>CAMZMU010000047.1:53247081-53771873 GCA_947311845.1 Poa pratensis | reverse complement strand
ACTGCTGTTGGAGGACCATGGCGTTGAAGAGGTTCAGGAACGTGTTCGACCAGGAGTGCGAGGCTTGCGGACGCAGTGGATGGCGGTCTCCCGGACTCTACTTGGAGAAGATAAATTGCCTTGAGCATGGTATTGTTTTGAATCGTGAGGACGCTCTGCCATGATTTGGTACCAGACTGTTTTTTGCTTTCTATTCTGCAATGGAAGTACCCATACATGTTGTGCAATGCTCTTTTTATTCCAATCAATCTGAGTTTCAGCTTCGTATGTTGCTAGCCTTCTGTACGTTGCTCATATGGGTTGGAAGTAGCCTTTTTTTCCCATTCCGTCCTGCGCCATAGCATTAGTATCTCGCCAAGCTATTTCGAAAATTAAGTGATTAGTACAGTCATAGCATTATCAGGCCTATTTTTTCACATATATCATATATAAAATCCCAAAATTTAATATTAGTCATTTTCTGTCTGAGAATGGACTGTCACCTGCAAGATTTCAGTATTGATGGTAATTAAGGGTCATACTTTCTAGGGATGTGTAAGTGACATAGGTGGGATAGTAGAAGTTAGACCGTATTTCTACTATCACACTTATCCTATTTATCCCACTTTACACATCCTTGATACTTTCCCATTTTTCTTCTTCAGATGCCAAAGTGCGCATGTTTAAATAAGTCACATATCAATGATTGTACAGAGGTTCATGGCTGTACTGTTTTCGTTATATAAGTAACACTCTGATGGTGGTCTGATGATATTGCAGTGGTCTTACCATATAATTGTTGATCCAAGGTATGTTACCTATTAGTTTGCTGCTAAGAACTTAGATCTGTAGTTGGCTTTGTTATGCAGTTGTGTACTATGAACCATGTTACATATACAATTTCAGTAATTGTCTTGTCCATTTGAATCCCTTTGCAGTCGAACCTACTGATGAAACCATGTTTAGAGACTGCCCCTGTTTTTGTTGATTGTCATAGCAAAGCACACATGGAAATTGGATATTGTCGACGTTTTAGAAGGAATGGCCACGCTGATTCTGTTGGTGACATTATTATTCCTGGAATATAGACCTTTTCTTGCACATGAGTTCCTGTTATTATTTGCGTCTCGATGTGTCTTCTTCCAAGCTGTATAATCAGCTGATCCTTGTACCATTGCATAGCAAAGAAGAAACACAAATAGTGTCCATGGATGCGGCTAACTGGTAATCTTATTTTGATATTCGAGGTTTCTCCATGGACAATGTAGTTGCATTAGGAATTTGACCGCAAGTAGTGTCTGGCAACGGAAACCTAGCCTGTTAACACCAAAGAAGTTGCAACTTCTGTGAGTGTCTACCAGTTTCAACAATTAAGTAGCTGGACCTAAGAGCTTGCAGCTCACACATAATTGCAGGTTCCAGTTTGTTTCCTAACTATGTAAGGATAAAACCACTAATAGAGTTATCACAGTAGTAACCCAAGAACCTTTTACACGAATATTGCAGGATGAATCGTAAGTTCTACCCTAGCAGACTACCTACCCTAGAAGTATTTTGCTTTGTTTTGTTTGTGAACCGAATTCAATTTTCACTGTAGCTATCCTCAAATAAAATATATTGTTTTTCTATCTAAGGACTCAAAAGCAAGGTCAGAAATAATATAGTTGCATTTTCATGAAGATACAGATTTCATCAAATTTCCATGAACATATAGCTTTCATCTAATTTCCATCAATCGTTTTTCTAAAACAAACTTGATGAACTTATAATATATAATTATCTGGCTTGCGTGCAAGTTTTTGAAAGTATATAAGAGTATGATTGAACGATTCTCATAGGGCCAGCAAAATTGCGGAGGTTAAACTTGAGTACACGAAGAAGGTACAACAATATGAATGGTTTTTCAGTGTTAGAGAACAAACTTTATCTTGTAAATTAATTTTTTCGGGAGAATATGTAGGCCAGTAGTTGTGAAAATATTTTTTAAGCAGCCAAAAGGTGGAAACTTACATAATTGAAGTCTAATGTCCTGCAGAGGAAAATTCTGAGAGCTAACATGCAGGACAATAATCTGGGGAGTGAGCTGAACTTGTACAGATCAAGGCGTTGCCTTAGAATCTGTTTTGCACAGTCGTGAGCTATCCCATTAAAATCTCTTTGATATGAAAAATTTGCACAGATGATCTGGAAGTAGCCTGCAAGAAATTTGCCACAACATCTCTAGAATCCCAACGCA
The DNA here is from genome assembly GCA_947311845.1 of Poa pratensis. Lineage (NCBI taxonomy): Eukaryota > Viridiplantae > Streptophyta > Magnoliopsida > Poales > Poaceae > Poa > Poa pratensis. Next base: position 53,769,658 of record CAMZMU010000047.1, on the reverse strand, counting down.
ACAGCGGGTGATCAAGCCTTCTGGACGTCGCCACCTGGCGAACACTTAATTATCCGTTAGAAAAGTTGGGTTTTGTATGTGAAGAATTTGCGCCAGGGTTGCCGCGAAGATAAGGCTAGTTGCTTCAGCCTGGAACTTACATAATTGAAGTCTAATGTCCGCAGAGGAGGATTCTGAAGAGCTAACATGCAGGACAAGAATCTGGGGAGTGAGCTGAACTTGTACAGATCAAGGCGTTGCCTTAGAATCTGTTTTGCACAGTCGTGAGCTATCCCATTAAAATCTCTTTTGATATGAAAAAATTTGCACAGATGATCTGGAAGTAGCCTGCAAGAAATTTGCCACAACATCTCTAGAATCCCAACGCAACAGCAGGTGATCAAGCCTTCTGGATGTCGCCACCTGGCGAGCACTTGATTATCCGTTAGAAAAGTTGGTTTTTGTATGTGAAGAATTTGCGCCAGGGTTGCCGCGAAGATAAGCTAGTTGCTTCAGCTGAAAACACCGATCTAGTCCTTTGGGAGGCCGCCTCAATGATGATGGAGTACCTCCCTTCCAGCCATCTCAGTCCTGATGAAGACACCAATGCCTGTGGCATGAAGACCCTCTGCACCTGGAAATCACTGCACTTCCAAGAGGCATCGACAAATATTACAGGACCTTGAATTAATCTATCGGTAGAAATTGTTGATCCTTGTGTCAGGATATGTGTAATAGCCTTTTGCTTCTGCTTCATCTTGTCCTGAAGGCTTGTGCCATGAACCTGAAACAATTCTTGATTAGCAGCAAGCGTTTTAGCATTGATACTATTTGATAAGGCTCTCCTTTTTTCCTGTCCATATAAATCAATGGATCCATGGTACTTTAGTAGGTGTTGTCGTTTCTTTTATCTCCATAGAAAAACAATGTATCCTTAATGTCGCACCACAATTCCATTGAGCGATGCGCTGGTATCCTGTAAATATGTACAGGAAAAAAAATTAGTCACCGAGGCTGTAGCATGCAATGGCTCAGAGAAAAATCGTAAGCCAGACCATGCTTTATGCTTGCGTACCTGTAGCTGCATCTCCATCAAGGCATCCCGCTCACAACGCAGCTAGCTTTTTTTGATGCAGGAACGCAGCTAGCTTTCTTGATGCAGGAAATCTGACGATTTGGAGCATAGCTAGGTTAGCTTAGAACGCCCGTGCAGTTCAAGATCAATCACATACCTAGCGATTAATCAATACTCCACCAGCAGCAATCCGCTGAATCATCAGACCACAAAATCAACAAACCGGGAGAGAGAAAGTTGTATGCCGAGCCTCCCTTCTCGCAGAGCTGTGAAACCTTCCCATACTACACCAAGCAAACTATCAAATAAACTAATTATTTCTCTCTCAATTGAAAGCACTCTCTGAGGACAAAGCGTCCAATTAATCTTAAAGATCTTGTGAGCTGCGTGTTACCAAACAAAAATAAATTAAATCGTAGTACGTACAAACCTAGCTATACCTCAAGAGCTTAATTAGTCTTTGATCGTAGCTCTGATGTGCATGGATTTGGTGGAGGCCGGCCGGCCGACGACAATAGTGGCGGCGCGCGTGAGCACGCACGGATGGAAACCTAATTAATTGGAAACGGATGAAACGTTTTTATTTAATGGCAATGGTGGGTAATTTTCACTTCTGTTTTTTTTTCCGAAGACTTATGTCTAATCTAACGGTTATATATTTTCAATTTTGAAATAAACGGTCAGATGTTTCTGATTATTGTGGTAATTTCTAGTCTATTTCTCTAATTTCTGGTTAGCCCATCATTTACTTTTAATATATAATAGATCTCTATGCCTAGCAATATCCATGCCGCACTCGGAACGTTTTCCACATATAAGTTACACATCACTTGAGCTTGTCCTCTTGCACATAAGAGGATTGGGCTTTCTCTCTCTGAGAGTTTGACTTGCTACTGTTTATTTTCTGCATTGCAACTATACAACCAAAAATACCAAAAACACTTGCATCTTTTATTGTTTTATTTATCAATCTACTAAACCAATACCTTCAGCTCCTCGTGGGTTCGACAACCTTTTCTAATTGAAAGGTACTACAATTGATCTCCTGCACTGGGAGTCATCAAGACCCCGACGGTGAGCCTAGCTTGCCCATTCCTTGTTCACGGATTGCTTCCTGGTATAGTCTTGATCTGATGACTTACGTTCATACCCCTTGCAGGAGCCCGACGCCGGTGTGTCCCATCAAGAGGGCCCTGGAGGATGAAGGAGCTGAAGCTGAAGGAACTGCGGGCTCCGCCTGCTGGTGACACAGAGCCCCCAGTTCTTGATCTTGCCATGGTGGACTCCGAAGCGATGCCGAGTTCTCCGGTGATACCAACACGTGAGCCTCCACCTTCAGCCCCCAAGACTGCTGCGATGGGGGCCCCAGATGTTTCAGGTGAGACTGGAATCATGGAAGTTCGTCTGCATCAGCTCTTGTCTCGTTGCTGATGGCTTTGTTTCTTGCAGGGGTCACAGGCGGTTCCGGGGAAGAGCGCGACGTAGATCCCCGAGAAACCGCTCCTCTGAGAGGACCCGTCGCCGGTCAACCAAGTCCAGGGACATGGTCGTCCGGCATGTCGCGGCTTCTAACGCACCCGTGAGCGGAGTGCAAGGCTCGATATTCTCCCGGGCGTTCTCCAGTGTCGGGGAGTTCCTGGCATTTGCGCAAGCCGAGCTGGCACAACCAGAGACTCCGCCGCCGGGGGACAGGAGCAGCTTACAAGCCCGGGAGTCGGAGCTGGCGGTGAACGAGGAGAGGCTCAGCACCCGGGAGATGCGACTAGCAGCGGACGAAGTGATGCTTGACGCCCGGGAGTTGAGGGTCTCCAAACAGGAAAAGGAGCTGGCAGCGCGCTGTCCGACCTGGAAGACAACGAACGCATTCAGCTTGCCACCATCGAGGAGCTCCAGGCGCGGATGGCCCGGGATGAGGATCGCCTGGAGCAGGGCATGGAAACATGGCTGGCTGGACCAGGAGCGAGCTGGAGCACATCCTCCGGAGAGAGACCAGGGGATTGCGTCAAGAAATAAGCAGATCTCCAAGCTGAAGGGCAGTCTCAAGGACGAGCAAGTGCGGAGCGATCAAGCCAGGTCTGACTTCCAGAAAGCCAGAGATGAGAACAATCGTCTGAAGAGCCGGGTGACGTCGCTGAAGGATGACAACGAAGCCCAGATAACGGCTCTTTTATGACGGCTGAGAGGTCCAGGAAGGAAACGACTGCCCGCTGCAACGCTCTGGAGGAGAAAATCCGAGAACTGGAGGGCGCCATCAAATTCAGAGACGAGGGCCGACGAGCGAAGGCTGCTGCCCACGAGAAGAAGCTTCTGGAGTTGACTGGCGGCCAAGAGGCTATTGAAGCATCCAAGTCCCAGGCCCAGATCGCCTGGGATCAGCACGAGGAGGTGTCGAACCAGCTCAAAGCGGTGCAGGGCGAGCTGGAGAAGGCCAAGGAGACTCATGGAGCGGAGATGCACAAACACAAGCTCTACCGGCGCGATATCTTCAACATCTTGCTCCAGATGTCACCAAGTCTTTCAAATCGTGAAGGCATTCAAGGAGCTGGGTGTGCCTCTCCCCCCATCCTTCAGGATGATCATTCCCGCACCTTCAAGCACTATCCCTCCTTCTTGGGGCTCGTAGCGAGGCTGATTGGCGACATCAAGGAGCAGGTGAGGAAGACCACCCGCCGGGCAGGAGAGGAAGCAGTCCGCCAAGCAGTCACCCAGGTAATCACCGCCCTTCACCAGCATCACCCGCAGCTTTCGCTGTTGTCTGAGCTAGAGAACTTGGGGCCTGCCACGCCATCTCCTCCGGGTACCTCCCGCCAGGTGGAGGAAATCCTGGAGCGCCTTTCCGCGAGGATGATCATGAACCTGAGCAGTCCTGAAAAGGACAAGGCAATACCAGAGGCTGTGAACCATGCTTTGTGTAATAACACAGCCTATAGGGGCATGTGAACTGATGCTTTTGAATGTAAACAACTTTTTCCAGATTATGTAAGTTTTATGGCACTCGTGGGGGCTTAACGCTCTCGGGAAGGGTCCATAGGCCAGAGCGCTAACCAGCCGTGAGTAAGCAGACTCGATCTGGGATACTGACCAGGGCGCAACCGCCCTAAGGACCCACCGCTCTTGACCGCACGGACCTTAGCCACGACTTCACTGCCAGAGGGAAACAGACAGTGTCGTCGCGAAGGCGCTGCCCCCAAGGGTATGCCCACCTTCTTCTTAGACAAAGTGCATAAAACCACGATAATCAGGAAAAAGCCCGCGCATGCGCGTTTGTACTTATCTCGCGATTGGATTCCTTTGAAGTACTTCGTTAATTGCTTCATCGCTCTCCGCAGAAGCAGGTCTTCTATACGTGTTCCAGGCATAATTCTACCCAGTTCGGCCTTATTCAGGTTGGAACGGATCTTCAAACCGAAGTACCCCATGTACCCAGCGAACCCTTTCCGGGGCTGGCAACTGGCTGGCTTGCGCCGGTCCGGAGACCCTTGTGTTACTGAACTCTGAGGTCACCTTCTAGGTGATCCGACATCTTACTGGCGCGCTGTGAGCGCCGGTCCGAGGACCCTTGATGTTAACGAACCCGGAGATCACCCTGCTGGTGGTCTGGCATCTTGCTGGCGCATTAGAGGCGCCGGTCCGGGGACCTTCTTCAGAGTTCTATCCTTGAGACCCCGAAGCCATCCATCGGGTGATCCAGTATTTCTGGGGAGGTCCGCTTGGTCCCGGGTGTATTGTGACGATGTGACCCAGGAGTTTCCATTCTCCTTCAGAATCATTGTGAACGAAGGTTTGCTCCCAGCTGGCGGCGGTTAGCCTCTGACTGTCCTGAGTCCGCTGTGAGGAACATGGCTCCCTTTCCTCCTCCGTTTGAGTGGAGGCATCAACGAAAGTTCTGAAAGACTTCCCTTTTTGCGGTGCGCCGTGACGGGTTTTGGTTTTCCTCGGCCCCATGGTGAGGGGGCAATCTCTTCTGATGTGCCCGAGTTCGCCGCAGGTGTAACATTCTCCATTTTTTCCGGTGCACTTGAATATCATTGAACTCGCGGCATTCTTCGAGACTATGTCTGGCGGATTGATGATACATGCACCACACCCCCGCTGACCATCCTTGCCCGGAGGTATCTTGATCTCTTGCGGCACGTAGATGAGGGGATCATCAAGAGGAGGCTCGCCCTCGTTGTCTTGGTGTGGATCTTCGCCTTCCGGAGGCTGCACTGCAGGAAGAGCGTCGGGGCAGAGTTCCTCCCTTACTTCGCGCGTCGTGATACGTCTCCAACGTATCCATAATTTCTGCTGTTCCATGCTTATATTATACCATTTGCTACATGTTTTATATACACTTCATATCACTTTTATGCATTTTCTGGGACTAACCTATTAACAAGATGCCACAGTGCCAGTTCCCTGTTTTCTGCTGTTTTTGGTTTCAGAAAGTTACTTCTGGAAATATTCTCGGAATTGCACGAAACAAAAGGCCAAGTCCCTATTTTTCCAACACGTACACGGAGTCCGAAGGAGAGACGAAGAGCCACGAGGTGGCCAAACCACAGGCCGGCGCGGCAGGGGCCCACCGCGCCGCCTGGTTTGGGCCCCTCGGGGGTCCGCCGACATCGCCCCTTCGCCTATTTATTCCCCGAGACGTGAAAACCCTAAAACACCGAGCCTTTCATCCAGAACATATTCGCTGCCGCCGCCGTCGTCAACCCTAACTCGGGGGGTTCTGAAGCTCTTCCCGGCACCCTGCCGGAGAGGGGAATCATCACCGGAGGGCTCTACATCGCCATGCCCGCCTCCGGAGTGATGCGTGAGTAGTTCATCCTTGGACTATGGGTCCATAGCAGTAGCTAGATGGTTGTCTTCTCCACTTGTGCCATCATGTTTAGATCTTGTGAGCTGCCTATCATGATCAAGATCATCTTATTGTAATGCTACATGTTGTGTTTGCTGGGATCTGACTTATATTGATACCTATGTGGAGCTGAATATTATATTATCATGTCTATGTCATTTGTGATCTTGCATGCTCTCCGTTACTTGTTGAAGCCTTGGCCAAGTGAATACTTGTGACTCCAAGAGGGGGTATTTATGCATGATAGTTGGGTTCAACCTCTATTTAACCTGGGATAGTGACAGCAAGTTCTAAGGTTGTAGATGTGTTGTTGCCACTAGGGGTAAAACAGCAATGCTTTATTCAAGGATGAATGTATTGTTTACATTACGCACATTACTTAATGCAATTGTCTGTTGCTTGCAACTTAATACTGGAAGGGGTACGGATGTTAACCGGAAAGTGGACTATTTAGGCATAGATGCATGCTGGATAGCGGTCTATGTACTTTGTCGTAATGCCCAAATGAATCTCATAGTAGACACCACAACTCACACATGCATGTTATATGCACTTATCAATTGTCAATTGCCCAGCTGTAATTTGTTTACCCAGCATGTTAGTTATCTTATTGGAGAGACACCACTAGTGAACTGTGGACCCCGGTCCATTCTTTTACATCTGAAATACAATCTACTGCAATCATTGTTCTCTACTGTTTTATGCAAACAAACATCATTTCCATTCGATACGTTTAACCCTTTGTTTTCAGCAAGCCGGTGAGATTGACAACCTCACTGTTAAGTTGGGGCAAAGTAATTTGATTGTGTTGTGCAGGTTCCACGTTGGCACCGGAATCCCTGGTGTTGCGCCGCACTACACTCCTTCACCAACACCTTCGAAGCAAACCTCGTTTTCCTACTGGTTCGATTAAACCTTGGTTTCATACTGAGGGAAAACTTGCTGCTGCACTCATCATACCTTCCTCTTGGGGTTCCCAACTGACGTGTGACGTACAAGCATTGTTTCTGGCACTGTTGCCGGGGAGATATTCCCTCGTCAACTTAGCGCTAGCAACACGTTTTCTGGCGCCGTTGCCGGGGAAAACCGAATTGCTTCTGCAAGGGGAGTCTCTCACACCCAATCTCTTTACTTTGTTATTTGTCTTGCTTAGTTTATTTTTATTTAGTCTTGTTTGCTCTCTTTATCAAAAACACAAAAAAATTAGTTACTTGTTTAATTCGTTTGATTTTGTTTTTCAAAATGAGTACTCCTGAGAACACTAAGTTGTGTGACTTCACTAGCACAAACAACAATGATTTCATATGCACTCCTATTGCTCCACCTGCTTCTACAGCAGAATTTTATGAAATTAAACCTGCTCTATTAAATCTTGTTATGAAAGAGCAATTTTCTGGTGTTAGTACTGATGATGCTGCTGCCCATCTTAATAACTTTGTTGAACTTTGTGAAATGCAAAAGTATAAGGATATGGATGGGGATATTATAAAACTGAAACTTTTTCCTTTCTCCTTGAGAGGAAGAGCTAAAGAATGGTTGCTTTCTTTGCCTAGAAATAGTATTGATTCTTGGACAAAATGCAAAGATGCTTTCATAGGGAAATATTATCCTCCTGCTAAGATTATATCCTTGAGAAGTAGCATTATGAATTTTAAACAACTTGATAATGAACATGTTGCTCAAGCTTGGGAAAGAATGAAATCTTTGGTGAAGAATTGTCCCACTCATGGACTGACTACTTGGATGATCATCCAAACCTTTTATGCAGGATTAAATTTTTCCTCAAGGAACTTATTGGATTCAGCCTCTGGAGGAACCTTTATGTCCATCACTTTAGGTGCAGCAACAAAGCTACTTGATGATATGATGATCAACTATTCCGAATGGCACACCGAAAGAGCTCCTCAAGGTAAGAAGGTAAATTCTGTTGAAGAAACCTCCTCTTTGAGTGATAAGATTGATGCTATTATGTCTATGCTTGTGAATGGTAGATCTCATGTTGATCCTAATAATGTTCCTTTAGCTTCATTGGTTGCTCAAGAAGAGCATGTTGATGTAAACTTCATTAAAAACAACAACTTCAACAACAATGCTTATAGGAATAATTTTGGTAGCAACAACTATAAGCCTTATCCTTCAAATGGTTATGGCAATTCTTATGGTAATTCCTACAGCAACAATAGAAGTGTGTCCTCTGATCTTGAAGCTATGCTTAAAGAATTTATTAGCACACAAAAAGCTTTCAATAAAACTGTTGAGGAAAAGTTTGAAAAAATTGATGATCTTGCTTCTAAAGTTGATAGTCTTGCTCATGATGTTGAAATTCTAAAACTGAAAGTTATGCCTAATGAAGTTAAAGATACTAAGTCATTTGCTACAGCAAATGCCATCCAAGTTCGAATTGATAATAATATTAGGATGTTGGCTGAATTGCATGCTAGGTGGGAAAAAGAGGAAGAACTTGAAAAAGAGAATAGTATAGTTAGAGTTTGTACTATCACCACCACTAGTAATGCTAATGTTTTACATGCTAGTAAGCCTCCTACTATTGATGGTAATGTTATTGGTGTTGGTAATGTCTCTACTACTTCTGCAAAGCGTTTGAAATTGCCTAAAACTGCTGAAACTTTTTCTGATAAAAGTGCTGAAATTTTTCAAACTATTGGAGACAATGGTTCCACCACCATTGACAATAATGATTTTGATTTTGATGATTGTAACATCTCTGAAGTTATTATGTTCTTGCAAAAATTAGCTAGAAGTCCCAATGCTAGCACTATTAATTTGGCTTTTACAAAGCATATTACAAATGCTCTTTTGCAAGCTAGGGAGGAGAAGTTGAAACTTAAAGCTTCTATTCCTAGGAAATTAGAAGATGGTTGGGAACCCATCATTAAGGTAAAGGTGAATGATTTTGATTGCAATGCCTTGTGTGATCTTGGTGCAAGTATTTCGGTTTTGCCCAAGAAGCTTTATGATATTCTTGATTTGCCACCTTTGGAACATTGTTATTTGGATGTTTTTCTCGCTGATAATGCTATGAAGAAACCTTTGGGGCGAGTTAATGATGTTTTTATTACAGTAAACAATAACCTTGTCCCCGTTGATTTTATTGTTATGGATATTGAATGCAATGCATCTTGTCCTATTGTTTTGGGAAGACCTTTTCTTCGAACTGTTGGTGCCATCATTGATATGAAAGAAGGTAATATAAGGTACCAATTTCCTCTCAAGAAAGGTATGGAACACTTCCCTAGGAAGAGAATGAAGTTACCTTTTGACTCTATTGTTAGAGCAAGTTATGATGTTGATGCTTCTTCTCTTGACAACACTTGATTTTCACTTTCTGCGCCTAGCTGAAAGGCGTTAAAGAAAAGCGCTTATGGGAGACAACCCATCGTTTTTATTTGCTGTTATTTTTGTTTTCTTTGAGTCAAGGAGTTTTGTTACTTCTGTAGCAACTCCTTTGTATCTTTATTTTATCGCAATGTTGTGCCAAGTAAAGTTCTATATTGAAAGTTGATGCAAGATTTGGATTTCTGCGCAGTGACAGATTTTTAGCTGTCACGGATTTGAGCTTATCTCCCTGTAGAAAATTCAAAAAATTCTGAAAAAATCACGCATATTCCTGAGATATGTACGCAACTTTCATTATTTTAGGCCAGATCCATCTGAGCAACTTAAGTGCCTCGAAAAAATTCGTCATTCCAGACTGTTCTGTTTTTGACAGATTCTGCCTTTTGTTTTGCATTCGCTCTTTTACTGTGTTTGTGTGGATTTCTTTGCTCCACAAAGCATTGGTGGCTGTAGCTAATGTCCAGAAGCTTTGGGATTGATTGTATCATTACAGAATATGAGAATTTTTGATTATGCACTAACCCTCTAATGAGAACTGTCTTGAGTTTGGTGTGAAGGAAGTTTTCAAGGATCAAGCGAGAAGGGTGATATTATGTGATCAAGAAGAGTGAAAAGCCTAAGCTTGGGGATGCCCCCGTGGTTCATCCCAACCATATTCAGAGAGACTCAAGCGTCTAAGCTTGGGGATGCCCAAGGCATCCCCTTCTTCATCAACAAACTTATCAGGTCATCTCTAGTGAAACTATATTTTAATTCTTTCACATCTTATGCGCTTTACTTGGAGCGTCTGTGTGTTTTTATTTTTGTTTTTGTTTGAATAAATTCGGATCCTAGCAATCCTTGTGTGGGAGAGAGACACGCTCCGCTTTTTCATGTGAATACTCATGTTCTTCACTTATATTTGTTGAGTATTCTTAACTAGCTACTGCAGTGCTTTTAGCTCCTGTTTTTCATGCATCTCTTCGAGCTGTTAGCACTTGTTTATAAATACTCTCTTGCTGCATTATATTATCATTTGGAGAGTTTATGTTTAAATAAATTGATTGGTGTTTGTTTGGAAGAAAGAAAATGCTACATGTAGTAGTTGGTATTGGAAAAGACATATGCATTCTTGTAGATCATTGTCTTGTTTCGATTTGATGCTTTGCAATTGTTTTGAGCTCTCAAGTAGATCATGTTTAAGCTCTTGCATCATGTAGTTAAAGCCTAGTAGTGGAGAACTACCGTAGAGCTTGTTGAGACTTGGGATGCATATTTGTTCTCTCTAAGGTCTAGATATTTTCTGGTAAAATGTTTGAGCAACAAGGAAGACAGTGTAGAGTCTTATAATACTTGCAATATGTTTTTATGTGATTCTTGCTGTACCGGTTTATACTTGTGTTTGCTTCAAACAACCTTGCTAGCCTAAACTCTGTACTGAGAGGGAATGCTTCTCGTGCATCCAAAACTTGAGCCAAAACCCATGCCATTTGTGTCCACCATACCTACCTACTATGTGGTATTTCCTGCCATTCCAAGTAAATATTTCATGTGCTACCTTTAAACTATTCAAAACTTTATTACTCCTTATTTGTGTCAATGTTTTATAGCTCATGAGGAAGTATGTGGTGTTTTATCTTTCAATCTTGTCATTTACTTCTGACAGACTTTCACCAATGGACTAGTGGCATATACATCCGCTTATCCAATAATTTGCAAAAAGAGCTGGCAACGGGGTGCCCAGCCCCAATTAATTACAACTTTCATTAATAATTCTCTTCACATGTTTTGCCCTGATTTATCAGTAAGCAACTTAATTTGCAAATAGACACTCCTCCATGGTATGTGAATGTTGGAAGGCACCCGAGGATTCGGTTAGCCATGGCTTGTGTAAGCAAAAGGTTGGGAGGAGTGTCATCTATAAAGAAACTAAAATACATGTGTAAACAAAAGAGAAGAGGGATGATCTACCTTGCTGGTAGAGATAACGTCCTTCATGGGAGCCGCTCTTGAAAGTCTGGTTGACAAGGGGGTTAGAGTGCCCACTACCATTCGTTGACAACAACAAACACCTCTCAAATACTTATTTTGTGCTCTCTATATGCTTTCGAAAACTTAAAAAGCTCTAGCACATGATTTAATCCCTGCTTCCCTCTGCGAAGGGCCTATCTTTTACTTTATGTTGAGTCAGTTTACCTACTCCTTTCTATCTTAGAAGCAAACACTTGTGTCAACTTTGTGTGCATTGATTCTTACATGTTTACTTATTGCACTTGTTATATTGCTTTATGTTGACAACTATCCATGAGATATACATGTTACAAGTTGAAAGCAAATGCTGAAACTTAATCATCCTTTGTGTTGCTTCAATGCCTTTTACTTTGAATCTATTGCTTTATGAGTTACCTCTTATGCAAAACTTTTTGATGCTTGTCTTGAAAGTACTATTCATGAAAAGTTTTTGCTTATATGATTCATTGTTTACTCTTTATCTATTTGTTAGCAAACTATAGACATTGCTTTGAGTCACTTCATTCATGACATGAGCCTTGCAATATATTGATCAAGATTGTGTGAAAGCATGTCTCCTCAGAAATTATTTGTTGTTATCGTTTTACCTACTCGAGGACGAGTAGAACTAAGCTTGGGGATGCTTGATACGTCTCCAACGTATCCATAATTTCTGCTGTTCCATGCTTATATTATACCATTTGCTACATGTTTTATATACACTTCATATCACTTTTATGCATTTTCTGGGACTAACCTATTAACAAGATGCCACAGTGCCAGTTCCCTGTTTTCTGCTGTTTTTGGTTTCAGAAAGTTACTTCTGGAAATATTCTCGGAATTGCACGAAACAAAAGGCCAAGTCCCTATTTTTCCAACACGTACACGGAGTCCGAAGGAGAGACGAAGAGCCACGAGGTGGCCAAACCACAGGCGGCGCGGCAGGGGCCCACCGCCGCCTGGTGGTTTGGGCCCCTCGGGGGTCCGCCGACATCGCCCCTTCGCCTATTTATTCCCCGAGACGTGAAAACCCTAAAACACCGAGCCTTTCATCCAGAACATATTCGCTGCCGCCGCCGTCGTCAACCCTAACTCGGGGGGTTCTGAAGCTCTTCCCGGCACCCTGCCGGAGAGGGGAATCATCACCGGAGGGCTCTACATCGCCATGCCCGCCTCCGGAGTGATGCGTGAGTAGTTCATCCTTGGACTATGGGTCCATAGCAGTAGCTAGATGGTTGTCTTCTCCACTTGTGCCATCATGTTTAGATCTTGTGAGCTGCCTATCATGATCAAGATCATCTTATTGTAATGCTACATGTTGTGTTTGCTGGGATCTGACTTATATTGATACCTATGTGGAGCTGAATATTATATTATCATGTCTATGTCATTTGTGATCTTGCATGCTCTCCGTTACTTGTTGAAGCCTTGGCCAAGTGAATACTTGTGACTCCAAGAGGGGGTATTTATGCATGATAGTTGGGTTCAACCTCTATTTAACCTGGGATAGTGACAGCAAGTTCTAAGGTTGTAGATGTGTTGTTGCCACTAGGGGTAAAACAGCAATGCTTTATTCAAGGATGAATGTATTGTTTACATTACGCACATTACTTAATGCAATTGTCTGTTGCTTGCAACTTAATACTGGAAGGGGTACGGATGTTAACCGGAAAGTGGACTATTTAGGCATAGATGCATGCTGGATAGCGGTCTATGTACTTTGTCGTAATGCCCAAATGAATCTCATAGTAGACACCACAACTCACACATGCATGTTATATGCACTTATCAATTGTCAATTGCCCAGCTGTAATTTGTTTACCCAGCATGTTAGTTATCTTATTGGAGAGACACCACTAGTGAACTGTGGACCCCGGTCCATTCTTTTACATCTGAAATACAATCTACTGCAATCATTGTTCTCTACTGTTTTATGCAAACAAACATCATCTTCCATTCGATACGTTTAACCCTTTGTTTTCAGCAAGCCGGTGAGATTGACAACCTCACTGTTAAGTTGGGGCAAAGTAATTTGATTGTGTTGTGCAGGTTCCACGTTGGCACCGGAATCCCTGGTGTTGCGCCGCACTACACTCCTTCACCAACACCTTCGAAGCAACCTCGTTTTCCTACTGGTTCGATTAAACCTTGGTTTCATACTGAGGGAAAACTTGCTGCTGCACTCATCATACCTTCCTCTTGGGGTTCCCAACTGACGTGTGACGTTACACGCATCAAGCAGAGTTTCTGGCGCTGTTGCCGGGGAGATATTCCCTCGTCAACTTAGCGCTAGCAGTCCGCGAAGGGGAAAGTACATCAATACCCGTGGTATCTTCCTGAGGCCTTTCCTCGCTGATGAAAGGGCTGACATATGTCGCAGGGCGGATGAACTGAATCCAAGGGCCTCGATTTTGGACGGTGGGCGCGGAGAAGATTCCTCAAGGACGAATCCAAGTCCTGGGTACCGCAGATATTCCATGGCCGTTCTTCCCTTCCTCTTTTTGCCCATCTTGACGCTGCGTCAGTGGGCACCGAATCTGAATCCGTCGGGAGGGGATCTCGACCAACTAAAAGCAGATCTTGTCGCGGGCGATGAGCTTGAAGTGGAACTTGACGATGAACTTGCCGATGACCATGTTGATGAGTGTGGAGTCGTTGAAGGCGAATCCAGCGCTTGCGCCCCCTACCTGGCGCGCTAGATGTCGTGTCTCGGAAGAGGGACACCGGGAGTAAAGGATACCCCCTTTTTAGGTTCGGCACGGGGCGCGAAGGAGGCTGGAAACGTCTTCACCCGGGAGGTGTTCGCCAAGCTTCTTCGGTGGTGGTGATGAGCAAACAAGCACAAAGACACAGAGAGTTACCCAGGTTCAGGCCGCCCGGAGGCTAACAGCCCTACTCCTGCATGTCTGGATTGATGGGTTCATCATGGAGTGGTTTACAAGGGTGTTCTACGGGTGAACCCGGCAGTGTACCGGCGGAGGTAGACGAAGAGCAGATCCTGCCCTGGGGAGATCACCTCTCTTTCTCCTCCAAACCCTAGTCTAGTCTCGTCTTGCTCTAGCCTGACTCAGCTCAACTTGACCTCCTCGGCCTCGGTTGCCTTGGTCCTCCTTTTATAGGCGAAGGGGATACCACAAGGGCACGCGAGGGGCGTGAGGGTTTTGGTGAGAGAAAACCCCTCCTAGGCGCGTGGAGGAGACGTGGCTCCTTCTCCTCCATGCGCTTCCTCGAGTTGTCGCTATCAACCTTTGGGAAAGGTGGGAGGGTGGACTGACACCTCCACCGACCACGCCCAAGGCCGTGTCCTTCGTCTTGGAGCCCAAGTCTTCTACCAGCTTCCGCACGAGCTGGCGTTCTTATCCTCTTCAGCGGTACGGATGGAGAACCCGGAAGTACGCCCGACCACCTGCCGATACCCTGACCCGAGAGCACTCCGTCTTGAATCCCGGGAGATAGGTGACCCGGAAGGCCACCTATTCCTTAGCCGTGTGTCGATGTTGAACTTGACGATCTTCAGGGTGGAAGATGGGGTGGCCCATCTTCCGTCTTGACTCTTGCCTTGTCCATCTTCATGGTGGGCCTAGACGGTGAACCCACTTTGGCAGCAAAAGTGGAACCCCATGTTCCACTGTTGCGACACTGAGATTGTTATTCCTATACTCACGTGTTGACTTTCCGCGTCACACGCGAGAGGGGGTGTTTAAATCATGGAAAAGAAATATCACGATATTAAGGCGCTAATAGCGTGTTATAGCATATTCAGAAAGTGCATGTTAAATTTTACTACTTTTGATCCGCATGGAGTTATTGGTGTAATAGCATGTTATATCGCACTAAAACGTCATAGCATTATAGCATGCTATTTTTTTCAGCCCAAAGGACCGAATTTTCCCCTTAGGAAGAATAAGTTGCTGCCTGTTTGTAGTGGTGATAAACTATGATTTGTCGCATCATCTCCTGAATCTGAAATTGAGATCATTAATGTTGAGTTTCTAAATACATAATTTATACTATGTTGTTGCCCCTTAGGATATTGATGTTAGACTTGTAACCAGTTGGAGAACAATTTTATAGATGGTTATGCATATATTGTTTTGTCAGTTTTAAACTAAATCCTTTATTCTTATAGAAATCTTTATTTTTTGGGCTATATCTGTTTTTTTTAGAACGCCATTTCAAATATAGCACGCTATTAGTACTCTATAGTTGTATAGCATCTGAAAGAGGCCTCCGCTATTTCTTTTTAGCAATATTTTTTTAGTTTGGCTTAAATGTATGCTATGTGAATTGGCTTGATTTTTCTATCAGTTCAGACTTTTAACCGCGTTAGCTAGTGCATAAAACTTAACATTTGCTTCTAACAAAAAAAAAAACATAACATTTACAAGATGTTTTCGCCACGAAGAAATTCGTTTTGTTAATTAGAAGCATCACCATAACAACCGACACTCCAAAATTCAGCGCGCGCGTTCTCAGATCTCAGTGTCTCTCTCACGAAGAAGTTGAGCAAGTTCTATCGGCGGTTGTCAGGTTGGATAGATGGCGAGTAGCTGGTTTTTGTGGTCAGCGGTCAGCGCGGGTGTGAAAGAAGGAAGATTAGCAGAGCAGTAGCAAGACTTGACGACAGTGACATGTCTGACGGCGCGTGCGTTTGACCCCTTCGCCTTCAGAGCTCGGGTTGATGATATTTTCCCCATCCCTTTCTCTGCTTCTCTGCTCCTCTGCTAAAATACAGAGTTCCAACGGGAGCAACGCTTTCTCTTCTGAGTTCTGCCAAGGCGAAGAAGAATGCAATTCTGGTTGTACGTGTTCTCTCTACATCTCGATCGTCAGCATGATGCATATACGAGCCCAGTTATAGCAAGTGGCTCACTGTTAGAATTACTACTACACACTGCTGAAGCAGGTCAGCTTGCGTTGCATGTGTTAAACTAACAAAAGATCCATGTCTCGTTGCCGGTGAAGATCGAGTTAAGTAATGTATATGTGTCTGCAGATTAGGTAACCAACAATTAAGCAAAGCCAAATTAAGCTATCCCCGATCAGCTCCCATGGATAGCGGCGGCGTGTAGACAAGTGATACACAATCTATCTATATCCCTCTGTCTGTACCTCAGTTTCTACGGCTATACGCATGCAGGTATGACTTACGATCGACACAGCGGCTGGTTATTCTTATCCACACAAGAGCTCTAGCTGTACAAGAGTTAGCCGTTGCCTTTGCAAACACTATAATAGCTAGTCAACGATGATCCATCCATCAATGTCAGCCCCGATACATCCATGGAGTACTTTTCTGTCCTTCCACACCTTCGCAGGCAGTGAACACAGCTCATGCTTCCACAGGCAGCATGTGCATCCGGAGAGTCCTCTCCAGCTCCGTCAGAAGAAAAATCGTTAACTAATTAATCGTGCTCCGTGATCCGTGCAGTTAATCACGCGTACTCTGTGTAAGGCAGCTAAGCAAGTTCACAGGCAGTTAACTATTGCACGCGCCATTCTTCTTGTCAGACAGAGCAGAGTTCCTGAACTTGGAGCGTCTCTGAACAGACCAAGGAGCCGTTGGTTCTGTCTGGCACGCCAGTTTTAGTTTCAAACGTCGATGTACTTGCGACTTGTATATTATCACCATCTCCATCCATCAAATTTGGCTTATGTATATCGATATCGATGTCTTCGGGAAATTACTTCGTTCGCATGAGCACTGAAATGGAAACCTACGGCGAAAGGAACTGGTTGATTAATATAGTCACCGGAGGCAGGCTGGGATAAGAAGGAACACACACGAGATACCTTGTTTCTGGATCAACTTTAGGGGCCGAATTTATGCGTGATGCGTGCAGTAAAGCAGCAGAAAAAGGATCAGGTCATGAGAAAACCGCCAATTTCTTGTACTAGAATATTCTCCAACGAAAACCTGCTAGCAGACGATTGACTGTTTAGCGCGGCCGGTTATATAGTTTATTACTATATTAACACCTCCACCGGCAACGTAATTATAGGTAGCTTGAGTCGTTGCTGACTCCATCATATCATAGCAGATGGCAAGGTTGTTAAGAATAGAATCAGTTAGTATCATGTAAACGATATGCTGTTGATAAAGCATATCGTATCCTAAGATTGCGGATCAAGAAGATCTCGCAGCCCCCTGTAATATCGCTGTAACAACCATGCCATTGGCTATAAACACGTAAACGAAGCCGAGACAAAGGCTATCACTTCCTGCAGTTTTAATATGGTATCAGAGCGATCTCTTCCTGACATCGATAAACAAACACCCATCGCAATCCCTTCAATGGCTGCATCCTCCTCCACCGCACCATCAGGCCTTGGCGCTCCACCAACGGAGAAGCTGACAAGGACCAATCATCTGTTCTGGAAGGCTCAAGCACTGCCGGCCCTGCGGGGTGCACGGCTGCTCGATTTGCTGGAGGGAAAAGAGAAGGCGCCGCCGGAGACCATCACGGTTGACAAGGAGGGCAAGGCGGCGAAGACTCCAAACCCGGCATATGAGATCTGGGTGGAGAAGGACCAGCGAGCTCTGCACTACCTCGTCAACTCGCTATCGAAGGACATCCTCATCTAGACCATCGGTCTGGAACACGCTGTGGAGGTATGGGCATTGATTAATTCAATGTTTGCCTCCAGATCCAAAGCGAGTGTTGCGCATCTGCGTGGACTGCTCGCCAACACCAAGAAGGAGAACATGTCTGCCGACGCCTACATCGCCAAAATGCGAGGCTTCAGCACCGAGCTCGTCGCCGCTGGTCGCACCATCGATGATGAAGAACTGGTTGCGCTCATTCTGAACGGACTAGAGGAGGACTACAACGACCTGGTGGCCGCAGTGAACGTGATGCCGAGCTGCTCGGTGGGTGAGCTTCATGGCCTGCTCGCCGCGCACGACATGAGGCAGAACATGCTCTCCGGTGGTGGCCAGAAGGGGTTCGAGACCTCGGCCAATGCAGCGAGCCACGACCATCATGACGGCTACAACAGCGGCTACAACAACTACAACAAGAAGAAGAAGAACTTTTACGGCCGTGGCCACGGTCGTGAAGAGGACAGGAACTATGGAGGACGCGGTGACCGCGGTGATCGCGGTGAACGCCGGTCTTCGTCAGGACACAAGGGCGGGGGCGCGGTGATCGCGTCCCATCCAAGTTCGTCGATGTGATCTGCCAGATCTGCAAGAAACATGGTCACTCGGCCAGTGAATGCTGGTGGCGCTATGGTTATGATGACCATGACGACGACACCTACGAGAAGGGTGCCAATGCTGCATATGGCGTTGACACGAACTGGTACCCGGACTCCGGGGCCACTTATCACATCACCGGCAATCTAGAGAAGATGATGATCCGTGACAAGTATCGCGGACGTGACAAGCTGCACACAACAAACGGTGAAGGTATGCAAATTAGCCATATGGTCATTCATGTATTAAAACCTCTAATCGTGATATTCATCTCCAAAACATTCTTCATGTCCCTAGTACCACGAAAAATCTACTCTCTGTTCATAAACTTGCTCTTGACAATGATGTATTTCTTGAATTTCATCCATGGCATTTTTTCGTCAAGGATCAGGCCACGAAGAAAACTCTTCTTAAGGGACGGTGCGAAGGTGGCCTCTACCCAATTGTCTCATCATCATCATCCACGTATAAGCAAGTTTGTGTCGTCACCAAGCCCTCAGCTGGAAGGTGGCATAGTAGGCTTGGTCATCCCTCAAGTCGAGTAGTTCAGCAAGTCATAAATAAATTTGATCTTCCATGTTTTACAAATTCTAGTTTTGAGTCGGTTTGTGACTCATGTCAAAGAGCCAAGAGTCATCAGCTCCCATACCTGTTTCTACCAGTATTTCAACTATTCCTTTGCAACAAATATTCTCAGATGTTTGGGGTCCTGCACCCACCTCTATTGGCCGCCATGACTATTATGTGAGCTTTATTGATGACTTTAGTAAGTTTACATGGATCTATCTACTCAAAAAGAAATCTGATGTGTTTGCTGTTTTCGAAAATTTCATGCATCTTGTTGAACGAAAATTTGGTACAAAAATTATTACAATGCAAATAGATTGGGGGGGGGGGGGGGGGGGGGTGAATATGAAAAATTACACCCTTTCTTTCAAAAACTTGGCATCACTCATCATGTCTCATGCCCGCATGCACACCAACAAAATGGTTCTGCTGAACGCAAGCATCGCCACATAGTTGAAGTTGGTCTTGCTCTTCTTGCTAACACATCCATGCCACTAAAATTTTGGGACGAAGCCTTTCTTACTGCCACATATCTCATAAACATTGTTCCTAGCAAAGTTATTAACAACACCACACCAGCCGAGCGCCTTCTAGGTGTCACACCTGACTACAAATCCCTTCGTGTTTTCGGATGTGCTTGCTGGCCAAATTTGCGTCCCTATAACTCTCGAAAACTTGCGTTCCGCTCAAAACAATGCGTGTTCCTTGGTTATACTCCACGCCACAAAGGAGTCAAATGCCTAGACGTTTCTACAGGCCGTGTTTACATCTCACGCGACGTAGTATTCGATGAAAATGTGTTCCCGTTTGCCTCCCTCCATCCCAATGCCGGTGCCCTCCTTCGAAAGGAAATTCTTTTACTCCCACAAAATCTTCTCCCAAATCACGAGGGTATTAATACTGATGATCTTATGCCTAATATTGCTGCACCTATACTTGCCCCTAGTCCTGTGCAGGTCACTGCTGAAAATCCGGAGCTAAATGATGAAAATCTGAGTCAAAACGAGGAAGAAACAGACGATGATTCTATGTTGCAAAACGACGAGCCGACCGACACCGATCCCGAGACAGATTCTCTGTCCGACACGGGATCTGGAGCGGATCAGGCTGATAGCGGCGATCCTGGAGAGGATTCGCCCGTGGACTCCGCGCCAACCACGACTGCGGACGCATCATCCGCGTCCTCTTCCGCTGGCACTGGCCAATCACAGGCCTCCACACGCGCGTCCAGCCATGCGCCGACAGCACGCGGGCCCGTGACACGGCCCACTGCCTCCACCCGTCGCACTTCCACTGGCCCAGGCAGAGATTCGCCTGCGCGCGGTGCCGTGGACATCCGACGCCCACGTGCACGTGTGACAAGGACGGCGCCAGGATCTTCTGCGCCCCCCCCCCCCCCCCCCGAGCTGCATCACCATCTGCGCCAAGAAGTCCAAGGACTAGACTTCAAAAGGGTATTGTACAACCAAGAATAATTACCGATGGCACCGTTCGATATAATTTTTCTGTGTGTGCTACAAGAGAACCGAAAAATCTACATGATGCTCTTAGCAATCCAGATTGGCGCAAGGCAATGGATGAGGAATATGAGGCTCTCATGAAGAACAAGACATGGCATTTGGTCCCATCCCAACCAAGTAACAAAAATCTCATTGACTGTAAGTGGGTCTATCGCATCAAGAAAAACCCAGATGGCACCATAGAACGGTACAAAGCCCGTTCGGTCGCAAAAGGTTTCAAGCAACGTTTTGGTATAGATTATGAGGACACTTTCAGTCCTGTAGTCAAAGCTGCAACTATTCGTCTTGTTCTCTCTATTTCAGTCTCCAGGGGCTGGGATCTACGCCAACTCGATGTCAAGAACGTGTTTTTACATGGTGTTCTGGAAGAGGAAGTGTATATGAAGCAACCTCCTGGGTATGAAAATGTCAATGCACCTCATCATGTTTGCAAACTTGACAAGGCGTTATATGGGCTCAAGCAGGCACCGAGAGCATGGTACTCTCGCCTAAGCACCAAATTACAGGACCTAGGATTTAATCCGTCCCAAGGAGACACCTCTCTTTTCATCTACAACAAGTCAGGTATCATGGTGTATGTACTGATTTACGTGGATGACATCATAGTTACAGGTTCATCTCAGCATGCTATCACCACACTTGTGCAAGATTTGAACAAACATTTTGCCATCAAGGATTTAGGAGACTTACATTTTTTTCTTGGGCATAGAAGTTAGGAAAATACGAGATGGACTTGTTCTTACCCAAGCAAAATATGCAGCTGAATTGCTCGAAAAGGTTGGTATGACCAATTGCAAAACCTATCCTACGCCACTGTCTGCAACTGATAAACTCTCTTTGCATGAGGGTGTTGCCTTAGGACCTGAGGACATCACATCATATAGGAGTATTGTAGGAGCTCTGAAGTATCTCACACTCACAAGGCCTGACATTTCATTCTTAGTTAATAAAGTCTGTCAGTTCTTGCATGCACCTACCTCAGTTCATTGGACTGCCGTCAAGAGGATCCTTCGTTATATCAAGGACACACTCACCACAGGTCTCACCTTCAGGAAATCCAGCTCAACTTTGATAAGTGCTTTTTCTGATGCTGATTGGGCAGGTTGTATAGATGACAGGAGATCCACTGGTGGCTTTGCCATCTTTCTTGGGCCAAACCTTGTGTCTTGGAGTGCCCGCAAACAACCAACTGTCTCAAGATCTAGCACAGAGGCTGAGTATAAATCCTTGGCAAATGCAACGGCTGAAGTAATTTGGGTTGAAACCATTCTCAAGGAACTTGGCATCAAAATTCATGTGCCGCCCTGTCTATGGTGTGATAATATGGGCGCCACTTATTTATCTGCTAATCCAATTTTTCATGCCAGGACAAAACATATTGAGATAGATTTTCACTTTGTTCGAGAAAGAGTTGCTAAAAAGTTGCTTGATATAAGGTTCATCTCCTCCAAAGATCAGGTCGCCGATGGGTTCACCAAACCGCTGCCAGCACGGGAATTAGAGGAATTTAAACGTAATCTAAACTTGTACAAGTTTTGATTAAGGGAGGATGTTAGGAATAGAATCAGTTAGTATCATGTAAACGATATGCTGTTGATAAAGTATATCGTATCCTAGGATTGCGGATCAAGAAGATCTCGCTGCCCCCTGTAATCTCGCTGTAACAACCATGCCATTGGCTATATAACACGTAAACAAAGCCGAGACAAAGGCTATCGCTTCCTGCAGTTTTGATAAAGGTATCTTATCTGGCTGTTTAGCTGGAATGCGTCCATGTATATATGCAACTATACTACATACTATATTGTATTCTCAGTGTGAACAATTAATCATCGAAATCAATATGAATATAGTACTGCTCCTATATGATTTGTTTCAGACTGCAATTTCGGCCGACAGCATTGAACAAATTTAAACAACTATGATTATTCGATCATCAACAACGTGCGCACCATTCGATCATGCATGAGAGTGGTGTATATGCAGCATGTGAACCAACAACCCAACGGTGCTGGAAACAGATTCGAACAAGTCAAAACCGAGCAATCAACTTGACAGCCGCAACGGCCATCCAGCCAGATTAAGCAGAATAAGATAAACCCTCCAACTCAGCATTCATACATATTTGAGCTATTTTTGACCACCACCTCGGCCGTTGACCTGCTTGCTCGCAAACCATACGCACAGCGCAAACTAGCTGTTGAGGCAGCTGCCTCTGTTAGTCGGTTCTAGCTCTATATAAACAGCTTCACCTCCACCTTCTCCTCTCACCACATACGTGTACCAAACGTTCGTTAGCTTTTTTTGGGCATACAATACATCTCGTAGTAGTTCTCTGACCGACCGACGTAAACATGGCCGGCGGCGCCGTCGTGAACACGGCCGGCGGGAAGGACTATCCCGGCAGGCTCACCCTCTTTGTCTTCTTCACCTGCGTCATCGCCGCCACCGGCGGGCTCATCTTCGGATATGACATCGGTATCTCAGGTACGTCGTTCGTCTCTGCACATCTCACCCATGCATGTATGGTTAATTTTTACTTCTCTTCAAGCAATTTACTAACATCGTAGCTTATGTCTTGATCAGGGGGTGTGACTTCCATGAACCCTTTCCTGGAAAAGTTCTTCCCGGAGGTGTACCGGAAGAAGCAGATGGCGAGCTCGGCGAACCAGTACTGCAAGTACGACAACCAGCTGCTCCAGACCTTCACCTCCTCCCTCTACCTCGCCGCGCTCGTCTCCTCCATCTTCGCCGCCACCGTCACCCGCCTCGTGGGCCGCAAGTGGTCCATGTTCGCCGGAGGGTTCAGCTTCCTCATCGGCGCCGCGCTCAACGGCGCCGCGCAGGACATCGCCATGCTCATCATCGGTCGTATCCTCCTCGGCGTCGGCGTCGGGTTCGCCAATCAGGTAATTAATCGAGCCAGTTTATTATAGTAATAGCAGTTTGATTGCGATGCGTAGATGCCACTCTGTCGACCTGTTTTTTTTTTTTTGACAGCGACGCACGCACACAGCTACGAGTAAATATCTGTACGCACTGGCAAAATGAAATTAAAAAGAAAGTAAAAAGAGAAAATATATCTCACATGTCGAGCCATCCAACGGGACAGAGAAATACTCCAATTATAAACTTTATTGATAGTGTATTCTACTGCTATCCGAGCGATTTCGTCAATGATGATGCGTTTCCAAAATATCCCATCAACATCAAAGGCTTAGTTTTCAAAAGATGACGATATTCACACTGAAATAAAGGATTATGGGATCATAAACAACTAGCATATGCATGTGCGAAGTCCAAGTTGGTAGGCTAGTTTATTCAGCAAATATTAGTTATGTTAGTTAGTATCTCGTCGTGAAGCCAAGTAGGGGGACCCACTTGATGCTCCCCAAAGTCCAAGCTGTCCATAGAGACGATTCTTGAGGTTGACTGCCATGTTGTTTTGCGTATCCCAGCATTAGTGGACTACTTGTTTCCATGGCCATTTCTTTTCATGTTGGTGCTTGTCTCACCTGTCACCATTAGCTAGCTAGCCGTGATCTGGATTCTGGACTCAGTTCGCATATCATCTAGACATCTACTCAATTTTGAACCCATAATTCTATCCGTGTTAAAAATAATAATAAGAGGACATATATATACTATATCATGTTTTTCCTTTATAGCAAATCGCGGCAAGGATGAGCTGTTGAAACTTGAAAGTACTATTCATTTTAGTAGCTGGTACACTGCAGTTTCAGTTGATAAATTCATTGGACCGGCCAGCTAGCTATAAAAAAATGAGTGGTCGTACTGGGAAGACAACCCAGCAGCGCTATTTTTAATAGAAATGATTGTGCGTACGCACCGGAGCACAGAAGCTCGAACTCGGCGGGGCATGCCACCGGCTAGCTGTAGATCCATCGAGTAATGCAAAGCACTCCATCCTAGGTTCACGTGCAAAAGGGCTTCCCTTTGAAACTGTTCAAGCCTGTGAAACTGATTAAACTTTGCATCTATCAAAACTGCATCATGTGCATGCGATTATTTCACAGCTAGGCATGCACGCACATCACATAATGACTCCAGCCATTTTTCGACATACTACTCACGGCCTCACGGGCTGCCTAAAGGAAAGCAAGAATATAGTTTGTCAAGTAGGAGCCCACGGGAAGAGATTCGTGGATGTCCGTATCTTAACTTTTTCAGCTGATACAGATGAGAGGTACGTAAGTTGGGACTATGAAACTTCCACATGCGCCATTGCTTTCTTGAGTCCTCCAAAGACTTTGAATCGGCTAGATCAATGGCGTCGTTTTCAAAGGAAGGAAAAAATGAGAAGAGAACGGCAACAGCTGCTGAAAAAACAAAACAGCAGCTTATATTTAACACAAAAAAAAAACTTCGATACAAGAAATGTCTCTCTTTTTCCTAGAAATGTCTCATTTTCTCATCTATGCAGAAACGGCAACTTAATTTACAAAGACCACACTTATTGTTTTGCTAGCCAACGTATATCGTAGAGTCAAAGTTGACGTTACTATTTTGATTTTTTTTTGGTAAATTTGTACTGACGAATCGTATGGATGTTTGGTGCAGTCTGTGCCGGTGTACCTGTCGGAGATGGCGCCCGCGCGGCTCCGGGGCATGCTCAACATCGGCTTCCAGCTCATGATCACCATCGGCATCCTGGCCGCGGAGCTGATCAACTACGGCACCAACAAGATCAAGGCCGGGTACGGGTGGCGCATCAGCCTCGCCCTCGCCGCGGTGCCGGCGGCGATCATCACGCTAGGATCCCTGTTCCTCCCCGACACCCCCAACTCCCTGATCGAGCGCGGCCACCCGGAGGCGGCGCGCCGGATGCTGAACCGCATCCGCGGCAACGACGTGGACATCAGTGAGGAGTACGCGGACCTGGTGGTGGCAAGCGAGGAGTCGAAGCTGGTGCAGCACCCGTGGCGCAACATCCTGGAGCGCAAGTACCGGGCGCAGCTCACCATGGCGATCATGATCCCCTTCTTCCAGCAGCTCACGGGCATCAACGTCATCATGTTCTACGCGCCCGTGCTGTTCGAGACGCTGGGGTTCAAGGGCGACGCGTCGCTCATGTCCGCCGTCATCACGGGCCTCGTCAACGTCTTCGCCACCCTGGTGGGGTTGTTCACCGTCGACAGGCTGGGCCGGCGGAAGCTGTTCCTGCAGGGCGGCGCGCAGATGCTGGTGAGCCAGCTGGTGGTGGGCACCCTCATCGCCGTCAAGTTCGGGACCAGCGGCGTCGGGGACATGCCCAAGGGCTACGCGGCGGCGGTGGTACTCTTCATCTGCATCTACGTCGCCGGCTTCGCCTGGTCCTGGGGTCCCCTCGGGTGGCTGGTGCCCAGCGAGATCTTCCCGCTGGAGATCAGGCCGGCGGGGCAGAGCATCAACGTCTCCGTCAACATGCTCTTCACCTTCGTCATCGCGCAGGCCTTCCTCACCATGCTCTGCCACATGAAGTTCGGACTCTTCTACTTCTTCGCCGGCTGGGTGGTCATCATGACCGTCTTCATCGCGCTCTTCCTGCCGGAGACCAAGGGGGTGCCCATCGAGGAGATGGTGCTCGTCTGGAAGGGACACTGGTTCTGGAACCGCTTCATCGGAGACGAAGACGTCCACGTCGGCGCCACCAACGGCAAGGCCAAGGCCGCCACCGCATAGATTGCCACCGTCCCTCGTGTACATTAATTTCTTCTCCTTCGCTGCTCTGTTTGTCTCCGTAGATGCTTAAGTCGATCGTGAGTTTGTGTGTGTATGTGTTTCACCGATTCTTGCACTAATTAAGCTGTACTCCGTATCAATCAATCACCATTATTATTATCATACCTGGATCAAGAAAAATCTCACGACTCATGAGATGCATGCATGTTTCTGGGCACAAGCCTTGCCAAGACAGCGATGCAAAAGAATTACCCAACCTCAAGTTTGTAGACTGCAAAATCATAGCTTAAGGGGAATTCAACGGAACAAAACTACTTCAAGGTTTCAGCTAGCAGAAACAACCATTCCAAACATACTAGATAGAAGCATTCACAAACACCAGATATTTGGTACCATAATCAATTGCCATAGGTTTTTGTGTTTGTTCCACATCAAACTTTACAGCATTTCAATGAATTTATTAAAAAACACTGCTACTAGGCAAAAGCCGCCATGTCTTTAGCAGCATATGGAAAGAGCTCATCACCGTACTGTTTGAGACATTATTATTTTACAAACTTAAAAGGGAAATTTTGGAACATCCTTGTTCAAGAGCCCTTGACTGACCAAGTGACTGTGCTTGAATCATCTCACCGCGACTTCTCCTCAGGTCTGAATTTGCTTCACCGGATCACCAGCCCCCACATATTCCACTGGTCTAGAGCTCAGCACTGCCATTGGCATGTTCCAGGATCTAGGCTGCTTCGCCAAAAGTCCTGAAGTATGAGCGGAACGGGAATGCCGTGAAGATGTGCCAGACACCAGCCTGGAAGATTTGCGGTCCGACCTGGAACTGCGGTCGGAACGATGGGAAGAAGAGATCTTGCGTGAGTGATGGTCCGAGACCTCTTTTGAGCCAGTTGATCTCACAGGCTGCTTGTTGTACACAGCAAGGTTTGGCAAGAGACCTAACAGATACTTCTTCAAGTGCTGGTCACCTACATTCTTCTGTGCTGGATTGCCCTCTAGGTTGATAGCTTCGAGAGAATTGTAGTTCGCAGCCAGCTGGCCAAGGCCCTTGGATGTAGAGATCTTGTTGTGGCGCAAGTCCAGAACCTTTAGCTTCAGAAGGCGGTGAAGGCCATCTATCTCACTGATCTTGTTACCAGCAAGATATAACTCCTTCAAAGAAGAACAGGAAGCCAAGCCTAACAGATGTTCCAAAACATAACTCAAGTGAGAAACAGGCAAGTCTATTAAACTTAAACTATCATAAACCATAAGAGTATGGCCAAACTTAACTAAGAATCAACCATTCAATGTTTAAGCAATGGAGTGAATTTGGTTCTCCATAACATTCTATATATCAAAGACCACACAGCATAGTGATTTCTGTCTCCAGACCATGTTTAATGGAGAATATGATAAGAGTTGTATTATCTAGAAAGGCCACACATTGCCATCAGCCTTGAGCTAGCGTTCAGTTTTCCATAAGTATGCATATATCATAAGAAAGTATAAAGGCTGTTGAAATAAATACCATGGCCAATCCTCGAGATCCTATTATAGCTGATGTCCAGCAAGCGTAAGCGTGTTAGTTCTCTAAGGCCTTCGATAGTTGAGATATTATTCTTGGACAGGCTTAACATGTGAAGACCTTTTGGAAGTGCTCCTGCAGTTATTCGCACTGTGCAGAAAACCCAGATGCTAGAGAATTAATGGCATTCTCTCCTGAAACAAATTAATAATCCGAAAGTAACTATAACTAACATGCTGAATTATGGAAGAAATCTTACCAATTGAGTTCCCCGATAAGTTCAATAGCCGTAGGCCTGAGAACGCACTCAGTCTTGGGATTGCAACCAAACCAAGGTTTGCCAATTGTGCAGATGAAGAAACAGGAGTCAGTTTTGAAATATAAGTGTAAGCTATCTCCATGCCAAGATGACTTTTAGCATCAGGGCGCACAGCAGAAACGCTGGTAACGAACTCGCTATATTTTGTTGATGCAGAACTTGAACTTTCTCCCTGCTCATCCACAATGGCGTCACTACCAATATCAATTTGGCTGATCCAATCCTCAATCCTTTTAATGTTGTAAGTTCTAGGCGTAAGTTCATTTGCGTCCAAATGCTGATCGCCATTCATTCCAGTTTCACTGTGTTCAGCTTTCTCACTAATACCCTTCGAGTCAGACAGATTCTTCAAATTAGGTATGTCAATGCCAAGTGACGTGTGGTAGAGAGTGCTATCTCTGTTCCAGAGCTTCTCTTCCCTCTCTTGATCTATAGCTCCATTGTTGACATCATCCTTGCCAGAATGGTGACAACAATGCCGTGAATCGTCACAGCTAGGGGAAACTGGATCAGCTGAGTTGTCAGCAGTAATATATTTGCCATCCCAGTATTCATGACTTGGCACCCCATCCCTGACAAACTTTCCATCTAAACTTGCAGAGGACCGTTGGCCACCTTCAGCAGCATCAGAGCGACCTCCTGAACCATCTTCCAAGTCTAATGCTTCAAAGATATCTGGAGAAGAAGGTCCAGCACAAAGCACATCCAAATTTGATTTAGAGAGGTTTGTTTCATCACCACTTAAGTAATCAGCCTTTCCACCGTCCATCGAACATAAATCCTCGAAAGATCTGCAACGAGGGCCAAGTCTCTCAGAATCAACAGAACCTTCTACATCGCTATTGGAATTATTCTGGAATATAGCAGATTGTGATCTTGGAAATTTGCTTTGGTCATAAGACATGTGATGCCTGTCAGAGTCAACAGCATGGTCAACTGAAGGTTCAACTGATGGTTCATAAACACCATGACTCATCAGATCAGATGAGGCGTCAAAAGTACTCTCATTGTTCTTGCTGACCAACTTAGTGGATCCTCCGACATCTGTATTACTCTTGAAACTAGAGCAATGACATCTGTGATCATGGTCAATACTATGACATTCAGTACCTTCACTACCATGATCATCACAATCCTTTTGAAGCATGTTCCCAAGGGACTGGCTCTTCTGTATGTGTCCAACCTTCTCCTGATCATCATCGGAGGATGCATGTCTATTCCAGTCCTCAGATCTCCAGCATTCTTGATGAGACGATGAATTGATTTCATACTGCACACTAGCAGCTGAAAGGCTGTTTTCATCTGTCATCTGATTCGGGCTCTTTGATCCAGCAGTGAACTTCACTGTTTGTTCCCGAGAATCCTTCTTTGAATCAGTGACCATGGTTTCATCAGCCAGTAGAAAGCCCTCCTGAAGTACAAAAGAAAATAACATGACATTTGGGTCAGATTAGTTGTTAGTCCATACACACAATACAATTGGAAACTAGTAAAAAATACAGCGGGTACTTTCCATACCTTTGATTTCTGTTGTGTAGTAGAGGATGAAAAGCAGAAAAACCTAACCATAAGTCAGCTCTAGTGTCAACTGAGCTAACACCAGATCCAGAAACAGAATCAATCCAATCACATTGCTAAACCACAGGACTATCTTGGAAGAGAGCTGGGCTTGGAAAGAAAAATTACATCTCAGCTGCAAAATTAACCGTAATCAACAAAAAGGCCCTCCAATGCTCGACGTAATCTCCAGATGTATGATGGGATTACTCCCAAAGGCAGTGATAGGTTGACTGCAGAATTGTTGCAAACCCACACCCACTTAGAGGTGTGAGACCTGTGGGAACTCCTGATATCTGCCAGAATGGATGAAGGATTTAGGAACTAGACAATTCCGGGAGGATGCATGTAGTCGAGAAATCCTGCAAAAACAAAATGGTTATGAGCAATCTGGCAAGCATCATACTCGAAGTGAAAAAATTCATGACATACGGTCATAGAAAGTCAAGAATATACAACACAAGGACAAATAGTTTGAAGTTTACTTTGTTCAAGATATAAACAGTGAAGTTTGCTGCAAACCCTTTGCAACTAGTTTTGGTACCGAAACGTAGACAGTGATGTAAGAATTGTGTTAATAAAATCAGTTACTACATATACTGAACTGAAACTAAAATAAGACTAGTACAAATTATTCAGTTCCTCGCCAGAAAGAAGACCAAAGACACCAAAACACATAAGTACTGCTACATGAGTCCGAATATAGCGAGTCCATACAAAGCTAATTAGCTATACTCCATAATTAGCCCCTAGCTAGTTCAGGCAATACAGGACAAAATCCCACTACTAACAATTATTGAGTCCTTAAAGGCCTGCACACCAGGCTCCTCCCGTGAACAAGCAAGCAAGCAAGCAAAAGTTTGGCAACTTGTGCATGTTCCCGTGTCCCCGTCCTCCCTTACCGCACCTCACGATTTGCACGAGATAGGCGCTGACACGTCATGTCCTTACACTGTATTTTAAACACCTTTTCAATCCCAAAAATCTTGTGCTGATGGTTTTAGATGAAACAGCTGTGTTATGCTCAGAGAAGATATATTTATTAATCTTTGAGCATACATCAAGACAGCCACACAAACAAACGTAGTATGTAATTCTCACGGAATCGAATCAAAGCTGATCGCAATTCGAGCCATTGGTCCATCTAATGAAGCTCCGTACAGCTTAGCTTCCACTGCAACGCGATCAGATTCGAACAGCCGGGCAATAGATTCGTGTGGAATCCAATTCGATAGGGATCCTATCATAGTTCTTGCTTCACGGAGACCAGATCGTTAGACGGAAATCCGCAACCAAAACCCAAGAAAACGGTCATGGCGATGAACAAAGAACCATGGCGAATCTAACTACTGCGTAACCCGACAGAAACCACGAACCCGGGGCATAAATTTAGCAACAGGGAACTTAGAGAAATTTAGAAGTGAAGAGGAAGAAGAAGAGCGTTGCTGACCTTCTCCCCGTGGCTCTCCCCTGTTCCACGTGAGCGGTGGGCGGCGGCGGCGCTTTTGTACAATCGGATTGGATCTGTGCGTTCGTGCGTGCGCGCTCCTACGATGAGATGAGTTGTACTTGTACCCTGACTAGTTAGTGGAGACTAGAGGAATAGGGGACGGAGGAGGATGACGAGGAGTAGGAGGAGAGGTGGCGTGGTGCGGCGCAATCGCAATCGGTTTGTAGGAGCTGGGTAGGGTTTGGTGTTTGGACCTCGGATGCCAATTGGTTTCATCCTCCTCTTCTTTTTCTCTCCTATCTAAAAAAGAAGTTTTGTTCTTAGTATGCTAACCCACCCACTTCGTCGACCCCTTTCGTCCCACTTCGTCGCATTCCACCCTTCCTTCGTCGCGCGGTCTGGCCACACACCTCCCGCACCCACCCTCCACTCGCAGACGCCCTCCTACCTCTATCGCCCCTCTCCCCCGCTTACCGGCCGCCGGATCCACCCGTCGCCAAACCCCTGTCTACCCTCCCCTCCTGAACCCCACCGTCTCTTCTCCCGCGCGGCTGCACCCCGAGCCCTCTCTCTATTTCCTCCTGCTCCAGCGCCACCTCACACCTCCTCCTTCTACATCGCCTCCTCACACCGGCCGCTGGATCCGACCGTCACCGCCTCCACTGCGCGGAATCGTCCGTCATCGCCTTCCCTCGACTGTCCCCTCGGCATGGAGGCCCGACACCCTCCCCAGATCGTGAACAAGAGCAACAGCACGGAGGCGCGGCTCGAGACAGGCCTGGGTCTGGGCATACGTGCCCGAGATCTGGGCATGGAGGCCCGAATCCAACCTCCCGCTTAATCTTCCTTATTTCGTGACTTTTTTGGTTGAATCTAAGGTGAACATGTGGATTCTTCCGATGGATTTTGGTTGATTCGATGGATCCCTAGGGTCTGATGGAACCATTTTTTTTCGTGTCCTGTGCAGCCGAGGTAGCCGTGTGCTCTGATGTCTACGCACGCTTCTATTCTTGTAGACAGTGTTGGGCCTCCAAGAGCAGAGGTTTGTAGAACATCAGCAAGTTTCCCTTAAGTGAATCACCCAAGGTTTATCGAACTCAGGGAGGTAGAGGTCAAAGATATCCCTCTCAAGCAACCCTGCAATTAAGATACAAGAAGTCTCTTGTGTCCCCAACACACCTAATACACTTGTCAGATGTATAGGTGCACTAGTTCGGCAAAGAGATAGTGAAATACAAGTAATATGGATGATTATAAGTAGTAATTGCAATCTGAAATAAAAATGGCAGCAAGCAAACATGTAGCAGAACTTGTTGTAAACGGTGTTTCAATGCTTAGAAACAAGGCCTAGGGATCATACTTTCACTAGTGGACACTCTCAACAATGATCTCATAACTGAATAAATAAAAGCTACTCTTAAACACTCTCTTGTTGGATAACAAACACCATTCATTGTGTAGGGCTACAAAAGCACACCTCAAGCCGGAGTAAACAAGCGCCACAACGTCATAAAGGAGTCACACACGGTGCACACACTGTCACCTTTACACCGTGGAGAGTACCGGAGTTCATATTAAAGTAACCTATAGAGTGCATAATAGATAAGAGTACATCTACTTATTCAACTAGATTACAAAGCTCATGATCACATAAAGATCACACCATGGGAGAGAGAGATAAACCACATAGCTACCGGTAGAGCCCTCAGCCTCGGGGGAGAACTACTCCCTCCTCATCATGGGAGTCAGCAGCGGCGATGAAGATGGCGGTGGAGTCGATGGAGATGACTCCGGGGGCAATTCCCCGTCCCGCGGCGTGCCGGAACAGAGATTCTGTCCCCCGAAACTTGTCGTCGATGGCGGCGGCGCTGCGGAACTCTTCGTGGAAATATGGCTTGGTATTTTAGGGTTTTCGCGTCTGGGAATAAATAGGCGAAGGGGCGGCGTCGGTGGAGTCCCGAGGGGCCCAAACCATAGGCTGGCGCGGCAGGAGGGGGGCCACGCCGCCAGGTGGTTTGGCCACCTCCTGGCTCCTCTTCGTCTCTCCTTCGGACTCGTGTACGTGTTGGAAAAATAGGGACGTGGCCTTTTGTTTCGTGCAATTCCGAGAATATTCGCAGAAGTACTTTTCTGGAACCAAAAACAGCAGAAAACAGGGAACTGGCACTGTGGCATCTTGTTAATAGGTTAGTCCCAGAAAATGCATAAAAGTGATATGAAGTGTATATAAAACATGTAGCAATTGGTATAATATAAGCATGGAACATCAGAAATTATGGATACGTTGGAGACGTATCAAGCATCCCCAAGCTTAGTTCTACTCGTCCTCGAGTAGGTAAAACGATAACAACAAATAATTTCTGAGGAGACATGCTTTCACACAATCTTGATCAATATATTGCAAGGCTCATGTCATGAATGAAGTGACTCAAAGCAATGGTCTATAGTTTGCTAACATAGATAAAGAGTAAACAATGAATCATATAAGCAAAAACTTTTCATGAATAGTACTTTCAAGACAAGCATCAAAAAGTTTTGCATAAGAGGTAACTCATAAAGCAATAGATTCAAAGTAAAAGGCATTGAAGCAACACAAAGGATGATTAAGTTTCAGCAATTGCTTTCAACTTGTAACATGTATATCTCATGGATAGTTGTCAACATAAAGCAATATAACAAGTGCAATAAGTAAACATGTAAGAATCAATGCACACAAAGTTGACACAGTGTTTGCTTCTAAGATAGAAAGGAGTAGGTAAACTGACTCAACATAAAGTAAAAGATAGGCCCTTCGCAGAGGGAAGCAGGGATTAAATCATGTGCTAGAGCTTTTTAAGTTTTCGAAAGCATATAGAGAGCACAAAATAAGTATTTGAGAGGTGTTTGTTGTTGTCAACGAATGGTAGTGGGCACTCTAACCCCCTTGTCAACCAGACTTTCAAGAGCGGCTCCCATGAAGGACGTTATCTCTACCAGCAAGGTAGATCATCCCTCTTCTCTTTTGTTTACACATGTATTTTAGTTTCTTTATAGTTGACACTCCTCCCAACCTTTTGCTTACACAAGCCATGGCTAACCGAATCCTCGGGTGCCTTCCAACATTCACATACCATGGAGGAGTGTCTATTTGCAAATTAAGTTGCTTACTGATAAATCAGGGCAAAACATGTGAAGAGAATTATTAATGAAAGTTGTAATTAATTGGGGCTGGGCACCCCGTTGCCAGCTCTTTTTGCAAATTATTGGATAAGCGGATGTATATGCCACTAGTCCATTGGTGAAAGTCTGTCAGAAGTAAATGACAAGATTGAAAGATAAAACACCACATACTTCCTCATGAGCTATAAAACATTGACACAAATAAGGAGTAATAAAGTTTTGAATAGTTTAAAGGTAGCACATGAAATATTTACTTGGAATGGCAGGAAATACCACATAGTAGGTAGGTATGGTGGACACAAATGGCATGGGTTTTGGCTCAAGTTTGGATGCACGAGAAGCATTCCCTCTCAGTACAGAGTTTAGGCTAGCAAGGTTGTTTGAAGCAAACACAAGTATAAACCGGTACAGCAAGAATCACATAAAAACATATTGCAAGTATTATAAGACTCTACACTGTCTTCCTTGTTGCTCAAACATTTTACCAGAAAATATCTAGACCTTAGAGAGAACAAATATGCATCCCAAGTCTCAACAAGCTCTACGGTAGTTCTCCACTACTAGGCTTTAACTACATGATGCAAGAGCTTAAACATGATCTACTTGAGAGCTCAAAACAATTGCAAAGTATCAAATCGAAACAAGACAATGATCTACAAGAATGCATATGTCTTTTCCAATACCAACTACTACATGTAGCATTTTCTTTCTTCCAAACAAACACCAATCAATTTATTTAAACATAAACTCTCCAAATGATAATATAATGCAGCAAGAGAGTATTTATAAACAAGTGCTAACAGCTCGAAGAGATGCATGAAAAACAGGAGCTAAAAGCACTGCAGTAGCTAGTTAAGAATACTCAACAAATATAAGTGAAGAACATGAGTATTCACATGAAAAAGCGGAGCGTGTCTCTCTCCCACACAAGGATTGCTAGGATCCGAATTTATTCAAACAAAAACAAAAATAAAAACACACAGACGCTCCAAGTAAAGCGCATAAGATGTGAAAGAATTAAAATATAGTTTCACTAGAGATGACCTGATAAGTTGTTGATGAAGAAGGGGATGCCTTGGGCATCCCCAAGCTTAGACGCTTGAGTCTTCTGAATATGGTTGGGATGAACCACGGGGGCATCCCCAAGCTTAGGCTTTTCACTCTTCTTGATCACATAATATCACCCTTCTCTCTTGATCCTTGAAAACTTCCTTCACACCAAACTCGAAATAGTTCTCATTAGAGGGTTAGTGCATAATCAAAAATTCTCATATTCTGTGATGACACAATCATTAAAGCTTCTGGACATTAGCTACAGCCACCAATGCTTTGTGGAGCAAAGAAATCCACTCAAACATAGTAAAAGCGAATGCAAAACAAAAGGCAGAATCTGTCAAAAACAGAACAGTCTGGAATGACGAATTTTTTCGAGGCACTTAAGTTGCTCAGATGGAACTGGTCCAATTTAATGAAAGTTGCGTACATATCTGAGGAAGATGCGTGATTTTTTACAGAATTTTTCGAATTTTCTGCAGGAGAAAGCTCAAATTCGTGACAGCTAAAAATCTGTTCTGCGCAGAAATCCAAATCTTGCATCAACTTTCAATAAAAGACTTTACTTGGCACAACAATGCAATAAAATAAAGATACAAAGGAGTTGCTACAGAAGTAACAAGCTCCTTGACTCAAAAAAAAAAATAACAGAAAATAAAACAATGGGTTGTCTCCCATAAGCGCTTTTCTTTAAAGCCTTTTAGCTAGGCATGATTTTGATATGCTCTCATATGTATAAGAGTTGAATATAGAGAGCATCAAAAGCAAATAAAACACATTTAAGTCTAACCCACTTCCTATGCAAAGGAATCTTGTAAGAAAACAAATTATTGATGCATGAAGCTACTAGCATAGAAAGACAAAACAAGTGCAACTTCAAAAATTTCAACAAAAAGAGAGAGACTTGATATTATTGAGATATATGAATCCATGTCTCCCTCTCTCATAAAAACTTTCAGTAGCATCATTGATAAAATCCACAATATAACCATCACATGAAACATTCTTACCATGATCCATATGCACAAAAGTATCTATTTTCCACAAAGAAAAGTTCTTCTCATTAATAACAATGGGGCAGGATCATCATAAAGAACTCGAACATGATAGACAAGTTGTATATTAAAGGGATGGTTTTGGGTAATCCTCCATAACTATGACAAGTTTCATGAGGATGACTGTAATTATAACCTATGTCATAGTATTCTTTATAATAATTATCAAAGACTGGAGGCATAGTATCATCATAAGCAATAGAATAGTATCTTCCAAACTGTGTTCATCGTAAACATATCATTATTTTTAATAGAAGGAGATGTATCAAGCATATAATCAGCAATAGCAAAAGGATTTTCAAACACCTCATCCCCAAGCTTAGAGCTTTTCATATCATCATTGGAAGAAACATGGATAGTACTAATAGTATGGCAATCATTAATATCATCATTTTCAGAATTGGTACCCCAAAGATTTTCAATATCAAAAGTAGTTTCATTTTCCCAATCATGATCACTAATATAAGTAACAGGCATAGGTTCATCATCAAGTTCAGAATCATCGAATTCAGAATTATAAGTATCAATTGTAACAGGAGCAACAAGTTTGGGAGAAGATACCGTTTCCTCTCTCCTTTTACTCCTCTTCTTCTTCTTTCCCCTCTTCTTTTTATCTTTAGGAGGGAGAGGTTTGAAAGGAAGCTCCTCCACATAACCTGGTTTAGTATTAGAGACAATGGAAGAAACTTGGGGGACTCCTCTCTTTCATTAATGAGAACAAAACACATATTAGTCCTGTCATACTTTGGTAAAGTCTCATCCTTTATAATATTTTGTATGTAGGTGTTAGCATGGCAATTATTAACACAATAGAGATAACATCCATGCAACACACTATTCATATCAAGATCACTCATATCTAACAAGGAAGTTTTTCTTGATAACTCTTCACACCCCAAAAATAATGTAAGTTCATCATGTTGATTAGGAGTGATCATGTTATCACAATACAAATTTGCAGTAATTGGATTCGAAAGGCTATTATCATGACCTGAACATTGAAAATTAAAATGACCCACTTCATAGCAAAGTTCACAAATAAAAGGATGGAGGTCACAAACTTTTTCACCAAGATCTCTTAGAGCCTTGTACCATGTTCTAGTTTTTTCATTCCTATGATAGATACAATATTCATCTTCGATTTGATTAATTCCACAAGGTCTATGCATTCCACAAAAATTAACATGCTTATAAGAAATAGTATTTTCAGAAGTTTGAGCATGTTTATTGCAATCATTAACAACAATTTCATTTTCCATGCAAGTGTCTTTGAAAGGTTCATGATACACGTCCCAATTTTCTTTAGGAACATTAATATGAGAAGCAAAGGTTCTAAAACAATCAACAATAATTTGAGAATCAAGACCATATTTAGCACTAAGCTCTTGAAAACTAGCAGTTTCAACGAAAGACTTAATGCAATCATATTCATAGTTTATACCTGATTCTTTACCTTTGTCATTCTCCCAATCCTCAGCATTGTTTTGAATTCTTTCAAGAAGATCCCATCTAGCTTCAACCTTCTTGCTTGTGAAAGAACCATGTGAACATGCATC
This sequence comes from Poa pratensis, assembly GCA_947311845.1. Lineage (NCBI taxonomy): Eukaryota > Viridiplantae > Streptophyta > Magnoliopsida > Poales > Poaceae > Poa > Poa pratensis. The sequence goes on along the minus strand of CAMZMU010000047.1, from coordinate 53,731,783 downwards.
TACATAATCCTTGTAATGACCTGAAAGCCTTGCATAAAAATTAGTAACAATTATTTCCTCAGAAAGCTCATGGTTAGGACATTTGAGTATTAATGTTTTCAGCCTTCCCCAAGCTTGAGCAATGCTTTCTCCATCATGAGGGTAAAAATTATAAATGTAATTCCTATCTAGATGCACTTCATGAAGAGGATAAAATTTAGAGTAAAAGAGAGATTCAAGCTGTTTCCAATTCGAAGGTTGTTCATCCAGCACCTATACCATTCCTTTGCTTTGTCCTTAAGTGACAATGGAAATAGTTTCCTCATGACATTTTCTCTTGATAAACCTGCAACCTTAAATAACTCACAAAGTTCTGTAAGTTTCGACAAGTGAGCACTTGGATGGATTGATCCATCCCCTGCATACTGATCATTCATAACCCTTTCAACAATTTTCATAGGTATTTTAAAAGAAATACTTTCAACAGGTGGATTTGGAATATCACAAACATCATTAGAATTATCACATATTGGAGACAAAGCATTATCAAGGCAAAATAATTCCTCCATAGCTGAGGAGCAAAAAAATTATTTTCATATAAACTAGCTTCCCCAAGCTTAGGCTTTTCCACAGCCTTAGCAATAATGGTGTCCAAAGAATTTATACTAATAACATTACTACCACTATTATGCAAACAAGCCTCCATAGGTTTTTTAATTTTCTCTTCAAAAGCATCATGTCCTAATTCATATAAAGTTCATAAGATCTCTAATTTTTTTGTTGTTTTCCATTAAGCCTAACTAGTGAAAATAAAAACAAGAAACAAAAAGAAATAATTGCAGAATCTAAAGGAGATACCTTCCAACACTTACCTCCCCGGCAACGGCGCCAGAAAATAGCTTGATGTCTACGCACGCTTCTATTCTTGTAGACAGTGTTGGGCCTCCAAGAGCAGAGGTTTGTAGAACAGCAGCAAGTTTCCCTTAAGTGAATCACCCAAGGTTTATCGAACTCAGGGAGGTAGAGGTCAAAGATATCCCTCTCAAGCAACCCTGCAATTAAGATACAAGAAGTCTCTTGTGTCCCCAACACACCCAATACACTTGTCAGATGTATAGGTGCACTAGTTCGGCGAAGAGATAGTGAAATACAAGTAATATGGATGATTATAAGTAGTAATTGCAATCTGAAATAAAAATGGCAGCAAGCAAACATGTAGCAGAACTTGTTGTAAACGGTGTTTCAATGCTTAGAAACAAGGCCTAGGGATCATACTTTCACTAGTGGACACTCTCAACAATGATCTCATAACTGAATAAATAAAAGCTACTCTTAAACACTCTCTTGTTGGATAACAAACACCATTCATTGTGTAGGGCTACAAAAGCACACCTCAAACCGGAGTAAACAAGCGCCACAACGTCATAAAGGAGTCACACACGGTGCACACACTGTCACCTTTACACCGTGGAGAGTACCGGAGTTCATATTAAAGTAACCTATAGAGTGGCATAATAGATAGAGAGTACATCTACTTATTCAACTAGATTACAAAGCTCATGATCACATAAAGATCACACCATGGGAGAGAGAGATAAACCACATAGCTACCGGTAGAGCCCTCAGCCTCGGGGAGAACTACTCCCTCCTCATCATGGGAGTCAGCAGCGGCGATGAAGATGGCGGTGGAGTCGATGGAGATGGCTCCGGGGGCAATTCCCCGTCCCGGCGGCGTGCCGGAACAGAGATTCTGTCCCCCGAAACTTGACGTCGATGGCGGCGGCGCTGCGGAACTCTTCGTGGAATATGGCTTGGTATTTTAGGGTTTTCGCGTCTGAGGGAATAAATAGGCGAAGGGGCGGCGTCGGTGGAGTCCCGAGGGGCCCAAACCATAGGCTGGCGCGGCAGGAGGTGGGGCCGCGCCGCCAGGTGGTTTGGCCGCCTCCTGGCTCCTCTTCGTCTCTCCTTCGGATTTCGTGTACGTGTTGGAAAAATAGGGACGTGGCCTTTTGTTTCGTGCAATTCCGAGAATATTCGCAGAAATACTTTTCTGGAACCAAAAACAGCAGAAAACAGGGAACTGGCACTGTGGCATCTTGTTAATAGGTTAGTCCCAGAAAATGCATAAAAATGATATGAAGTGTATATAAAACATGTAGCAATTGGTATAATATAAGCATGGAACATCAGAAATTATGGATACGTTGGAGACGTATCATGCTCCGGCAATGACATTCTTTCGAGGCCTCGCCGTGGTCTCAAGGCTGCGATCCCGTACGATGAGTGAATCCATCCACCAGAACATCTGTTCACGTTAGGTACAACTGGAAGAGCTAGCGACCGTTTCCATCAATACTTTTGGTGGTTCTCGAAGGGGACTCAGCGTGTCTAGGCTCGTATCTGCTGGGATGGATCAGTTCCCAACACCACTGGATGCTTGGAAGAGATGCTCTGTTGATCCTTGTTCATTTGTGCACACGGCACGCTTCTACACCGATAGCCATACTTGGGATATAATGTAGTATCTCCGTGACTATGAAAGCTGCACATCATATTGTTGTTTATAGTTTCTTCTATTCTGGTCATTTATAAACCTTGCAACAAGGCTGTTTGGTTACCTTTTATAAACATCCAGGTTAATGTTGTGTGCCAAAAGACCAGACTTACAGTTGGCTGTTGCATGTCTTATATAGCTGTTAAGAAAACCTGCATTCCTCACAATTAGACAACTATTGGCACGTGTGCAGTGGCTTCAGTATTCATAAAAGGATATCCATGGTTAAGAAAAATGATGTTATTTTTTTTTAGGATTCCCCATTCGTATTATTCATTTTGCAGAAAGTTGTAGAGGTATGACGAGGCCGGCTAGCTAGCAGATCGCTCGGATCTGTTTGTGAACTTTTTCTCCAAGGTAAATAAATCTTGTGCTGGCAGTTGTTGACATCAAAATACTGTTAGATTTTACACATCTACAAATTCTGTAGGTTTCCATATGTGTTGATTACACAATATTCCTGATTGCGGCATTGTTTCAGTACAAGAGGTCGCTTAGCTACTGTAGGGTACATCTATAGCAAGTCATCAGTCATAGGCGTAAAGCTTTTTCCTGATTACAGATCTTAGTTATTATTCTTTGTTGTTCAAAGTTGTTTTTCTGGCTATGGTCCAAGTTAATTGGTTTTTCCTGGTTATGTTTCAAGTTAATTGGTTTGTCTTGGTTATAGTCAATATGGTACACAGTCGAGAGAGGGATGATAATTGCATTTACTCACTGAAATAACGCTGGTATCAGGAAACTACTGCATGCTATGATCTCGAGGAGAAAATAAGGCCATGGTTTTCAAGTGTTTACATTGGCAAAGGACACCCCCAAGAATCAAATATATTTATACATGCATGTCAAATGGTAAGGTAGTACTTAAGTACACTTGAATGACATGTATTTCGATAACGGAGGGACCATTTTCTGTTAGTGATTAAACATTGTCGACTCTGTTGCTTTTATGTTCTCAATTAGAAGGGGCAAGTTCATCACACAAAATGTGTGGACTGTTGAAATAAGTATCATAAAAAAATCCCCATGACATATTGGAGCTTATATTGCTTCATTATCTCAGTTCCCTATATTTGAAAAAAAAAACTCTGAGATGAAACAGTATCATGTTTCCGTTTTGTAGGTTGAAAAGACGATAGTAAAGCTCAGAGAAGATAGCACAACTAGCACCCAGGAGCGGGATAAGTTACAGCAAGAGATAAAATGTGTAAGTTGACCGCAAAAACATGCACTTTTTTTTACTTGAACATGCACTTTTTTTGTCCTACAGTCCTACTATCAAACGATTATTTGAACTCCACTCTTTTGCAACAGAGGAACATAATGCAGACTCCGCGATTTTTGCATACCAAGGTGAAGATTATGTCGCTGGTGCGGGATATTGGTGAGTTAGGATTTCTTTTGGAACTTGGCATGCGTACATCATGAATTGTATAGTGCTACTGTGGCGAAAATAATATCAGTATAGTTCACCTCGATGCGAATTCGAGTGTTCTATATATGTGGCATCGATAACAGAGAGTAAAAAGCAATGTGCTACTTTCGCCTAAGATTGAATGGGGAGTTCTGTCATGTAATCTACAAAATGTAGCATGAAATTTCCAATTTTCAGATCAGCTAGCTAATGTTGTGCGGCTGTTTTATTTCTCCTTGACATTGTACAACAGGTAGAATGCATGATTGGGTGGCAACTGATCACACGCCTCAATATTTACCTTTTGCAACTTTTGGTGTATAATGATCATACTATTCATTTGCAGTTACTTGTGCTTCTCGTGGTTATGCCTTTGTAGAGTATGAAATGGACACACAGATGTGACATGCCTATGAGGTATCAACTGTATATTGTTTTAAAGTTCTTTTGCATGTTTGTTTTCCGCTGCATTCTAGGTATATCTGAAATCTGAAGGAAAACTATTCCAGGATGCACAACATTCCTTCATTGATGGCAGTGAAGTGATTGTAGACTACTACAGGCAAGAGCTTATGCCTAGATGGATACCAAGGAGGCTAGGTATGTTTCCTGCTGGAGTGTGATGTGTAGAACCCATACAGAGTAGTTGAGAGTATCTTCATACTAATTTGAATTGTCCTTTTATATTAGGAGGACTTGGGGAAAGAAGAATTATTTAATATGTGAAGTATTATCAGTTATAACTAACACAATCTATGATCTCATTCCGTTAGAAATGTGAACATGTCCCATTTTATCTTGAAATGTTCAGACTGTAAGAGAAATTCATGGTATTTCCAGAGAAAACATTTACACATGCAAAATATAAATTCTGGGGGGACTTGGAATTTGATTGCTATTGCCTATTTAGAACCTAATGAATATTATTGTCTTGAAATATTAGGAAGGAAGAATCTCTATTATGTGTACATTTAGCCCTTATATTCACTCATTGTTGTCATTACTGAACCCACATGAGCAGGGACAGGGATGAATACTGGTAATAAGTAGGGACAGGGAACCCACATTAGTATGGCTTTGCAAAAGTAGTTGTGTTAATATACCGTAGATTATTGTCTCATCTAAAGACCAGATGTAAGTCCTATTCCCACTTTCAGTTTATATTGCACTGCATTCATACCACCAACTTTGTCCCCTTTCTATATCGGTAGTTCTATTCAAATGGTTTGTAAAGCCTAAAATCTGATATTCTTTTTCAGGCAGCCCATTACTAGCAAGCAGCTTGTTGAGCATCATATGATGGGTGCACCAGCGTCGTGCAGAAGCTTACTACGCTCGTCCTGCAGCATTGCATGGAGGTGTGGGGCAGGGTTCTCACTGTGGTGACGAGCAAGGGGGAAGAGCGCGAGATGGTGGTGCAGGGAGCCGGTGCTGAAATTTTCGAAGCAGAATTGTTGTGTAGCTAAAAGCTGAACATTTCAACATAGATATGTTCATTCCAGTTTGATGGGTTTGTTAAATCCGGTTCATTTCAGTTGGATGCTTTGTAGACTGATTTTTTTTTTTCAAAAGTCAGTCATGTTTTCTCCCACTTGTTTTTCGATGTTGATTATGTGTTGTTTTCCTACAGGGACGAGATGGAGCCTGATGTTGAAGAGGACGAATATGACGAAGATGGGATAAGTAATTTAGTGGTGACAGATCATTCCTTACATGGTTTAGATCATTATATACATGGTTTCGGACGGCTGTATTTTTCTCAAAAGTTTGTCGATTAATTTGTGTGCGTAGTAAATCATGCAGTGTCCACAGTTTGTAAATACACTAATGACAATTTGGAAATGGATTCTTATATTTTGATTATCTGATTCTTGTGAATAAGCTTATGGTTGTTGGCACTCAAAACTGCATATTCACTATCAGTTTTCTTTTGTTATTAGAAAACAACGGAGGTGATGAATTTTTCCTGCAAATTTTTGGCGCCATCGTAAAAGCCATGGTGTGTCGCTTCTGGTCGGTTAAAACCGAACTGAATCATTCGGTCATGGGAATTGTTTGTTCTCGCTTCTTATAGAAACCGACCAGTCAATTTTAGAAAACCAAGACTTGTCAAACACCGAAGAACTGAAACTGATTGGTTCAGTTACTCCGAACACTCACACATAGAGAAATTGGGCCAAGTGTTTTACACGCTGCAAATGTTACGTGAGACTATGCCATGCCAAAACCCGCGTGCGACTAACGGTGAGAAAGAATACGATTTCTTGACAGTGGGATGATACCACGGTCACAAATGAACTGCCATTCTTCACAAGAAATTCTTGACTGAGCTAAAAATATAAAATAAAAATCAACCCGTAGCATCGCACGGGCATTTAGCTAGTTTCATTTATATAAGGGTTTCATCAGAATATAGGGGATTCCAGAAAGATATTATTATTTATTTGTAAGTCGTCCGATTTTATTTTATATCACGGTAAAAAAAAATCTCGAAAAGGCCAACCCATCTATTGATCATCAACGACGGTACCAAGAATTCTAAAAGTAATAAAATTATAAATAGGTCTTCAGACCACCTAGCTACGACTACCGGGAGCCGCCGTCCTCATCCCTCCCTCACCGGAGCCGGGTAAACCTTGTCGTAGTAGAGCTTGTTGTAGTAGACAGCCGGGAAGTCGTCGTGCTAAGGCCCCGAGGGACCAGCGCACCAGAGCAGTAACCATTGCCAATGATGACAACCGAAAATCGGAAGAGCCCAACCTGCAACCACACGGAAGAACACGAAAATTGACAGGATCCCAGGAGATCCGCCGGACACAAGCCTCCACGCGCCCTCTGCTGGCGCTAGACGCACCAACAGAGCGAGGATAGAACATGGAGGGCCTTATTATGACTTCAAGATGTAGCCGTCGCCTCACCACCTCGAAGAAGACACTGAAGAAAGCTAAACAAAAGACGGAAACCCTCCCACCGGCGAGAGGCCGTGATCCGCCACGCCTCCAATGCACTAAGGCCACTGGAGGCGGGGCGGACCGGCGGCGTCGCCGGCGAGGGGGACGAAACTCTAGATGGGTTTTTAGATCGCCTTGGCGAACACCTCTCTCGCTCGCCTCACGTATTGCTTCATGGGATGTGTAAATTTCTAAGACGCTGAGAATCAGTGTTTGATCAGCATTGTACCTACTCCCTCCGTTCCAAAACACTTATGGTGAATTTGTCCAAATATGAATTATATAGACGTGTTTTATTATGTAGATACATATGTGCTTCTAGTGGACTAGTGGTAGCCGTGCATAAGCGCATAAGGGTCGGGTACCGGGTTCGAGTCCTCACTTTTACCTTAATGACAAAGCCGGGGTGGAGTCCCCCTCTGGTCTTGTTGTTTTTTATATGTGCTTCTAGAAGTACACGTCACGTAGGGAGTATCTCGTTCCATACGATTATGTGGGTTGTAAAACTTGTACTGCTACACGATAATTGTACTTCCCGGCTACAAGATTGTTTGATGACATTATATCGGTGATCTCTACGAGTAAGGTGATAGTTATCGTGAAACTTGTCCTGAATACGCTTTCAATATGTTTTGTCCGATTGATCATTGCATGTCACCACATTAAATGTCACACTCCTCATGCCCTCATCAAAACAATATCCTCAACCTCTTTGATTTTCCATTATCTTTGGTTTGAAAAAGCATCAAATATTTCCTCCACATTTTTCGTACCAACCCCAGTTTGATCAAATGAATCAATTGGTAGTTCACTGATGTGGAACTCGGTATCCTCCAACATGCTCACATAAGAGGAGGTATTGCAGTGACACAATACAATGCAAAAATGAACTCACTAAGCATCGATCCGAATTTGACTCAATTTGGAGTATATGGTGTCAATTTACACCTCTCGGTCGGATCATCGAGCATATTGTGGGCACCAAATTCCATGAAGCCCGAGGTAGGGGCATGTTCATTTCGCCTGAGGAGGAGGAGTTGGTCCACGAGCCGTCGCCGTATTTGTCCTCATCAGCCCAGAAGAGGCCGACTTTTGCCACTGAATTGGCGTTGGAGGAGGCAGCCCGAACCCTTACCCCGACACCAGAGGAGGAAAACCGAAGGAGACAGTCATGGTGTCGCCAGCCCCATGATGATGTGATTGCCCATGTCGCTTGTGCTTGGTCCCGCGCAACGGGAGGCGGGCGCGACGGAGGATGCAGCGACGTGGGAGATGTGGAAGGGCGATTGCGGCCGCGGAACGGCCGAGTCCATAACGGCGCTTAAGAGGCGGGGGACAGGGAGGGTCAGTCGGGACGGCAACAATGGCGAAGCAGGAAATCAGAGCCGAAAAATGTCGCTCTCGCAAATGCACGACTGATGTGTGGGAAACCAACAAAAAATCTCTCCTCATACTAGGTATATTGAGGATTGTAAGCTCCTTTTGTGGTTTCCCGCGGAAAAAAATGCCATACGAGCCATTTTGCGGAATCCAGTCCAAAACTGTAGATTGGCGGTTAATTTCGGGTTTAGACACTTCTGCGAGATCTGTTAGAGTTGTTGTAAAACTTGTACTCCTATGTGGTAAAACGAAAACTTGTAACTAGCTATCGGTGTGGTGAACCAAAACTTGTTATCTATCACTATATCACTAGAAGTGCACTCTAAATAACTTTTGGTCCTGGCGTCCTGCAATTTTAAGACCAAGATTAACAAATATTTCAAAGTAAGCGAATTAGTACAAGTTACATTAAGAAAATAATGGCTAATCTGCATCATTATCTGAATTTTAACGCACTATTTCAGTAGCTGGTTTGTCTTGCAAAGTTTTCATTACGAAAAACAGTGAGCCTAAATCATGTAGAGTAGGAAATAGCAGAAACATGAGTCGCTCACTCATAAGTACCTTGACGGCTCGAGATGCCACATCAGATATGTGACCACTGGCCACAGATAAAACGCTGCAATCGTGGGTAAAGTTTTTTTCGAGAAGACGGTGACGTCAAATTATTTGTGTAATTATGGGTCAGGCAATAATATTCGGGCGGACGGTCCGACTGTTCATCACAGGGAAATCTTCTAAGCGGATATAATTTGTAGAAATGGGTAGCTGCTACCATCAGTATTTACTTCCGACTACGATACATATGAGAGGATAAAGAATGATCCATATCTGCTTGTACAGTTGTACTGGGAAATTTGTGCTTTTTAAGCATGCGTATAAATTCATAGAAAATGGCAAACTTGCGGGGAGTGGCGTTTTGGCTCCCGAGCTCATATGCTCCTGATATATTAGACTAAATTAAAAAAATAGTAAAATATTTCCAAAAATTCTGAATTTTTTTGGTGATGAACATATACATGTTTTCTAAATACGTGCCAATTTTCGTGATGAAATGTCATGTATTCTGCTCTGTGCAAAAATAACAAAATCAGCACCCTAAAAAGTATGTTTTTGAAATTGCATTTCGACCATGGATTTGTCTTTTTTGCATAGCGCATACCAAATGTCATTTCACCATGAAAATTTGCACGTATGTTGAACATTGGTATGTGTTCGTCTCCAATTTTTTTCAGATTTTTTAAAAACGTTTTACTATTTTTTTAAATTTGGTTTAGTATAACAGGAGCATATGAGCTCGGGTGCCAAAGTGAATTTCCCAAACTTGCGCAGCCTATGTAGCTCGGTACCGGATCGACTAAGAAACACTTTTTTCACTTTAGATCTTTCAATATTATAAAAATAGATTGGAGATTAATTTATGGAAAGATAAGTATGGTTAGTAAATTCTACTCTCTAGCTATATATAACATTGTCCGCCACAACGTCATAAAAGTGGTACAATTGCTACGGTGTTGGAATCATCCACACCAAATGTGACATCTAGACGAGATTTAATTGGTCCCAAATGTAAAAAATGGCCTAACTGGGCGGTTGGCTACGACCTACGATCCAACTGACGCAAGGGACTGATGAATTTAGATTGAATCTACTCGAAAACGACAATAAACTCTATGTTTTGAACGTTGATTCAATCAGATGTGCTAGTTGATAATAACAAAATAATCTAAAAATGAAGATACCACTCAAAATTAAAAATTTGTGTGATATGTTCGTAAAGGAGTAATCCTAAACAAAGAAAAACTTGTAAAACGCAAATGACATGGAATTATGAAGTGTGTGTTATGTCATCGTGATGAGACGATCAAACACTATTTTGTCTAGTGCAAGTTTGCACGTTATATGTCGTCAATCATTCAAGTAGATTTTAACTTGTAGCCGCCACGTAGTGCTATAAATATTTTTGACAATTGGTTACATGGAATTGATCAAAATTCAAAATTCTTATTAGGATGAGAGCGCTTGTCGTAGTATGGTCGGTTTGGCTATTTAGAAATGACAAGCTTTTTTACAACAATTTTTTCTCTCTTATGCAGGTCGTCTACTGTTGCCAGTTTACTTTTTCTGTTGTCCATGCTTCAACGTGTGAGAAATCAAGACATATTTATACAAGTGTCTACACGGTTGGAAGACACGGCGAGAGATATTTTTATCCAATATCGATAGCCGCGTGATTTTTCGGATTGGCCCTCCAACACCATAGGCGGATTATAGTTTCTTCACGAATCTTGTTTTTCGCCTTGCTTGCTTTCTTTTTTCCAACTTATGTCTGAATGTTGCGGCTGTGTGCATTTTACCTATGCAGAGACCGGGTGTACTATTTTAATTCAACGCCCTTTATCGAAAAAATGTATCTCAACACATTCCCGGTGTGTTTTGAAAACAACCCTAATTACTCATGCATTCATTTCTTGGCTCATGTTATTTGATACTCATGTTTATCATGGAAGTTTGTTTTGAAAGATTAATCTTCGCATAGTCTTTGAATCTATCCCCTACATATATATCTATGGATTAAGTTAGTGTATTGATTTGCTCGTAGTCGCATTTTGGATTAGTATATCATTGACTGTGTTTTACAATATGATATATGTTCTCACATAATATGCGGCTAAACATTCAAGACCGGAGTGTTCATATTTGCCTCTCTCTATATTCAGCTCCTATTTTCAATTGACATTTTTCGAACTCATATTCATATCTGGCGCTATGTTTCTCCACCCGACTTTAAGGAAAAATATGGCTTAAATACAAAGTAGCCAATATCCATCTGTATCCGCTCCGGGTTCACCCATAAATAGGAGTATCCCGGGATTAATGCAACAACCTTGACATGTCTATTTTAAATCATACTTGATTTATTGATGATTTTTTTTGGTACGTCAAAATCTTGGTTTCATCCTCTTCTTTTCTGCTCCTCCCTCCCAGGTGATCCATCACATTGTCGAGCTAAGTTGATCCGCCATCTTATTCCCCACTCCACCGAGCCAACATATCTTCTTTCTCCACAACTGATGTTTAGCGAGTGGAGCGTTGCTATGGATAATCCAAAATATCCGATATTTGTATCAGAGAAACTGAAAACGGATGTGAAAATATATGCATCCGAAGTAAATGAAAATGGATGTAGAAAATATCTGGATTTATAAAATTAGTATACAGTATTTAATTTTGAAACGAATGTGGATATGGAAGTGGATATATCAGTACCAAAATAAAGTCATGTTAGCCAATTTCAGTAATCCTAGCTTTGTATTCAAACATCATTACGATGTTTTTTTGAGTAATAAAGCACACTTTATAAAAAACCTACTAACTGTTGGACATAACGAGGGAAAATTGTTCTTGAAAACTATTGGATACAACGACATCGTCAGTCTACCTTTGTTGTATACACCACCACGAATAATGGACAATTCCAAGACTTAGCTTAGCAATGACAAAGTGGTCTTGATATGATTCGAGCATATAATAGATAACGGAAACTGAATAACAAAGGGCTTCTTTTATGGTACCTGAAGTTAACTCATCCATAGTTCAAAAAAATGTAAGTTAACCCATCCATCCATTTCTCCCATCTGATGGGTAATTTAAAATTAATATTCCAACACAAATGTCACAGTGATATACTATATCAAAGAGCAGAGAGTACCCAATAAGGGGCAAATCGTAGTCACAAAGGATAGTTAACGTGTTAATCTTTGGGGGCATTATTGTATTTTCATTAGATTTCAAAAAAAATGGTAAATGTGGACATGTCACTAACCCAACCACATCGTTATCACATCATGGCATCACACAGTAGTTGACAGACACATTATTAAATTAAAATAAACACTTGGCCTGCATCAGTCTGCCATATGTTTTTGGTATACAAGTGTTTTTGCCAAACGGGAAAATGAATTAATAAGCATTACATTACAGTATACAGTTGCTAGATGAATAAGATAAATTTGCCCCACTTGACGGCGTTGACGCGATGCGCAGCTGGGAAACATCCACACGACATATTTGAGCAGACGGTGATGAGACTTCAGACGACCTTGAGCTTCTTGGCGATGCCGGCGAAGTACTTCCCCTGGTGCTCCGCCAAGGCGAGCTCCGCGACGCTGGGCTTCCTGCTTCCGTCGGTGTTGGCGAAGGTGCCGGACCCGTACGGGCTCCCGCCCTTGACCTCGTCCATGTTGAACATGCCGGCGCCGTGCGTGTACCCGACTGGCACGTACACCATGCCGTGGTGCGTGAGCTGCGTGATGGCCGTCAGAGCGGTGGTTTCCTGGCCGCCGCCCTGGGTGCCTGTGGAGAGGAAGAGGCCGGCGGGCTTGCCGGCGAGGGCACCAGACTGCCAGAGACCGCCGGTGGAGTCGATGAAGGCCTTCATCTGTGCCGCCATCATGCCGAAGCGCGTCGGGAAGCCGAACAGGATGCCGTCGGCCTCGGCCAGCTGAGTCGGCGTGATGACGGCATGGTCCTCACGCCCGGGCGCCGCGTGCATCTTCCCCAGAACCTCCTCCGGCAGCGTCTCCGGCACCCGCCAGATGGTGACCTCCACGTCAGGGACGGACTCGGCGCCCTTCTTGATCTCCTCCGCCATCGTCGCGACGTGTCCCCAGGTCGAGTAGTACCTGAAACCGATGCAGACAAAGAAAAAAATGAGTAATCAAATGAACGAGCTAGGCTAGCCGGAAGAAGATAGCGAAAGCGGAGCCTTACACGATGTAGATCTTGGTCGCCATTGCCGCTAGCTGAAGAACTAATTTGTCTTCTGAATTGCTCTGCTTCCTCTTGCAGTATAGCTATCTGGTGAAGAAAGAGGCAGACCTGGCACCGATATTTGTAGGGGAAGCTAGAAGATTGTTAATTTGACGCCCCTGCAGTCGCAGTCTTGCAGAAGATTAAAGAAAGGTCGTTGAGAAAATAAGCCAGTGATTACCCGGGGCTGCTAATCGTGGTAGGGGAAGCTTGTTAATTTGACGCACCTGCAGTCGCAGTCTTGCAGAAGATTAAAGAAAGGTCGTTGAGAAAATAAGCCAGTGATTACCCGGGGCAGCTAATCCTGGCCTCATGGGTGTCGCGTGGAGGTACTATCGAAAACATGTGGTCAAACTCTGGTTAACTTGTCATGGCGTCCGTTGCGTACGTGCTCATGGCGTCGATACTGACGTATACGTACATATATACTGTATGCTTGTATCAGGAATAGCTTGGAAGAGTAATCTGATTGATTGTAATCCACAATTAATAGCTGAAAGCTTCCAACTGGAAAGAGCAAAACAGCCTGCTGGCTTGGCTCCACCTGGCACACCCTTGAGCCAAGCAGTCATCAAACCCGTTTAATTAACGAGTCGAGCTAAGCTAGGCACTGATTCGTTAGACTCGCCGGCGGAAGGGTAACTATCACTATAGTGTGTTGCCGAGTGGAGTTGTCGTCATGGCGTGTTGTCAAGTGGAACCAAGCAAAAACTCCATGCCTACATAAGGATACTAATCCTTCGTGCGTGCCCATCTCCAATCAGACTGCACAAATTTAACCACTATATGTTCTCGATGAATCAGGATCCCAGTTTTAAACATTTCAGTCCATGCAAATACATGCATCATAGACTTATACATATAGTTCATCACAAACCGATCATACAATATAGTTTATCTAGTGCATCTACTAATCCAAACATTGTGATTATAATCACGAATAAGATAATAAGAGCTCCCAACATATAGTGGAGGCGAAATATACATCTCCTCGAAACAGGCTTTCGCTCCGCTTTATAAATAAAGCCACACACTGCCGAACCGATACAAATTCATGAGAGAATCCTCATATATAGTAGAGCAAAGATAAAATAGAAAACATAGGAGAAGCTACACCCCACAAGAAGCACCCGAGACTACTGACTAGAGGTGACACCAGCCCGCCTTGAGAAACCACCAGACGCAATCACCCCGCACCCACCAAACTGTTGCCGGAGAGGACCGCATGTCCTCTCGCTTCGTGCCGTGGAGCGCGGATCCTGGAGAACTGGGCGCGGGGCAATCAAGTCACGTGTACAAGATAGGCGAAATCTCTTTCTTGAGGGAAAATCTCTAGAGTTTCCTCATATTTAACCGAGTTGTGTATGTCTTGGTCTTGTGATCATTGACGATATCGATAATGTGCAACTTGTTTCCATCTTCTTTTTTAATTCTCTTCTTATCTTCTTCTACTCCTTTCTTGTCTTAATTATGCTTCTTCATAAATTTCTCTATTTTCCGGTTTGACTCTTGAAGTAGCTCTAACTTCTTTTTGGACCTTCTTCCAAAATAAGCAATTAGCCTTTTAGACAATGTTTAACTCAGGTTTCAGACCCCAAAAATTGCAATCACGCATTGAATCCTAGATGATAATGTCGAAATCAAATCAAACCCAAGTGCATAATTTGGGATGAACTCGAAATTGAGCAAACCCTAAAAGTCATACGTGTCGGAATCGGGGGTTTTGTTCCCACTGCCTCTCGGGGAAACCACGGCCTCGTTTGTGTCCCAGGTGACCGTGGTGGAGGTGGCACGCTCACGGGAACGACGGTGGGGCGTGGGAGAGCTTCATTGGTTGTACCTGGAAATTTCGAAAACTTACTTGTTCAAGACATTGCCCAGAGAGCGCGGATTTTCTCCTGGGTGGAAATCTACAATTTTAATTGGGTGACGACGGTACTGGATCATTGTTCCCATTGGAGGAGTCTCTTTTGGAGAACCTATTATGTAGTCGAGGTGTTATTTGGTGGTGGTTTGGGTCATGCTGCTTCGAGTGATTGATCACTATGACGGGGTCGTTCTTTTTCATGCTTCTTTTTTTGTTTTTTGGCTATGTGCATCCGTGATGTCTCGACTAGTTATTAGCATTATGTTGGTGCAGAGGATGAGTGTAATTGGTACTCCCTCTGTTCCTAATTGTAAAATGTTTTGCATATTTAGTGTGGACTAAATACATACTCACTCCGTTCACAAAAGGATGTCTCAACCTAGCTCATGTGTGTAGATAATGCAAATTTGAGCTAGCTTGAGACATACTTTTATGAACGGAGGGAGTACTAAAATGAGTGAACATATCTAGAGAATCAGAAAAAAGTTAAAACATCTTATAATTAGGAATGTATTGAATATCTTCTTGATATTATTATATTCCATTTGTCAAAAAAATGGTCAAGTTTTTTTCGCCGTGGGATAATTTTTTTCATTATCTCTTTGACAACAAATAACTTGCTCATGGTTTACCAGCACAGGCCAGGGGGCGTCAGATCTGACGTCATGAACACGCACTCAACTCAACCAGCTGATGCCAACCGGCGTTGTGTCCAGGTTCAGAGGTTCATTCTTCACCGACCATGCCGATTGTTAATTAGAAGACTTTTCTATCAACGATTTGATAAGACCTTAGATGATGTGTGAAGGTTCACATCGTGGCAACCCTGTGAACTGTATGTAAGAAGTCGTTATTTCATACTTCGTCTATCTCAAATATTATGTGTTTCAGTGTTAATCAAAATAGGATTTTTTTTTGCCGGAAAACGTCAGCGTCGTTTTCATTTCCTTAAGAGAAGTAAAGGAGTATAGATGACTCTAAAAAGAAAAAGGAAAAGGAAAGAGAAAGGAGAAAGAAGGCTGCATCTCAACCTCTAAAGGAAGAGGGGAGAGCACAACAACACTACACCTAGAAACGAGAAGAACAAGAGAAAGACCATCCTGCTAACAAGGAACTCGTCCATCTAGCCAACACGAAGGAGGGCATCCGCTTCCATCATCATCTAATCAAGCAAGGCAAGACGCACTATGAACTTGATCACCTGCAGGTCGCCACCCAACTAGCCCCAAAGGAGGGAGGGGTGTCAAAGGGAACGAGGCGCTCCGAGGTGGGTCGAACTCGCTAACCCGGCTTCAAATGGCAGCTTCAGCTTCTTCCGCAACTTGGACGACCAGCAGGCTCCGAGTGCCCATCTTGGCAGGAAACAAACGGCTTCACCACATCCTGGACGGAGATTGGCAATGTGCCGCCACCACACCTCGAGGACCAAGGAACACTGAACACCAAAGCAGCACCTTCAAGAAGGGGAGTGACGACGTCGTGCCACTGCTGCCCGGACCAGCGGGCTGGTCCTAAGGTTTGCCCGGCATTCAGCGGGGAGCGGAAGGGCTACCATGACATCTTCTAGGGAGGAATGGTGACACCCAAGGCGCCACCGCGTCACCGTCAGACAAAGCCGACAGGGGATTTCTCCCTAGCCCAAAATACCGCCCCCCGGAGCTCCCGAACTAGGAAGCTGGCGACGTACCTAGCACCGGTGTCGATCTCCGCCAGGTCGGCAGTGCAGTAGACCCTGCAGCCGCCAGTCCGCACGTGCCCACCGCCACGTCGCAGCAGCGTTGCGCTCGTGACAAAACCGCAGCACGCCGGCCATCCGAGACCACCAACGCATGATTGAAAAAATGCGTATGTATCTTTGATGTGTCGCGTGAAGTGGATTACCATGTCATTCTAAAACACATAAATTCTGCAGTATGTATATTTGTATGCCAGTGTACTCAATCTGCGAAGCAGCAGTCCATCCATGGGAATATGGGTTTCCCGTTTCCGTCAACCCGCAACGTACTCACCCGTTAATGTGAGCCGGATCCGATGGTTGTGGTCCTTAATCTAGGTAATCTGATGGTTCAAAATGTCAAATCGTTGTGAGAGCTCCTAACTCGTTCCATTTCATTGTTACTAAATAAATTATGCAGCATGTCTTTGTATGGTGCACAAGAATTGAACAAATGAATTTTGAAGAAATGATGATGCTAGATGGTACGACCGAAACGTATCAGTATTTTTTGATTGATCCATGCTATTATTATATCATTGCTACATATTTTTGCCACTATTTTATATATTTTACATCATTTTTATTGGACTAACCTACTAACCTAGCCCCACGGGTCAGTTGTTGTTTTTTGCATCACAGAAAACCCCAACATACATGTCGGATTTTTTGGGGGAAATTCGAAATCCCAATAATTATTCGAGGCAAGGACAAACAACACGGGAGGGGGGCTGGGGGCACATGCCAGGCACGCCCACCCGACGCACACAACAACTATGATATTATTGCTTACCTAACCCCAACAACGATGATAAAAGGTGGTTTTCGTAATCTGAAATAAAAATGACAACTAGCAAAAGTGGCTAAAAACGGTATATCAATGCTTTGAAACAAGGCATATGGATCATACTTTCAATAGTGACTACTCTCAACATCATTAACATCATTAAACACATGATAAACCCCTCCAAAAGTATGCATGGTAATTGTTACTCCGAGTTTACTCAACTATGGATCAAAACATGATGAGAATTGCGTAGGGATACAAAAACACACCTTAAAGTTTGTATTCCTCTATGGACATCCCCAACGTGTCAGATGAGCTTCCAAAGATCGTACTAACAAACACCACAAACATCTATTGAATAATATATTTCCAATGTATCCGAACGGTAATCATATTGTCACTCTCATACTATAATAAAACTAAACACAAGCATCAAGAAACCTCATGATTCCATTATTCAATCCAACAAAGAAGAACAAACTCGTGATAAATATCCCTCTAATCGATTATCCCTAGAATCCCATTGTCACGGCTCCAGAAATTATACTAGATATCATCAAGTGCCCAATATCATATCCATTACATAAAGGAAATAGAGGGGGAACATCATATGATTCAACTATATTAACAAAACTCATGATCACAATCAAGATCACACCATAGGAGAGAGTGATAACCACATACCTCCAACTAGTACAAGCTCTCAGCCCCGAAGTGGACTTCTCCCATGTCGCCATTAGGGGCAGCAAGGTCGATGAAGATAGCTCCAAAGGTCGACCCTGTCCCGACAGGGTGCCGGAACAAGACCCTGAAAACTCCGAAATAGGGTTTTGGATGGCGGCAGAGCTCTGTTTCGTTTCTGGAAAAATCCTCCGAGCGGCGTCATTTTTAGGCCAAGGGGGATTTTATAGGCGAACGAGGTGGCCAAGCCAGTGCCCAGGGGGCCACGCGGTTGCCTGGCGGGTTGCTACAGGCTCGCGCCTCGCACCTGCGTGGGGCCTCGGGTGGCCCCTCGCGTCGCCCCTTAGTCTGGTGGTGTATTCCCTCGATAAAAAATCTCCGTAAATTTTCATCCAGTTTCGAGAATATTTTCTTACTGATTTTTTCTGAAATCAAAAACAGTAGAAAACAGCTAACACTTGGCATCTTTTCAATAGGTTAGTCCAATAAAATGCCACAAAATGATATAAAATCATAATAGAAATATGTAACAATAATATAAAAGTAGCATGAAACAATCAAAAATTATAGACACGTTTTGGACATATCAGCCCTGCTGGCCTTCCTCCTTGTTATGTTGTCTTCTTCGTATGTTCTACGTCACCATGGCAGGCCTCACTGTTGGAGCTCGAGATCTCAGATTCTCCGCCACATTGAACCCGAGAGAGATGGTGGACTGAGGACGTGTCTAAAGCAGCCGGATCTGGTGCGCGGTGGGCTTGCGAGGAGCCGGATTCCTAGTCGGCGTGCTCGCGGGTCGGCAGAATCAATGGTGCATTTAAGATTAGTAACTTACGGATTTTTTATGTTGAATACATTTTTTCGAGATGCTACAAACTTTGATGCGTTTTGCTACGAGCATGCGAGCGAGAATTTGTGACTAGTCTGGGCGTCCGCTGCAAAATATTTTCAATGCTACAAATATTTTTGCAAGAAGGTACAAATGTCTTCGAGAGAAGCTGCATAACATGAGTTGACTTCTTCCTCGAGATTCATTGCGACCAGTGGGTTGTTTCATACTCTTATTTTCTGTTGCATACTCATATCATTTTTGCTACGCCGGTGTTTTTTAAATGCTGCTTTGATTTTGTGCAACTTTCTCCCACTGCAAAAAATGCTGCAACAATGCTACAATAGTACACAAATCTTGCTACGCATGGTGGGGGTATGCTGCATTGATCAGACGGACGAGATTTATCTTTTTAATGAAATCCGATGGTGGGGAAGGTGGAGGTTGGAATCCCTGAATCCCCGCGAGGATGTTCAAGGCTTTCCAAATTAAAATGAGCTCTCAGCTCATGTTGAGAATCCTATGAAAAATAAATTTCATTTTGATTTGGTAGCCTGGATCCTATGATCGAAAGATATTCCATAGGAAAAAAATCTTAGCATTCAAATCCTCAAAATATTTTATGAAAATCCTACAATTCAAAGGAGCCTAAAGTTTGACTAAGTATATAGGGCAAAATATCAATCATATATACATTATCAAATCAATATTATTACAACCATTAAGAAATATACACATTGTATGTATTTTGTGGATGTTGACATCTAGTCAAATCTTACAAAGTTTGACTTTAGCCAAATCCAAAACGTAGGGTTTTTTTAGATAGAGGGAATAGTATTTGCTTTACTTTAACCCTTTTGTTATTTTGCCGTTTCTTTTGGTTTGCTCGCCATATCGGCTGCTGTTGGGGTATGTTTGCTAAGCTATATCAGTTTGATTGTGGAAGCGTGGAAGCCAGCGTCCCGTAGTTTAGAAAAAGGTACCCGGACAGGGGCACCTCTTTTATCTTTTTCCTTCAACTGCCATAGAAGAAGCAGAGTAATTTGCAAAACAGAGACGATCGAACTCTGCAGGTAGCGGCAATGGAGGCCAAGATCTACATCATGTAATGCTCCGCCTCTGCGCACTCTTCAAGAAACAACCAGCTCGATTTATACATCCAGGTGCAAACTTTACAGGAACAAGATTTAGAGCAGAGCAATACAACAAGCAGCAGCAGTAAGATTACTCTGCCCGGGCATCAGGTACCCAGTAAAAAAAGCCTTGTGCAACGCCTCTTGTTAACTACCAAACCAGTTGCCATCCGCTTCATATTGTTGAATTCATGATGAATATAACTTACACCAACACATATTGCAGGAAAACACAGGCAACCACGTATATAGAAGCACCTCGTTTATTGATGCTATTTTATTTCAATACCGAGGGTTTCGTATACTCTGCCTACCTAACCCTGTAACCCACAATCCCCAAAAAAATTATGTAAAAAAATCTATAACCGAAAAAAAAAAATTGGCCTCACATATCGGCGAATAAGTGGTAAGTACTGGAATCAAGCATGATTAGCCTAAGCGCAGCAACTGCAGCCGTGACAGACAACAAGCTGAACCCAACAACGTTCAGCCAGTGCCAACCTTTCTGGAAGGCAGACATCTTGGGCCCCTTGACCATGAGGTACATGTGGTTTGCGAGGACGAATGTGAGGGGGAAGGTGCTCAGGGCGCCCGTCAGGCTCATGAAGTCGCCGAGGAACGGGAGCATGGCAGCCACCAATGTGTTCACCGTCAGGTAGCCTCCTCTCACAGCAACTCTGAACACAACGTTGTGGATTGCAAAAGGCCCACCTTGTCCACTGCCGAATCTTGTGTCCAGGTACTCATACATTGGGCTTGCAAATATCTGCAAAACAAACTCAAGTTGTTAACCTACGAAAAACCGTCAACTTCATGGCTACAAAACAAACTCAAGTTGGTTAACCTAGGAAAAAACGTCAACTTCATGGCGTTGCTGGTTTGGACTTACATGTAATGCTATGACAGTCTGAAGAAACGCCGAGAGGTTTGCAACAATTTTGATCCAAGCTGGGCCATGGACGCTATTCAGTAGATAACTTGACGTTGATGAGCCGTAAGCCCAGTAACCCATAAAGGTCACGGCATACAGAGGCAACGAGCCAATAGTGAACTGGAACCAGAGAGCCTTCTCCATGTTCTTGACCACAGGAGGCCTTATGGTTGCCTGCAATGTATATAAGACACATAAGGTACATTCATGGCAGATAAACTAGTCATTATTCACTAGTCTTACATGCTACTACACAATGTAACTCACTTGAATTTCTGGCAGCATTCCAGTGTTGTACGCAAATACAAGATTTGCTACAGCACCTATCGTAGTGAAGATTCTAGTTGACTGTGATCCCGGAATACTATAATCCTTTACAGGTGCCGTTATCCCTTGAAAAAAATAAGTGATGAAACATATTGTCATATTGCAGGCTAAAAAATAAATGAACACGCCAAGACTGCTGAAAAGGAACCAAAGGATAATACCATCTCTAAGCGACAGCACAAATGCTATCACGATATAGATGAGACTGAAAACTGTAGAGAAACCCAACCAAATCCGGAGAGCAGATAGATAAGGAATTCCAAATGCAAAAAGAGCACAGACAAACCCAGATAATGCTATGCAGTAGGGAAGTTTTAGAAGTCCGTCGTCTCTAAAGAGTACATATATTGCCTGAAGAGAGAAAATCACAAATAAGTCTTGGAGGACAAAACATCACACACAAGTATCACAAATAAGTCTTGGAGACAAAACATCACGCAAGTATCACAAATAGGAGGACAAAACATGACGCAGGTATCTTTGCCACAACCATAACAGAACTTAGGGTTGTTGTGGTTATGGCTATCATACCTTGAGTGCTTGGCCAGCTAAGATGATAAATCCTGTGTTGATCATGAAAAGATTAATGTACTGTAGAGCCCATGTAAGCGCATACATTTTTCTTCCTGGAGTCATCAGAATAAAGGTAAACTAATTATGAGCAGAAGCTAACTTTCTTATTTGTTAAGAAATAAAAGGATTGCATTTTGAGTCCCATCCCAATAATATAAAATAATCACAAGACGAGCGTGAAGAATAAAGTGATGGTGCACTCTGGGCAAAAAAGTAGAATTAAAAACGGAAAACTACCTATCTTTGACCCAAGACCTCAATAACCACAACCTTTGCTCTCTACTACGAAAAGCTTTGCCCGGCTCCGGTGAGGGAGGGACGAGGCGGCGCCGCACCTTCGGCTCGCTCCGGTGTTTGTAGTTGTCGCTATGTGGTCCAAGACCTATTTATATTTATTTTTACTTTGGGGTTTTTGTACCGCTGTCGATGATTATTAATAGATTGGTGGATCTTTTCGGAAATAAAAAAAACTTACATATGGGTGTCCTGGAAGTCAAAATAGAGTGAACTCCATTATTTAAATGTAATTTCTATCTCATTACAATAGGGGAATGGAGTGTATGAATGTGTACCATAGATGTGTCCAGCGAGATCTCTGTATCTGATATGGCGTTTGCCACCAGCTTCATGGAGGCGGCCAAGCAGAGCATTTGCATACATCGATATTGCAGCAGCCAGGAGTAAGCCACATGTTCCACCGATCCAGCCTAAAGGGACCATAATCGACCCAGAGTACCCTAGAACATATGCACTATTCACCCCTGTTGTCAGGACGAATCCCACTTGATACCAAGGATCTGAAAATGACCAGAAACTTTCATGAGTTATAGTATGTGCTAATTTAAGACATGGATACATGAATTATATTCAGAAGAAAATAATCAGGCAAAAGAAGAATCATAATGTCTTTTCAGTCTTGAACCCAGAGCAGGCTACATGGTTTAAAAATATTTGTAGTTTCAGTTACGGGAAGCAGTGAGGTGAGGCGTCACTAACGTTATTTTCGGTCCTGAACCCACAGCACGGATCCATGGTTTACTTCGTATTTTCCGATTTAGATACTGAAACAGTGAGACGAGGCATCACTGAAAATTCAGAGTAACTCAGCATTTTATTTTGTTTTTGTTTGTCTTTTCATGATCAAAGTATGATGAATGTAAAAATCCTTGGAGTGTAAAGTAGAAATTCAGTTGGGTTCAAACAAAGAAAGACAGCTGTGACATGGGATCAATTTTACAGCAGACCATATTATTGATAGGCATTTGACTTGATGCCAACAGACTAATTAAGATGCACCACAAGAAGAGAGCAGTACAAGATTCACATAAGCCAAGAACCAGTGAGCAGCTGAGCTATCCTTGTTGTTACCATGTAAGGAAGAGTAAGGTAGAAATGATTACCAATGCTAATCTGGTGCGCGGTATCCTCGGAAATGTCGACGGTCTCACCCTTTTCGTCATCAGCCATCTTGCTGGGCAGTAGCGGCTCCCTGTCTATGTCACCTGAGCCAGGCAAAGACGAGGAAGAAGAGGCTGAGGCCCAAGAAGAAGAAGCGGGAGGAGAATAGCTAGAGAGGGCTTCCTCGTCGAGCTGCTGCTGCCTGGTGACCTATAAAAAGGAAGCTGCCGACGTCACAAAAGCACAGCAACTGAATTCTGGAAATTTTCATCATTTTCAAAGAGAAGAATACTGCATCAATTTCTCATTTCACTTCACATCCATAACACATGCGCATTAATACTAACACCCTATTAATTCCTTCTTGGCACTCCACCTTCTTAGCACACGTTGCGGAAAATAATAACAAAAATAACGATGAAATAACAGTACTAACAATATTAATAATAGAGCAATAATTGTAGCGACCAATCCATCTCAGAATAAAGGCATTAGTCCATTCATCCGATTCTATAGCAGCATAGATTCGTTGGTGTTGTGCGCCGGGCTATCTTTCTAATGCGGAGAGAATGAAAGAAAGGTAGAAAGAGGAATAAGGCTCACTCACATCCATCTCTGAAAGGCAAGGGGGCGGGGCTTCCTTTAAGATTTATCAATGCTTTCCTCCTCCGATCAGTTGAATTCAATCCGAGAAAAATGGAGAGCCTTTGACTCGCCACCCCCGCTCACGGAGAATATAAACAGAATCGAAGCGATCCCCTCCCCACTAACACCGCCCCTTTCGTTCTCGGCGATGCGTCCGATGATTGGTGGCGGCGGCAGCAGCAGCGGCGAACCGCGCGTAGTAGCTGGGCTCGTGCTGCGCCGCCGCCTGAAGTGATATATAACAGGCGGGGCGGAAGGGGAAGGCGGAGGGAGAAGAAGAGGGGCCAGGAACTTCAATTGTGTCTGTTGGATTGTTTTTCTACTAGACGATGAGCTCGTTGGTTAGTTAGTCGCGATTTTTTCGCAACTGCAAAGGCTCTGCTCTGCTCTGCTCTGCTCTGCTGTATCGGTGGTTTGTTTGTGAGTTTGTTATTCGAGCAAAATCCCAATATAAAACTTTTTTTCTATTTTTTGCGAATCAAATCCCAATATTAAACTACGCGTACCTCTCTCAACAAAAAAGAAAGATCAACTGATTGTTCAAGAGTTGTTTCCTTTTTTTGGCTACTATGGCGTGCACGGCAACATAATAGTCTCATAGTGTTGTGTTAACTAAGCACGAGTTGCCGTCTCCATAAAGATTCAGGTGACGACTCGACTCCTGAAGCATCCGCGGCAGTTCTGCTGATGTGCCGGTCATTTTCTCCTTTCTCTCGCAGCAGCGACCCGAGCCACGCAAAATACCTCTTCTTCGATCCCCTCCTATTCATCAAATCTAGGTCTCTACTCACCATTCATGACCGAGTGTTTATTAGTGCAGCATCATATACCTTGCCTGCATTTCCTGTCCGCAGAAGAGGACCAAAGGAAGCACTATCATCAGTATTCCATTCCTGCACTCACATCGCTAGCTACTTCATGAGACCATTCCTGATCCAGTTCTAAAATGAAAAGTTATCATTGTTTTGTTTGTACCAACTCTAGAATGCAACCTCTGCACACATTAGGAAAAACTCTAATTTAAAGGTGACATGAATAACAAACCCAGGCAGTTTTACCAGAACATGCAGGTTACAGGTTCTATCCGATTCTACTGAGGACGTTATCAAAAGTTCAAAACCCTGTTTCCTTACAAACCATCAGCTACTGCTATGCAATGCCAGATTCTAGTAAGCCAGAATTACTCCGGGTACCGTTTTCCTTACAAACAAATAATTACTCTTCACAGACAAACTACAAACAGTACTCTAATCTAATCTCATCCCAGGCAAACAAACTCTCAAGTACCAATTATCAACGCAATCCAGATGTTTACAGTACAAAAAATGACAGTGTATTCTTTGGGATCATCCATCGTAGCAACTCTAGTGGAAAAATCTTACTGTATTAATGGTACATCTGACATCAAAATTGTACTACAGAAGATCCATATCATCACAGTGTGTTAACTATATTGCAGTCTTATATATAGGAGTATTTCATAATAACCTGTCCATGCCTTTGATGTCATAGACTGTTGTCTTTACATGTTTCCACGATGCAACTAGTCCAACAAAAAGGAGCATCCGATTCCAAAATACAAAACTAACTAAAGCAAACCCTGATCACCCCTAACTGAAAGTAGCAATGGGCATATAGTAGCATGCTCCTAGATCTCACACAATGATTTGATTTCACCACTCTTGTGCACATCTACAATATTAATGCAAAGCGGCTTTGGCTAACTGAATTGCACCTAGCTGCATTTTGTTAGGCAACTTGAGATAGACCTATGTCACCAAGCGGCAACAATCTCCTGCAAGTTGAAGCTGCTAGATAAGAAACTCTGAATATACTAATGCAGGACTGATTAACACTAGTTTTTTTCTTTTCGAAAAGGGGTATTCCCCAGCCTCTGTATAATTAACACTAGTAGTTGTGAAGTGGGTTTGAAAGCAAAGCAATCAACTCTGTAAAGCACATGTGCGTGAACTGAGGAGTACCGGAGGAGCAATCACAAAATCAAGCAAAATTTTGCAAAGCACAAATGCATGAAGCGGATGCAATCAGTAACAGGGGGTGCGAGAAGAACACTAGTATGTATAAATGAACAGAAATGGGGTGCAGAACCCTCTCCATGATGCAGCAAAGCTTGTCACCCTATTTCTCGTCAGCTATATATGCATTTGCCGGAAGATTAAGATCATATTGCTCTGTCCTTCAGAGATGGGAACTTGAACACTATAGCAAGCACATCACTATGAACCACAAGATGGAAAAATAGTAGTAGCACAGGTCGAGGACATGAGAGATACAACTTAGAAAGAGCAAAGCAATCGAATTCTAACCCCGGTGGGAAGTGCAGAAATTGCGTTCTTCCCTTTCCCCCGCAAAATCTGCATTTTCCACCGCACTTACTAGCAACAACAAATTCCCTACTTACAGTTACATGAACACACACTTGTTGCAATCTAGCTAGCGAGCGACTGACTACTTGTTACCAGCTGAGGCGACACCGGCGGAAGGGAGGTCCTTGACTCCGACGAGCACAATCTTCTCGTAGACGCCGTCTTTGGAGGCCGGGTGCATGGGGTACTCGACGGGCGCGACGGGGCGGCGCGCCCCCATGGAGTACCAGACGAAGAGCACGAAGAAGGTGAGCACGGCGCCGCAGGCGGCGGCGAAGAGCAGCGACACCCAGTGGTAACGGTTTCCTGGGGCGGCGCGGTGGAGGCGGTCCGGCGGCGGCGTGGTGGCCGACAGGCCGGTGGGGTCGAGCGGCAGGGAGTGCATGAGGTAGGGAGGCCCGTTGATGGCCCTGAAGGCCCAGCTGAAGAGGGTGCAGTTGGCGTGCGAGGAGGCGATTCCGGCCAGCACGGCCGCCTTATTCCTGCCGCTGCCGCCGCCGCCGCGGAGGAGGGCGGAGAGATCGAGCGGCTGCGAGAGCAGCGCCTTGCGGACGCCCGAGGCGGAGAGGCCGACCAGGAGCGTGGCGGATGTGGCGTTGTACTCTACCCAGGAATGCAGCCTCCGGGTGGCGGCGGAGAGGCCGGTGCTGAGGCCGGCCTTCTCGCCGGCGAAGTCGATTTGGATTCGGATGTTGGCGGGGTCCGCGGCGTCGAAGGCGACGGAGAGGGCGTCCGCGGCGGGGTTGCTGGGCGTGAGGAAGAAGGCGAGGGACGCGTGAGATTTGGTGGGGGTGGGGCGGAGGGAGAAGGAGAAGTAGGTGGAGAAGCCGGCGCCGGCGGGAAAGTGGATGGGCTTGTGGTACTGGACGCGGGCGTGCGGGGAGCGCATGGAGATGGCGCCGGCGGAGGTGGCATTGGCGGCGGTGAGGGCGAGCTGCGCGATGGCGCCGTCGCCCGGGAAGAAGTCGAAGGCGAAGGGGGGAGGGTGGTGGACCTTGCCTGCGACGGCCGCCGACGGCAGGAGCAGCAGGAGGAGGAGCAGCGGCGGGAGCGGCATCGTGTTCCTCTTTCTTGCTTACACCAGTGGGACAGACCAGTGAGCTCTCGATCTTGCCCTCACTCGGCTGCTTCAGCTCGTGTCGATTTCTTCAAGCTCTTGGCTTCTTCAATCCCTTGCTTCCCCCGGATAGATTTACAGTGGAGTGAGCGTGGATTAGATTGGATTGGGGTAGTGGGTGCTGCTTTCTTGCTCGCTTTTTCCCTGTCCCCCAGCTGCTTTCTTGAGATGTCACTCACTCGGGAAGCTCAACCATTCATTAATGGGAGAGAGGTGTGGGGCGTGTCTGTCTGTTCCGCTGGTGTTTAGGGCAGGCAGCAGCGTGTCATCGTTCGTTAATTAAGGGCAAAGCACAAACAGAAGAAACATGGCAAGAGTCAATCAGTGGAGTGCAATTCCAGCGCTGGGGACGACGATACGCATGCGTGCACTGTCTTTTTTGTGGACACCGCCTCGTTTAATCACACCACATAAGTTTGAGTTTTGCTCCTCCTCAAAAGGATGAAAAGTGAACCAAACGGTGCACCACCCAGCGGCAGGCTTTTTTAATATCAAAGGAATTGCATTTTTTTAGTTGATCCTATAGAAATATTTTGAACCAAAGGATTTGCATAACAATTTTGTAGGATTCAAATACTTAGGATTTTTTCCTATGTTGGCCATTTGATTTGTAGGAGACTCTTTTGCTTTTTCCGCGATGAAATCATTCAAAATTTTGTGCATTATAGTGGGCATGACGTTCCAATCCCCCAATTCATTCGTTTTTTAACCATGTGAATCAAAGAGGCCCAATCGTTTGATTTGTAGATTGGATACTAGAAGATTTTTTTTCTAAGTAATCATTTGTACCACTCGCATAGAAAATCTAGCATTCACTCCAACCTCTTTTT
Source organism: Poa pratensis (assembly GCA_947311845.1). Taxonomy (NCBI): domain Eukaryota; kingdom Viridiplantae; phylum Streptophyta; class Magnoliopsida; order Poales; family Poaceae; genus Poa; species Poa pratensis. The sequence continues at coordinate 53,703,474 of CAMZMU010000047.1, read as the reverse complement.
ACAATTCTTTTGATTGAATTAAATAAACTTTTATACATACAAAATCTTATAACATTGGAGTGACCGGTTTGTCTATAGTACGAATCAAAGAGACCCTAAAGTTGGTGGTGCTATAAATATGCCACATGCTATCCTTTCTATAGTACAAAAATTGCTGCAATGTATGACTTTATTAACACCAACTTTGGGCCCACTAGTCAGAATTTTTTTATTGACACCCGTGTCAAATCAACCATTCAGGAGAATGACATACTAAAAGGATGATCTTACCGAGATTTTTTTTCATCTCAATATCGTCAATGACAACATTAGCGGTCTTGTTGCTGTTCACAAATTCACGGTGATCATAGCGGTTGACAGTGAGGAGCCAGTGATTTGGATCACCGCAAAAATGGCATGATCCATTCCTTTTCTTATTGTTATTCTTCTTAAAGTTGATAGGTTGTGACGGCTTGTGTTTTCATCATACTTTTCTTTGCCCTTAGACTTGTTCTTATTGTTACTGGACTTGTTGGCATGTTGGTAATTCTTATTCTGTACCACGTGGGCAGTAGAACCAGCCTTGGTAACTTGAACGAGTGACTATATCTCATGAGACTGTTGAACAACAATGCGCTCATCGGTCATCTTATAGTCATAGAATTGCTGCATGAAATACAACTCACTGCCATCTTCCTTGCCGTTACCAAACGATATATACGAGTCCACAATGGAGTCGGCAAGAACACTGAGAGAGCAACCTTAAGGAGGGTATCAAGCTTCTCAAAAGTTTCCTGTCGGGGATTTTTTCGCCCTTAGTCTTGCCTTTGGTGGCAGCATAGAAGTTCATGTTTTGAAACCAGTAAACTGCTCTCGTGCGCCACCTCTTATAATTCACCCTGTTGAAAGGATGCGGCTTCATAGTCGTGACAAAACCATTTGGAGTGATTTAATCCACGACAACAAGAAACAATGACTAGAATAACGAATATTAAACAAATCATGCGATCTACTAATAAAGTAGACAAATAGAACAAATCTAAAGCAAATAGTAGAATCGGGAATTCTAGCAGTATCTCAAATGGGAAACACATGAACACGTATAGTGCAGCAGGAACAGAACCATTGGCGTTTGTGTTGTCACCCATGTCGTCGATGAAGAGGTTGCCGATGTCGGGGGAAAAGTCATGGTTGGGAAAGTTGTCGCTGCCAGTTGTCGCGCGAGTGTGCTCCCAAAAACCTGGTCACCCTTCTCCCGTACAGGATCACAGGAGGCCGGGTTCCGGAAGCCTCCGGTCCCTTCAACCGGTGCACGCCGGAGACGGGATGGAGAAGACTTGGAAGTCGGCGGTTCAAAGTTTTGTAACTGGAATGACGAGATACCATGTGTTGCGCAAGCAGCTAGGGTTTGCCTCTGCCTATTTATATATTGTGGGTCGTGGGCGCAGCCCCACATCCGAGTCGGTAAACAGCCCCACGATTCAAAGGAATCGGAAACGGCTGAGTGATTAACGCGTCCTTTAATGGTTAATTAATAACTCATTAATTTTTCTCGAACTACAAAAATATAGACAACATGCATAGCTTTGTCCTCGGCTCGGCTCGGCTTGACTCATTTCCGAAACCCGACGCATCCGTTAATGGTTAACTAATGACTCATTAATTTTTTCGAACCGCAAAAATATAGACAACATGCATAGCTTTGAACTATATGCTTTATGCGGAACTAGTTTCATACAAAACCTTGACCGATACCGGGATACAGCAAGGCTTCCCCGTAGATGGAGCTTACACGGCATACTCCACGTCCTTTCGTGAGTTTATTAAAAAGCACCCAACTCTCGCAGACTGCGACGTTTAACCGTCAGACTCATATATGTGTATTCCTCAAAACATGCTCTACATGACAACATCTCTGTTTATTAAATAAGCCGTTTAGAACACATTAAGATAAATATCAACCTGCCATGTAGATTAGGAGAGTATTGCATCTTCACGGAGTGGGATAATTAATATAGGTATACTCCCTCGATGCACTATCTATCACATTACGTGATAAATGTGTGGCGTGGCAAGGCGAGCAGCGGAGGAGGAGCGCGCGGGAGGGTCTCCTCTTCTCATACTCATACAAGTGCTAGAAGAGTTCACTTTATAAAGTGGTGCAACTCTCTCCAAACTAGCAATGTTGGACTAAACTTTACTCTCACTCACACCCATGCATGAATGTGCCATGAGAATTTTAGAATTGTTAGTTAAGCCATGGGCTAAAGGCCCACAACCAAAATTCCGAACAAAGGTCTACAACTGAGTTTACAAAAAAGGCTTCATAAATAAATAAATATACAAAGGTCTACAACTGAGTTTACAAAAAAGGCTTCATAAATAAATAAATATACAAAGGTCTACAACTGAGTTTGTAGCCAGTCTTTGAATTTCTGAACAAATTTATTATTAAATCGATGACTAAAAAGAGTCAACTCGTGAATATAAATTATATTACAGTCATTGAAACATGGGGCTTGATTCTTGAAGATATTGTTATTTCTGATTATGGAAACAGCCTATGATGCCAAAATAATAATCTTCATGAAAACTGAACATGCAACTTACCTTGTGGTCAGCAAAACTATGCAGCTGTCGTTTGACCTAAGTTTATGTTGTATGAACTATATTTCAATTATGTCATTTAAAACTACGTAGTTTAAATCATATTGTTCCTATTGTGGTTATTAATGTATGTTTGTTGAACTTAATGTGTTGTTCAGCTATGTATTGTACTGATGTCGTTTTGTCGTGGTGGGGTCACGGCAGATGCCATGGGTATGGCTAAGATGGGGCCGAATGGTCGTTGGGGGAATCCGGGGAGGGTTTATGCACTCAAGAAGTGCACAAGCAAGAACATGCAAGAAACCGCAAGAACACGAACGAGAAACCAAGAAACCAAGAACACAAAGCACACCACGATGTACCCTGCTTCGGGGCCCTCTTGGGGAGGTAACACCCCTACTGCAGCACTATCCTACTTGGTGTATATCTCTTGGTGACACGTACAAGCTGCTCCTCGAGCTGTATGATGATACAATGGTGAGAACTTGAGGTAGAAGATGAAGCTACAAGGGGGAAGAAGGAACTCCGAGCTTCCTGTGCTTGACTCCGAGGTGTCTCTGTTGTTCGTCCCTCACGCAGGAGGGGTTGCAGCCCACTATATAGGCCAGCCGAGTTACCGTTGTGCCCCTCGCTAAACACTGTAGCCATGCCTCTGCTTTGGTCACCATCGTACCCCTGTCAGGGACAAGACATGGCATGCCCATCCCCTGCTGCACAACGGCAGAGCTAGCATGTCTCCTCTGACAGAGACAGGACGTAGCCACACCGTGCTACCTCGTAGCCTTTTCCCCGGATCTCGCGTGGTCAGCGGTCAGAGACGTGCAGCCCCGCCGAACCCGGGACACGCCTCTGCCAGGCTCCGTGACAGACGCTCCCGTGTCAGGCGGGAAGTGACAGGAGCATTGACTCCTGCCCGACCTACGGCCTCTTGCCTTGGTTAGCTCGGGTCTTGCTCCCGCTCCTTACCTCGGGTCTTGCACTTAAGATCCGACCAGGTCGGACATTACTTCCTTCAAATAGCTTCTCCTGCACTCACAATACAAATCATAGCACCGAGGTAGTTAGGTTGGCTGATCATAGCTCGGATTATGAACCTCGGCCCATGCCAACGGGATACCCCGGACCCCTCTGGGCCAAGATAGGTCGGCCTTTATATTCTCCAGGTCAAGATGAAGCTCGGACACTCCCAGGCCCAAACAGGTCGGCCATTTCTGTACCTCGGCACACCTTTAAACTCAACTTATGCCAAGCCTTGACCCTACCCGGGGGTAGCCCCCCGACATTAGTCCCCGAAGCTGGTGCGGTCCTACGACCTCTGATGGAGGGCCGTAGCAGGTTCAAAATAAGCAAGGCACCACCTCTAAAACCGACCTCAAATATAGCTCTGCCGAGGTACTTCCCACAGACCTTGATCTAATCCGAGGTTGATATGCAATCTGAACTTTCCGAGCTGTTTGACTCAGCACAATCTTGCCTCAAGATTTTCCGAGGCACGTGGCGAAGAATCTCTGCCCGGACCTCGAAATCCGGACCTTTGAAAGACAGGTCCTGACCACACGTCGCCTTCGTCAGCCGGACCCACCAAACAGTGCACATGCGCACTCAAGTACTTGACCAACTTGACCGCCCACGACCCCTTGGTTCTCGCGCTAACCAGCACAGAAAATCCGGCGCTGGCGGTTGCCGTCCTGTGGCCCACGATGTGGCCGATCGTGCGGCCACAAACCGCGCAACCGCTCCTCCGCCCGCACACGATCCCACGTCTCCCGGTGACCGCGCGGTAGTGCGCAGTTACCGCATGCGGTTATAAATAGGGGCCCAGGGGGAACTTCTCCTTCTTCCCCACTCGCCCGCTGCTCCATGCCCTCCGCTTCCAGCGCCGCCGTCGAGCCCTCGCTGGTGACGTGCACCGCACCTTGCGCCGCCACACCGCCGTTCTGCAGCAGCGTTCCGCACCGCCGTCAAGCGCCTCGCCGCACCGGAGTACGCGCGCTGCGCCTTGCGCCGTCGACTCGCCGCCGATCCTTCGCGCCACCATCGACCCGCCATCAAGCCTCGATCTTCGAGTTCTTCACCGGTGAGTTCTTCGTTTCTCCTCCATTGCCATGAACGTGTTCATCCGTAACGATGAACTCGATGACCTTGATGAACCCGATGATCCACTCTCGCATTCTTTTAGCACTTTTAGATCTCAACTAGACTTGTTTCAGACGCGCCTGTAGCACTGTCCTTTTAGGTTTGCCCCTTGATGAACTCGAGTTTATTTTCCTTTTTAGCTCATCGGTAGATCTTTGCTAGTATCTCGCAGTGGTAGAAACGTGTTTCCCGCCTAAATCCTTTAGCCCGGCTGTCTCGAATGATCCGAGGTATTTACCCCGGCTATCCTGAACTGTCCGAGGTACTTACCCCGGTTGAACCTCCCTCTTCTGCAGGAAAGCGTCAACATGTCTTCTGCCTCGGATCACGCCGAGGAAGGAGCACCTGGAGAACGAGGTAGCTGGGAGGGATCTGATGTCACGGAGGTCGACATCAAGTGGCTCCGAGATTCACGGCGGATCCCGCCAAACTCATCTGCCGGGTTCCGAAGAAAGAAGATATCGAACCCGAGGTGGAATCCGGGGAGCGGGTCGTCTTCCTGGATCACTTCGAACGTGGTTTCGGGCTCCCGGCCGGGAAATTCTTCCGGGACTTCTTGGACACCTTTGGGCTACAACCACACCACTTGCCCGCCAATGCCATCCTCCAACTCTCGGCCTACGCAACCTTTTCCGAGGGTTACCTCGGATTATGGCCTAGCATCGAGTCATGGGCCAAGTACTTCCAGCTCAAGAAACAAAGTGTCCCGAACAAGAAGGTCGTGGACAAGGAGATGACCGCTTGCGGGGCGGCCTCGATTTCACCTCGGCGCTCTCTGAGTTTCCTCGGATTCAGGGCCTGGACTCCTGCCGAAAATGGCAACGCTCCTTCTTCTATGTGAAGAACCCGGGCACCGAAGACCTCATTAACTTGCCGGAGTTCACCATCGGAGCCCCTACTGCCCAACTCAACTGGGATTACGAGCCTGCACCCGACGCTCCGAGGTTTTATGATCCATCAACCATGATGTCACTCCAGGAGAAAAGTTGGGGAGCAGATGACATCTTGCGCACCATGATCACCCGCCGAGTTAACCCTTACAAGCGCGGGCCCATAAGATCTGCCACATGAGTGGCCGCTACGATCCCACTCGGAACAGCACTTTTGAACTCGATGACTCCGAAGTGAAGAGGCGCATCCGGGCCATCGCCAAGACCACCATGCCCGATAAGTGGAAATGGGGTGTCAAGCCCTATGACCGAGATCACCTTCCACCCCAAGTAAGTGTACCTTACCCGACGTATAATATTCCTCGGTTTCATTTTCACCCCGACCTTGTATTGATTCTTGTGCTAACTCGGTTTTACTTCGCCACCTCTGCAGAAGTTCACTCGACAGGAAATCGAGGATGGCCCCCTTTCTTCTAAGGAGTGGACTCCCGACCTGCCTATTCCGGCCGCGCCGAGGCTGAAGATCCGGACAATGAGGATCACCTCCCTATTCCCAAGGCCACCTCGGGTAAGACTCGCGGTTGCCCATCGCACCGCCCACCAGTTCGATCGTCCATCCAGGATTGGCCCGATGATGACGATGACGATTGCCAAATTCTGGAACCTGTCAATGTTATTCCAATTTCGTATGCTCCTCCAACATATAAGAACTTTCATCCAGCGTCTGCAGCTTCCCGGAAGCGCTCAGGACCCGGTACCTCGGATGCCGAGGCTTCCAAGACCTCGGAGACTGCAGCGCCCAAAGCCAAGCGTGCCAAGAAGACCTCGGCGAGGCACAAGAAGCGAGGCCCCGTGGAGGAAGATGCGTAAGTCACCTTGCTCCTTTTTACTTCTCACGCTGTTCCGAGGTTAAGCTTTTTACTCTAACTTAATCTTTTCTTTTTCGTCTAGCCCGGCTCGGCAGATCAAACAGAGCCACAGCTCGATACATTCACCACTGCCTCCAGTGGTTGAATCTCAGACAACCGAGGTCGAGGTTAACCTCGGCAGCCCCGCCAGAGCCTCTCCTCCAGAACGGTCCGTTGACATCCGCAGCCCGGAGAGGACCATCTCCTCCCCGGTGCGTGTCACCTCCGCCGAACTTCCACCGCCGAGCTCTGACTCCGGCCTGGGACACTCGCTCCCCGCCGAGATCAGACTCCTCCGCGTCCTCAGAAGGATGCGGAGACAGATCGCGCCAAGACTCCGGCTAAGACCGTGCTGGAGCCTCGGCTCTCCCCCAAGTCTCAAGCTGCGCGCAACCAGCAGCAACAGCAGCAGAAGAAGCAACAACAACAACGACTGCAGAAGCAAAAGCTTCAGCAGCAGCAGAAAGATTCAGCTCCAAATGTTGAGCCCCCCACACAGCCACAGCAAACTCCGATGCCGCCACCGCCACCGGGACCCAAGGCTGCGAGCACCCAACTGGTGCCGCATGTCCCTGCGCCGAAGTCCACCTTGACCAAGACCGCGCCTTCGAGCTCTCAGGTCGCCACCTCCCGAGCTCTTTTCGCTGCTACCATCCAGCCGAACATCAGCAGCTGGGAGGTCGGGCAACTCCGGACCAAGAGCGGGAACAGCTTAGGCTCGGAGAAGCATTACGACATGGACTGGAACTCGGCTGACACTGCCGAGGTCTCCTCTAATCCGACCTCTGAGCATCCAGCTGGACCTAGCGCCGTGCTCCAGTCCATTTACAACATGCAGACTGCGGTCCTTGATTGCAGCAAGAAGGCATCGGTAAGTTTCTTTACGCAACTCTCTTTCTTCCTTTGAAACCAAATGACAAACATACACTATTCCCAGTCCCCGAGATTCGGGTTGAGCAATTGACACTCCACCGAGTTAAAATTGCTCGGCTTGAATCTCAAAAACTTGTCATTTCTCCATGCTGAGTCCCCGAGGCCAATGCCGAGTCCCCGGGACTCAATTGGGCCTCGGGTGCTAAAAAGACCTCGGATTTCTTCGAAATGTAACTTTTCAATATTCGTGTCAAATCTCTTTCCGCCGAACTGATCTCTCTATTTTTTCAGGAGTGCAACAATGCTCGGACAAAATCTTCAAGAACCTCCTGCTGGATCACAACACATGAAGAAGTCTCACCGGACTCTTCTATCCGCAAAGGAGCAGAGCGACAAAGACTATGCCTCCAAGTTGAAGACAGCCGAAGATGAAATAGCTCGGCTGCAACAAGAGCTGAACCGGGCTAATGAAGCCAAAGCTGCTGTGGAGGACGCTATGAAGGTCAAAGACCAGGCCGCCGAACAGCAGCAAGAGCTTGCCAAGACCCTGGAGAACCGCGCCACCTCGGCCGAAACCGAACTTATCGCTCTCCGAGCTATATCGAAAAGCTGGTTGTCCGAGCTCACTCGGATTAATCACCAAATGGATAGTAAGTTTCCTTTCTCCTTTTCCTTATTTTCCGCCGACCTACACCCCGTGCCACGTATGCCTTAATTCAGCGACAGCCTTTTTGTCTTCTTCAGAGCATTTGAGCACTCCAAGGACAAAGCTATCCGAGAAGTTCAAGCAGCTCGGGCAAAGAGGGCTGAGACAGAAACCCTCGGCGAAAGCTGGGATATCCAGGACCACCTTGTCGCCCTTAATGCTCGGATCAGGCCGCTCAGGGCCATTGGAACTAAACTGGTTGATGCTGCCATCGAGGTCCATCGTGCCCTCTGGCCCAAGGTTAAGACTCCCACTTGCATCGACGAGCTCGCCACGAAGCTGAAAGGAGCCGAGGCTAGACTTCGGGAGTGGAGATGCTCATCAGCTCGGGCTGGAGCGGACAAGGCCCTGGTGTTCGTGCTGTCCTGGTATGAATGTATCGAGATCCACACGGTTACCTCCCTGCGCAAGGGCTCTCCTTGGAACACCACTCCTGATGGCATTGAGAAACGCCAAGCAGCAGCCGACCTCTTTGCTAGTTATGCAAACACCCGGACCTTTGATGAAGGGCGCCTCTATTCTGAGGATGAAGAGAGCTCGGACGAGGAAGAAGAGTCCGGTGAAGAAGCTGCTGAAGGAACTGGTGAAGAAGGCTCTGACGGCGAGGAATTTGACTTCGACGAGCCTGAGAGCTCCAAGGGCAAGGCCGGCAAAACAACCGAGGTGGCCGGAGATTCTGATGATGACTTCAACTTCGACGAACCTCCGAACCCCAAGGGCAAGTCCGGCAAAGCCGTAGCCACCGAGGTGATCTCCCCCGACGTGACGGACACCCCGGCATCCACTCCAACAACCGAGGTTGCTTCCGCGACCAGGTTGTTCCTGCCCGAGGTTGTTCCTGCGCCCGAGGCTCCTGCTTCCGAGGTTCCCACTACCACAACTTCGGCGACCGAGGTCTCTGGTTCCGAGGCCTGAACTTGTCTCAAGAAAAACATTAAATCCCGGTATGCCGGGTGCAGATGTAATAGACCTTAAGTAGTTTGCCGTGCTACCTCTTAACATTATCTTGCTATCCGAACCATGCTTTCTAAAATTTATGCCGAACCCTTTTGGAACGAGTCCCCGAGTTCACTTTCGTGTTTACTATACTTGGCATTCTTTGCTCTTGTCTACCATTTTGGCGTTCGACAGTCGAGTCACAAGATTGTTGTTTATAGCATACAGTACTTAGCAAATGTCGAGGTGTGTTTCAAAATCATCCGACATAAATGAAAGGTAAAGACAGGGGTTAGTAAACGACACATGCCGAACTATACTTTTGGACCGAGTCCCCGAGTCCATTTTCATGTTTCCCACGTTTTTTCATCTTTGCTCTTGACTACCATTTCGGCGTTCGTCAGTCGAGTCACAAGATTAGTTACACAGCATACATTACTTGAAGTTTGAGACGAGGTTCAAAATAGTTCGGCATATGAACGAAATTGACAAACAGAAATAAAACACAAGCACATGAGCGAGGCAGTCCCCGAGCTTCAACCTCGGAGTGCCGACATTTCATTAAGGATTAACCGAGGCACATACATTGCGCCCTTCATGAGTAGAAAGGTCGGAGTAGAGCTATATTCCATGGTCGCCTGACCTCTGATCCGGGGTTGTCCAGCCCATCTTTCCTTGGTTCCTGCGCATCTATAAGATAGTACGAATCATTGAGCAGAGCTCGGCTCACAATGAACGGTCCCTCCCATGGAGGTGACAACTTGTGCCGACCTTTCTTGCGCTGCACCAGCCTCAGCACCAAATCTCCCTCGTGAAACACACGGGGTTGACATTCCGGCTATGATAACGTCGGAGACCTTGTTGGTATATTGCTGACCGAGATGAGGCCAATTCTCTAGCTTCCTCAAGCAGATCTACTGCATCCTCCCGAGCCTCTTTTGCCTCGGCTTCAGTGTACATTGCCACTCTGGGCGCATCGTATTCGATGTCAGTGGGTAGCATAGCTTCTGCCCCATAGACCATAAAAAATGGCGTATAGCCAGTTGATCGATTTGGCGTGGTCCTTAGACCCCACAGTACTGCTGGTATTTCATCTATCCAACACCCCGGCGTTTTCAGCAGTGGTTCAATGAGCCGAGCCTTGATGCCGGCCAACACTAGAGCATTTGATCTTTCCACTTGTCCATTAGACTCCGGATGTGCCACCGAGGCTATGTCCAGCCGGATTCCCTTGTTCATGCAAAACCGAGCAAATTCTCCAACAGCAAAGTTCGTGCTGTTGTCCGAGATAATGCTATGGGGGTACCCATATCGCAGAATGATCTCCTTCAAAAAGTCACTGCTGAATGACGATCCAACTTCCGGATTGGTTTCACCTCGATCCACTTGGTGAACTTGTCCACCATCACCAGTATGTGCGTCATGTTACCTCGGGCTGGTTTGAACTCTCCCACCATATCCAAACACCATACCGCAAACGGCCAAGTGATAGGAATTGTTTTGAGCGCCGAGGCTGGCATATGCGTCTGCTTGGCAAACCTTTGGCATCCTTCGCATCTCCGAACTATGTCCTCTGCATCAGCAAGAGCAGTGGGCCAATAGAACCCATGGCGGAACACCTTGGCCACTAGAGCTCTTGTGCTGCAATGGTGACCACATTCTCCTTGGTGGATCTCCAAAAGCATCTCCTTGCCTTCAGCTGGCTCGACACACCGTTTCAACACCTCGGTTACGCTTCTTTTATAGAGCTCCTTGTTGATGATGGTGTACGCATTTGCCCTCCTTTGGATTCTCCTAGCCCGGTTGAGTCACCTGGCAAGCTTCCCTCAGTTATGAACTTCATGATCTGCTCCGCCCACTCCGGCACTGGGTGCAAAGGAAAAAGTTTCTCGTCCACCTCCATTGGTTCGGCCACCATAATCTCCTTCATTATTTCCTCCACCATCCTGCGAGCAGTCCCCGAGTCTTGACGAGCAGTCCCCGAGGTTCGATGTGCAATCCCCGAGTTCTGCCACGCAGTCCCCGGTCCGACCAGACGCATCCGACGTCTACTTCCATTGGAACGGGTGATAAGTCTCCAACGTATCCATAATTTCTGCTGTTCCATGCTTATATTATACCATTTGCTACATGTTTTATATACACTTCATATCACTTTTATGCATTTTCTGGGACTAACCTATTAACAAGATGCCACAGTGCCAGTTCCCTGTTTTCTGCTGTTTTTGGTTTCAGAAAGTTACTTCTGGAAATATTCTCGGAATTGCACGAAACAAAAGGCCAAGTCCCTATTTTTCCAGCACGTACACGGAGTCCGAAGGAGAGACGAAGAGAGCCACGAGGTGGCCAAACCACCTGGCGGCGCGGCAGTGGGCCCAGCCGCGCCGCCTGTGGTTTGGGCCCCTCGGGGGTCCGCCGACATCGCCCCTTCGCCTATTTATTCCCCGAGACGTGAAAACCCTAAAACACCGAGCCTTTCATCCAGAACATATTCGCTGCCGCCGCCGTCGTCAACCCTAACTCGGGGGGTTCTGAAGCTCTTCCCGGCACCCTGCCGGAGAGGGGAATCATCACCGGAGGGCTCTACATCGCCATGCCCGCCTCCGGAGTGATGCGTGAGTAGTTCATCCTTGGACTATGGGTCCATAGCAGTAGCTAGATGGTTGTCTTCTCCACTTGTGCCATCATGTTTAGATCTTGTGAGCTGCCTATCATGATCAAGATCATCTTATTGTAATGCTACATGTTGTGTTTGCTGGGATCTGACTTATATTGATACCTATGTGGAGCTGAATATTATATTATCATGTCTATGTCATTTGTGATCTTGCATGCTCTCCGTTACTTGTTGAAGCCTTGGCCAAGTGAATACTTGTGACTCCAAGAGGGGGTATTTATGCATGATAGTTGGGTTCAACCTCTATTTAACCTGGGATAGTGACAGCAAGTTCTAAGGTTGTAGATGTGTTGTTGCCACTAGGGGTAAAACAGCAATGCTTTATTCAAGGATGAATGTATTGTTTACATTACGCACATTACTTAATGCAATTGTCTGTTGCTTGCAACTTAATACTGGAAGGGGTACGGATGTTAACCGGAAAGTGGACTATTTAGGCATAGATGCATGCTGGATAGCGGTCTATGTACTTTGTCGTAATGCCCAAATGAATCTCATAGTAGACACCACAGCTCACACATGCATGTTATATGCACTTATCAATTGTCAATTGCCCAGCTGTAATTTGTTTACCCAGCATGTTAGTTATCTTATTGGAGAGACACCACTAGTGAACTGTGGACCCCGGTCCATTCTTTTACATCTGAAATACAATCTACTGCAATCATTGTTCTCTACTGTTTTATGCAAACAAACATCATTTTCCATTCGATACGTTTAACCCTTTGTTTTCAGCAAGCCGGTGAGATTGACAACCTCACTGTTAAGTTGGGGCAAAGTAATTTGATTGTGTTGTGCAGGTTCCACGTTGGCACCGGAATCCCTGGTGTTGCGCCGCACTACACTCCTTCACCAACACCTTCGAAGCAACCTCGTTTTCCTACTGGTTCGATTAAACCTTGGTTTCATACTGAGGGAAAACTTGCTGCTGCACTCATCATACCTTCCTCTTGGGGTTCCCAACTGACGTGTGACGTACAAGCATTGTTTCTGGCACTGTTGCCGGGGAGATATTCCCTCGTCAACTAGAGCCACCAACACGTTTTCTGGCGCCGTTGCCGGGGAAAACCGAATTGCTTCTGCAAGGGGAGTCTCTCACACCCAATCTCTTTACTTTGTTATTTGTCTTGCTTAGTTTATTTTTATTTAGTCTTGTTTGCTTCTTTATCAAAAACACAAAAAAATTAGTTACTTGTTTATTTCGGTTTTGTTTTGTTCTTGTCACCATCATGTCTTGTTCCATGCCTGTTGCTATGTCACCTGAGGAATTGATCTTCACTTTTAAACAAGGGAGTGAGGAGAATTTTAAAGAAGCTTGGTCTAGAATTAATGATTCCTTTGGTAAAACTGATCCTAAAATGACTTTAAGTTTGCTTCTCACTAGCTTCTACTTTGGTCTAGCCCTTTGTTATAGATATGCTTTAGATGCTATTGTGGGAGGAGATTTCCTTCACTGTGATGGGGACAAGCTTTTAATGCCATAAAAAAGTTGATTGCAACTTCTAGCTCAACTAATAAATTTGATTCGGCCCTTGTTAGCATCCATGCTAGATTAAACACTCTTGAGACACATATATCTTGTTTAAAGGACGGCTATAATCAAATTCGGGAATATTTTGACTATGTTCCAACAAATTTTGAACCTTCGATGTGGGTCCCTACGGTAAAGGTTGCTATTTGTGGTGAAACCTTTTATGCTCGTTGTGATATTATGTCTGAGTTTTGCCTTATGCCTAAAAGCATTTATGAAACTTTGAATCTTTGGGGACTTGCTGAAGGAGGAGAAGGAATAACTCTTACTGATAACTCTGTTATATTTCCCGAGGGGATAGCTGAGGGTGTGTTTACAACCTTTCTTGGGAGAACGGTGTCCACTGATTATCTTGTTATTGAATGTGCAGGGACAGGACAAATTACACTTGGAAGATCTCTGCTCAAATTAATGGGAGCAACCATAGATGTGGGAAAAGGCACTCTGAATCTTACCTCCACACCAAGGTGCGGCCATGTATTCCCCAAACCAAAGAGTAAGTCTAAGGGTAAGAGAGGTAGGCACATGGCCCTTGGTATTGATGTCAATGCTCCTCTTGACACACTTGATTTTCACTTTCTGCGCCTAGCTGAAAGGCGTTAAAGAAAAGCGCTTATGGGAGACAACCCATCGTTTTTATTTGCTGTTATTTTTGTTTTCTTTGAGTCAAGGAGTTTTGTTACTTCTGTAGCAACTCCTTTGTATCTTTATTTTATCGCAATGTTGTGCCAAGTAAAGTTCTATATTGAAAGTTGATGCAAGATTTGGATTTCTGCGCAGTGACAGATTTTTAGCTGTCACGGATTTGAGCTTATCTCCCTGTAGAAAATTCAAAAAATTCTGAGAAAAATCACGCATATTCCTGAGATATGTACGCAACTTTCATTATTTTAGGCCAGATCCATCTGAGCAACTTAAGTGCCTCGAAAAAATTCGTCATTCCAGACTGTTCTGTTTTTGACAGATTCTGCCTTTTGTTTTGCATTCGCTCTTTTACTGTGTTTGTGTGGATTTCTTTGCTCCACAAAGCATTGGTGGCTGTAGCTAATGTCCAGAAGCTTTGGGATTGATTGTATCATTACAGAATATGAGAATTTTTGATTATGCACTAACCCTCTAATGAGAACTGTCTTGAGTTTGGTGTGAAGGAAGTTTTCAAGGATCAAGCGAGAAGGGTGATATTATGTGATCAAGAAGAGTGAAAAGCCTAAGCTTGGGGATGCCCCCGTGGTTCATCCCAACCATATTCAGAGAGACTCAAGCGTCTAAGCTTGGGGATGCCCAAGGCATCCCCTTCTTCATCAACAAACTTATCAGGTCATCTCTAGTGAAACTATATTTTAATTCTTTCACATCTTATGCGCTTTACTTGGAGCGTCTGTGTGTTTTTATTTTTGTTTTTGTTTGAATAAATTCGGATCCTAGCAATCCTTGTGTGGGAGAGAGACACGCTCCGCTTTTTCATGTGAATACTCATGTTCTTCACTTATATTTGTTGAGTATTCTTAACTAGCTACTGCAGTGCTTTTAGCTCCTGTTTTTCATGCATCTCTTCGAGCTGTTAGCACTTGTTTATAAATACTCTCTTGCTGCATTATATTATCATTTGGAGAGTTTATGTTTAAATAAATTATTGGTGTTTGTTTGGAAGAAAGAAAATGCTACATGTAGTAGTTGGTATTGGAAAAGACATATGCATTCTTGTAGATCATTGTCTTGTTTCGATTTGATGCTTTGCAATTGTTTTGAGCTCTCAAGTAGATCATGTTTAAGCTCTTGCATCATGTAGTTAAAGCCTAGTAGTGGAGAACTACCGTAGAGCTTGTTGAGACTTGGGATGCATATTTGTTCTCTCTAAGGTCTAGATATTTTCTGGTAAAATGTTTGAGCAACAAGGAAGACAGTGTAGAGTCTTATAATACTTGCAATATGTTTTTATGTGATTCTTGCTGTACCGGTTTATACTTGTGTTTGCTTCAAACAACCTTGCTAGCCTAAACTCTGTACTGAGAGGGAATGCTTCTCGTGCATCCAAAACTTGAGCCAAAACCCATGCCATTTGTGTCCACCATACCTACCTACTATGTGGTATTTCCTGCCATTCCAAGTAAATATTTCATGTGCTACCTTTAAACTATTCAAAACTTTATTACTCCTTATTTGTGTCAATGTTTTATAGCTCATGAGGAAGTATGTGGTGTTTTATCTTTCAATCTTGTCATTTACTTCTGACAGACTTTCACCAATGGACTAGTGGCATATACATCCGCTTATCCAATAATTTGCAAAAAGAGCTGGCAACGGGGTGCCCAGCCCCAATTAATTACAACTTTCATTAATAATTCTCTTCACATGTTTTGCCCTGATTTATCAGTAAGCAACTTAATTTTGCAAATAGACACTCCTCCATGGTATGTGAATGTTGGAAGGCACCCGAGGATTCGGTTAGCCATGGCTTGTGTAAGCAAAAGGTTGGGAGGAGTGTCATCTATAAAGAAACTAAAATACATGTGTAAACAAAAGAGAAGAGGGATGATCTACCTTGCTGGTAGAGATAACGTCCTTCATGGGAGCCGCTCTTGAAAGTCTGGTTGACAAGGGGGTTAGAGTGCCCACTACCATTCGTTGACAACAACAAACACCTCTCAAATACTTATTTTGTGCTCTCTATATGCTTTCGAAAACTTAAAAAGCTCTAGCACATGATTTAATCCCTGCTTCCCTCTGCGAAGGGCCTATCTTTTACTTTATGTTGAGTCAGTTTACCTACTCCTTTCTATCTTAGAAGCAAACACTTGTGTCAACTTTGTGTGCATTGATTCTTACATATTTACTTATTGCACTTGTTATATTGCTTTATGTTGACAACTATCCATGAGATATACATGTTACAAGTTGAAAGCAAATGCTGAAACTTAATCATCCTTTGTGTTGCTTCAATGCCTTTTACTTTGAATCTATTGCTTTATGAGTTACCTCTTATGCAAAACTTTTTGATGCTTGTCTTGAAAGTACTATTCATGAAAAGTTTTTGCTTATATGATTCATTGTTTACTCTTTATCTATTTGTTAGCAAACTATAGATCATTGCTTTGAGTCACTTCATTCATGACATGAGCCTTGCAATATATTGATCAAGATTGTGTGAAAGCATGTCTCCTCAGAAATTATTTGTTGTTATCGTTTTACCTACTCGAGGACGAGTAGAACTAAGCTTGGGGATGCTTGATACGTCTCCAACGTATCCATAATTTCTGCTGTTCCATGCTTATATTATACCATTTGCTACATGTTTTATATACACTTCGTATCACTTTTATGCATTTTCTGGGACTAACCTATTAACAAGATGCCACAGTGCCAGTTCCCTGTTTTCTGCTGTTTTTGGTTTCAGAAAGTTACTTCTGGAAATATTCTCGGAATTGCACGAAACAAAAGGCCAAGTCCCTATTTTTCCAGCACGTACACGGAGTCCGAAGGAGAGACGAAGAGAGCCACGAGGTGGCCAAACCACCAGGGCGCGGCAGTGGGCCCAGCCGCGCCGCCTGTGGTTTGGGCCCCTCGGGGGTCCGCCGACATCGCCCCTTCGCCTATTTATTCCCCGAGACGTGAAAACCCTAAAACACCGAGCCTTTCATCCAGAACATATTCGCTGCCGCCGCCGTCGTCAACCCTAACTCGGGGGGTTCTGAAGCTCTTCCCGGCACCCTGCCGGAGAGGGGAATCATCACCGGAGGGCTCTACATCGCCATGCCCGCCTCCGGAGTGATGCGTGAGTAGTTCATCCTTGGACTATGGGTCCATAGCAGTAGCTAGATGGTTGTCTTCTCCACTTGTGCCATCATGTTTAGATCTTGTGAGCTGCCTATCATGATCAAGATCATCTTATTGTAATGCTACATGTTGTGTTTGCTGGGATCTGACTTATATTGATACCTATGTGGAGCTGAATATTATATTATCATGTCTATGTCATTTGTGATCTTGCATGCTCTCCGTTACTTGTTGAAGCCTTGGCCAAGTGAATACTTGTAACTCCAAGAGGGGGTATTTATGCATGATAGTTGGGTTCAACCTCTATTTAACCTGGGATAGTGACAGCAAGTTCTAAGGTTGTAGATGTGTTGTTGCCACTAGGGGTAAAACAGCAATGCTTTATTCAAGGATGAATGTATTGTTTACATTACGCACATTACTTAATGCAATTGTCTGTTGCTTGCAACTTAATACTGGAAGGGGTACGGATGTTAACCGGAAAGTGGACTATTTAGGCATAGATGCATGCTGGATAGCGGTCTATGTACTTTGTCGTAATGCCCAAATGAATCTCATAGTAGACACCACAGCTCACACATGCATGTTATATGCACTTATCAATTGTCAATTGCCCAGCTGTAATTTGTTTACCCAGCATGTTAGTTATCTTATTGGAGAGACACCACTAGTGAACTGTGGACCCCGGTCCATTCTTTTACATCTGAAATACAATCTACTGCAATCATTGTTCTCTACTGTTTTATGCAAACAAACATCATTTTCCATTCGATACGTTTAACCCTTTGTTTTCAGCAAGCCGGTGAGATTGACAACCTCACTGTTAAGTTGGGGCAAAGTAATTTGATTGTGTTGTGCAGGTTCCACGTTGGCACCGGAATCCCTGGTGTTGCGCCGCACTACACTCCTTCACCAACACCTTCGAAGCAACCTCGTTTTCCTACTGGTTCGATTAAACCTTGGTTTCATACTGAGGGAAAACTTGCTGCTGCACTCATCATACCTTCCTCTTGGGGTTCCCAACTGACGTGTGACGTACAAGCATTGTTTCTGGCACTGTTGCCGGGGAGATATTCCCTCGTCAACCTAGAGCCACCAACGGGTCCGGACTCTTGCTCAGCCGGGATGAAAATAGATTCGGATTCAGGAGAAGGTTTGATTGAAGGAGCTCTCAAGTGATCCAGGGCTACTCCAGGTGGCACTGCCTCTTTAGATGAACCGAGCTTTGACAACACATCGGCTGCATTATTTTCTGTCCGAGGTATATGCTTATTCACACCCTTCAAAGAACCCGGATATCTTTTGCACATGGAACCGATATAACGCCATGTTGGCATCCAGAGCATCCCAAGTTCCAGAAGATTGCTGCACCAGTAGGTCGGAATCGCCGAAGCATTCTATACGCCGGATACCGATCTCCTTCGCCACATTGAGTCCATGGATTAAGGCCTCATACTCCGCCACATTGTTTGATGCCGAGAAATGAATCTGCAGCACATATTTCAGCTGATCTCGCTTCGGCGAGGTGAGGACTATTCCGCCCCCAGCCCGATCTTTGTCTTGGACCCATCAAAATGCATTTCCAATAATTATAGTCCGGCCTGGGTGGCTCATACTGCATCTCGGCCCAATCACAAAAGAAGTCCGGCAGCGCCTGGGATTTAATTGCATCTCTTCTCTCATAATGTGGTGCATATGGAGACACCTCAATCGCCCATTTGGCAACTCGGCCAGTTGCATCTTTGCACCCGATGATCTCCGAGATTGGAGCTTCGCACACCACCGTCATGGGATGCTCCTGGAAATAATGCTTCAACTTCTTGACCGCCAGGTAGACACCATACGTCATCTTCTGGTAGTGAGGGTAATTCTGCTTCGAGGTAGAGATCACCTCGCTCAAGTAATACACCGGTCTCTGCACCGACCTGCCACCTTCTTCGCGCTCCACCACCACTGCCACACTTACAACTCGGTTTGTGGCCGCAATGTAAAGTAACATCGGCTCATTGTGCAATGGTGACGCCAACACCGGGGCAGTGGACAACATCTTTTTCAGCTCATTGAACGCCACGTCGGCCTGCGGGGTCCATGTAAACCCGGTACTTTTCTTCATGAGCTGGTACAAAGGTAAGGCTTTTTCTCCAGCCGACCTACAAATCGGCTCAACGAGGCTAGGCACCCTGTGAATTTCTGCACATCTTTCAAACACTTCGGTAATTTCATGTTCTCAATAGCTCGGATCTTGGCCGGGTTAACCTCGATACCTCGGCTAGACACCAGGAATCCAAGCAACTTTCCAGCCGGGACACCAAAGGTGCACTTGTCCGGGTTAAGTTTCAACCGATATTTTCTCAAATTCACAAATGTCTCCTCGAGATCCTCGAGGAGAGTACGTTTCTCCTTAGTTTTGATGACGATATCATCGACATACACTTGCACATTTTTGCCCATTTGAGAGTGCAGGCATTTCTGCATACACCTCTGATAAGTTGCCCCGGCATTCCTCAGACCAAAACACATGACACGATAGCAATACGCCCCATACGGGGTAATAAAAGCAGTCTTTATTTGATCCTTCGGGTTCAGTGGTATCTGGTGAAAACCAGAGTACGCATCGATAAAAGACAACAGTTCACAACCAGCAGTGGAATCATCACTTGATCAATCCGAGGTAATGGAAATGGATCTTTCGGGCACGCCTTGTTGAGGTTAGTGAAGTCAATGCACATGCGCCACACCTTGACCACGGCTGGCTCGTCTTTCTTCTTTTCCACCAAGACCGGATTGGATATCCAGTCCGGATGCAGCACCTCCATAATGAACCCGGCTGCAAGCAACTTAGCCAGCTCGTCCAGCACCACTTGTCTTCGGTCGTCTGAGAGACGACGGGTCGGTTGCCTCACCGGTTTCACCTCCGGCCTGACAAATAAAGAGTGCTCTGCCAACTCCCTCGGAACACCAGGCAGGTCCTTAGCCGACCATGCAAAGATATCCCGATTCTCACGGAGGAAGTGACAGAGCTCGCTTTCCTATTTCTCGCCCAGCCCGGTCCCAATGATGGCCATGCTCTGGGTGCTCCGGGTCAATGGGGATCTTCTTGGTCTCCTTGGGCACCTCGAATGCTGCAGTTGAGTCCGGGCTCATCAGTCCGGACATGCCGAGCTGTGTTGACTGCGCCATTGCCACCACTTGATGCAGCTTCTTCTTCTCAGCCAAAGATTCGGCCAGATTAGACCCCGCCGAGGCACACTGAATGGCTCGCTTGTAGTCACCCGAGATGGATATGATCCCATTAGGCCCGGCATTTTCATCTTCAGGTATGCAACATGGGTGGAAATCATGAACTTGGCCAGAGCCGGCCTTCCAAGCAATGCATGGTATGCACTCTCCAAGTCCACCACCTCGAACTCGATACTCTCAACTCGGCAGTTATCCTTGGTTCCAAATGCTACATCCACCCATATCTTGCCCATGGGTGCACAGGAAACGCCAGGCACAATCCCATGAAAAGTACAACTGCTGGCATCAACTGATTTGGCGATATGCCCAATTTCACCATTGTGTCTCGGTACATGATGTTGATGGCACTGCCATTGTCCACCAGAACTCGGGTGAACCTCACATTGTTGTAGGCCCACACAACGTCGGATCTACCACCAGGGCATACTTTCCAGGGCTCGGCATGATCCGAGGTGTGTCTTTCCTGCTCCAAGTGATCTCCTGCTCAGACCAGTTCATATAGGTCGGCACCACCGGCATTACTGCATTCACCTCCATGGCACGCCTCTGCACGCTCTTCTTGTCAGTTGGCTCGGTCACAAAGACCACATAGCTCGCATGAGCCTCTCTATAGTCATTTCCGGGGTATTCATACTGCTGACTTGGTCCGGCACCATATTGTTGTTATTACCTCGGACATTCACAACATTCACGGGCCTTGCTGCTGCAGGCCTCGGAGGAGGTGCAGTGGTTATCGGGGTAACATTTGCTCCGGACAGATTGGGTGGCCTCGGCTGAAATCTCTGAGGTGGTCCTGCTCTGTTTCCTCCGGCCTTCGCCCCTTCTTCCTGATTCTGGTTCCAGCTGCACTGCCGGGTTGAATGGTTGGCTTGCGCGGGTCGGTCGTATGGTAACGGCAAGGACCATCTACATCATTCATAAGTCAAGGGTGGCTCCGGGTTCGGACTAAATGCCGGACCATTGATTTTGGCCTCTGGACACCTCCAGCTCCGGGCTGATCCGGGTTCACCGCTGCAACTTGGTTCGAGGTGTATGGTAGTCCGGCTCCCTCCTCTTTGTCCGAACTCTTGGCGGTCATTACACCTTGGTCCGAGCCGGTTGTTTATTGGCTCCCTCCTTCTGTTACGTGCCACTGCCTCTGCTGCTGGCTGCATCGGATCACCAGAGCATAAGAATCTGCAATCCGGATTGTCTCTGCTAGGGATTTCGGCATATCTCTTTGGAGCCTCTGCCACAGCATGCTGCCATGTCGCAACCATCTGCAAACCAGGAAATGGCCTGTGCCTCTACAACTCCTTCACAGGAATTCCGAACATTGCTCCACCGAGTTAAGAATTCTCGGTCAGTTTCATGATCATCTTGCTTACATGCTGCCAGGAGCTGAGGTCGGTTTGGCCTCTTGTATGTACTAGCAAAGTTGCTGTTAAACGCCAGCTCCAAGTCTATCCAGGAGTTGATACTATACTCCGGCAAATTATTCAGCCAGATCCGAGCTGGACCTTCCAACATGTGCGGGAGATACCGGACCGCCCATCGGCGATTGCCCCCCGCTATGTGCACCGAGGATACATAATCTGTCAGCCAATCTTGCGGCTTGGTGCTCCCGTTGTATGGCTTGGTGTTCCGACCTAACTGGAACTGAGATACTGGCGGTGGTGGCTCCTTCATGATCCGAGGTCCGAAACACGCCGGACCAGGAGGGCCTTCCTCCTCCAGTTGCTCGGACAAGTAGATTCTATCCAGCTTGTTACGAACATCGCCGGAGCTAACATCCGAGCTCCTATCCGAGGTCCCAACGCCCCATCCACTCTGTGGTATCCAGCTCGCGCCATGGCCGAGTCTCCATCATCATATCGGTCATCGCCTTGACCGACATTCTGAGGTTGCTGAACATACTCCGGCTCTCGCTGATATTGCCCTGCGGCCGGGTTGTTGCTGATACCTCGGGGGCGGAGGTGGTTTACCTCGGCCAGCCGACGCTGCTTGCCCGCCATTCTGATTTCCCTGACCGGAGTTACCCTTAGCTCGGCTTGCATTACCTTGGCCGGGGTTTCCCTTAGCTCGGCTAGCATTGCCCTGGCCCACCTTCTGCTTTGCTGCTAACACCGGATCATACATCTGCAGCTGCTTGTTCTGACCCGAGGTGACACTCCGGGCTCGATCGGCTCCTCCGACGAGTGGAGACGAGGCTTGCCCCTTGGACACCTGACTAACTGGCCTAGCTGAATAAACCATCTCGAATCACCAGCCCCGGCATATGCTCTGCGGAGAGCCTCATTCTGCTGGTTAGCTACATACACTAATTCATTGACTCGCTTCTGCTGCGCACGCCATGCATCTCCAGTCAACCCGGATAGCTCGGCCCTGCCTGCCTCGGCAGCTCTGAGGTTCTTAGCAGGGGAACTATATACCGGCCTTCCAGTCGACACGCGACTCTCACTCCTAGCCGAGGTGGTAGGTCGAGCCTCCCTGTCATCTCATCATTGAGCCCCTTGCCTCTCTGCCGCACCTCGGCTCCCCTATTTGTATCAACTGCTACCGGGGTGAAGCCATTCGCTGCATTGTACTCACGCAGATCTCTATTGAACTCATCTCTAGCTGTCATCATTGCTACAGCCTCCTTTGCAACAGGACACGCTTTGCCTCTAGCCGGCCGTCACTACTACATCCACTCCTGGATTTACTGGGTCTGCCAGTGTCTCCACTATCTCTACTAGGGTCGCACCTCGGCCCTGCACCTCGGGGGTACCAGGCAACTCTTTCTCTAGCCTGGGCTTTGCAGATCTCACCTTAGCAACCTCGGCCGGCTTGGATTTGCTGGCATCTCCTTTGCCAGCGGCATCAACCGGACCGGTCATCATCACCTCCACGCAGCTCTCGGGGCGAGTGATACGCCGACCTAAAGCCGCGAGGAGAGGAGTTTCGTCGTCCACGAGCACCTGCTCCGGGTACCGCGAACAACCTCGACAGCAACATAGGTGACGAAGCTGCCAAGCATCATGGTGAAGCCATGCTCGGGGAAGGGCTTGCCGGCGAAACACCCCGCATTGTCGCTGATGAAGGTGAACTCACCGATCTTGGCGATAAGCCCGGAAAGAACACGCTCGCCTGAGCCCGTCCGGATGTAAACTCCCTCCAACGCCTCAATCTGCCCCACGGTGGGCGCCAACTGTCGTGGTGGGATCACGGCAGATGCCATAGGTATGGCTAAGATGGGGCCGAATGGTCGTTGGGGGAATCCGGGGAGGGTTTATGCACTCAAGAAGTGCACAAGCAAGAACACGCAAGAAACCGCAAGAACACGAACGAGAAACCAAGAAACCAAGAACACAAAGCACACCACGATGTACCCTGCTTCGGGGCCCTCTTGGGAGGTAACACCCCTACTGCAGCACTATCCTACTTGGTGTATATCTCTGGTGACAAGTACAAGCTGCTCCTCGAGCTGTATGATGATACAATGGTGAGAACTTGAGGTAGAAGATGAAGCTACAAGGGGGAAAAAGGAACTCCGAGCTTCCTGTGCTTGACTCCGAGGTGTCTCTGTTGTTCGTCCCTCACGCAGGAGGGGTTGCAGCCCACTATATAGGCCAGCCGAGTTACCGTTGTGCCCCTCGCTGAACACTGTAGCCATGCCTCTGCTTTGGTCACCATCGTACCCCTGTCAGGGACAAGACATGGCATGCCCATCCCCTGCTGCACAACGGCAGAGCTAGCATGTCTCCTCTGACAGAGACAGGACGTAGCCACGCCGTGCTACCTCGTAGCCTTTTCCCCGGATCTCGCGTGGTCAGCGGTCAGAGACGTGCAGCCCCGCCGAACCCGGGACACGCCTCTGCCAGGCTCCGTGACAGACGCTCCCGTGTCAGGCGGGAAGTGACAGGAGCATTGACTCCTGCCCGACCTACGGCCTCTTGCCTTGGTTAGCTCGGGTCTTGCTCCCGCTCCTTACCTCGGGTCTTGCACTTAAGATCCGACCAGGTCGGACATTACTTCCTTCAAATAGCTTCTCCTGCACTCACAATACAAATCATAGCACCGAGATAGTTAGGTCGGCTGATCATAGCTCGGATTATTAACCTCGGCCCATGCCAACGGGATACCCCGGACCCCTCTGGGCCAAGATAGGTCGGCCTTTATATTCTCCAGGTCAAGATGAAGCTCGGACACTCGCAGGCCCAAACAGGTCGGCCATTTCCGTACCTCGGCACACCTTTAAACTCAACTTATGCCAAGCATTGACCCTACCCGGGATAGCCCCCCGACACGTTTTGAATAATAAGGAGATACTATAGTATAGTAAGCACACAAAAACTAAAAAATATTCAATAAGACTGAAATATAGAAGTCGAGTTTCTGAATTTGCGCGCAGTCTGCTGAGTCTACAAAATGTGCCAAAGTGTTCACAAGGCCTGTAAATTGATTTTAGGGTCCAAAATATAGGCACCGGCTAGAGACGCTCGTGTAGATGAGCTCGTAGGAATACATGTGTGGATGAAATGAACTTTTTTTTTTGACATTTGAAATGAACTTTTTTGGCAAACCACGCGTGATTAAGTTGGCATGGGGTACATGATACCGTTGGAGTGTTGCTCGGTCCGTCCAAACACACCGGTACGGCATTCACGCTGGCTTTTAAATTTCTGGACCACCTAATTTCCATCTTGTAGCTAGCCATCCAGCACAGGTTAAAATCAACAACAGAAGCCCGTGAATGTCATTATTATTTCGTTTCGTCCTACCCATGCAATGTGTCCATGCCATCGATTGCTAGGAGGGATCACACAACCGACATGGGAAGCACACTCCTTACATACCGGCGTATTGAAGAGTATGTTTAGGACAGCAGTACACCGCATCTTACTCGTGAAAGCAGGTGGAATACTACCAAGCACCTCTAACTGCGTATTTTGGTGAAGTGGCGTTGACACATTGGCTAGTTCATTTTGGTGAAACTAGGAAATGGTTGCCACATGAGCTTCACTTGATTTCCGCACCTTCCTATTGGAGTCATTCCTTCTATCTCGCTAACACACTTTCACAACAACCGCGACGACGAAGGACGAAGGCTTGTCTTGTCAAACCTCGAGTTACGAAGGCGAAAGAGGCGAGACATAGAGTATCAGAACCACATCACGACCAAGACCGGGAACCTCACTAACATGACCCTCACTCCAAGATAGGACGGATCAACGTACCACTCACCCCTAAGCGTGTAGGAGAATAAGTGGGCGAGAAAACGACATACTCCGACCAGATTGGAGGAAGACGTTATCTAGGAAACGCCGAAAGAGGTGTACATAGCACCTCTGATACCCATGCGTCCTCTAAGTAGGGGCAACCATCAACTCTAATATGTCACCCGAGGACTCCGCGAGTAGCATGGCAGCGACTCCAAGAGGGGACAACATCGTGGTGTTGTCGCCGCCTGATCTGGTAATCTAGATCTTAGGTTTCCATGCGCTCATAGAGGGTATCACGAATGTGATCATGACAACGCCTCCAAGGAGGGTACGACGCCCGCATGCGTCATCGTCATCAACAAATGCGGGGATTTTGCCCCAAGCTCAATAGAAGAGGGCAGAGACAATTAGCCAACAAACACACCACTCCTAGAGGCCAACCATACCTCTTGTCCGTAGAAGGCACTGAACACCCACCCTCCTCCACTAGTCGAACCTAGAAGGACCAAACATGCAACTAAATGTGGGCAAGGCCCAACCATGCGGCTCATAAAGTGCAGAAAGATATTTATCAAGACTGGTCTAAGTCACGGGATCGGTTTCTCCGGGCGTCGACTCCTTGCGACGGCCGCTACCTCCTCAACTTCGAAAGACTTTACGACCAAGGCAAAGGAAAACATTGTCATCAAGAAGGAGTTTCTCTTCAGCTCCACTAAGCCAGAATTCTTTTGTAACGGTAGAATATTGCTTGCCCATACAATATATTGACTTTAAATAAAAATAGATGTATTTTTTTTTGGAATGGAGCGAGTAAACTGAATAGATAACGTAAAAAAGATAAAAGGAAAATCGACATAGAAACAGAAGAAGAAATGCATGGTATTGGGTGGCCCAAAGGGCTTCCGCTTCAGGCGAAACTGCCCTAGCCCATTTGTTCTTTAGAGCTGAACTGCCCTAGCCCTCGAGATGGAAAAGCCCATTTAACGTCCCAAGAGCCCGGCGCCGGCGCGTCGTCTAGTTCGCGCCAGAAAAGGAAAAGAACACACTCGTTTTCGATGCTTCAATTCGCCGGCGCGCGCGCACTCCCGCCTCATTCATTCGTTTCCTTTCCCTCCACGTCCCCCATCCAATTCCATTCCTTTTCCCTCCCAAATCCTCCAACAAAAACCGCCGCCCAGGCGCAGACTCACAGAGAGAGAGAGAGAATCGACGGAGAGATCGAGATCTACGATTCTAGGGCACTGTCTCCAGCCATGGCGCCGCCGAAGCCGACCTCTCCCCCCAACCCCAACCCCAACCCCCCGGCCTCCACCCCCGACAACAAGAAGAAGGTCACCCCGCAGCAGGTCGCCTTCCTCGTCGAGCGCTACCTCGCCGACAACGGCTTCACCGCCTCCCTCGCCGCCTTCCGCTCCGACGCAGCGCCCCTCTTCGGCAAGACCGGCAACAAGCTCAACCCCAAGGGCCTCATCCCCCTCGCCGACATCCTCCACGACTACATCTCCCTCAAGGAGACACGCCTCGCCGTCGACTCCGCGATGCAGGCCATGGGCGCCCTCGTCTCCACCTACTACAACCCCGTCTCGACCTCCCTTGTCGCCGCGCAGCCCTCCTCGCCGCCGCTCGTCCCGCCCTACTTCGTCGGCCCCACCACCTCCTCTTCTCCCCGCACCCACCCGTGCACATGCCTCCGCCTCCGCCTCCTGCAGGTACCTCATTCTCTCTCACTCTGTTCGGTGCAGCCAACCTGTTCGACGTTATGCATTCTACTACTCTTACACGATAATTTCAGTTACACTTGCGTGTTCAGAGATGATATTTTCTAGTAGATTCCAACTGCTTATGTTTGCTTGCATCTGATTTACTTATATTAGCATCACCCTTTCACTTGCAAGCCTGTGATTCTATATGGGTTGTACAGAATAAGGTGCTCTACATTGTAGTAGTTTCTTGCCGTAAAGAGTGTTGTAGTTTCCGAGGTGTATTATTGGTTACATTTTTACATAGATCAGTGCATGGCCTGTCAGTTGGTTACAGATTTTTAGAATTGGAGTGTGTGCATTGGTAATATTAGGCAGTGCAGTTTCATACATCTATGCCAATAACGCCCTTCCAATATGACAGGGTGCTATTAGGCAGTGCAGTTTCATACTTGAAATTTCCATGTAAAACTCTAGTCCTGTCCTGTTACATGTATATGATTATGCTTCTGTCATCCAAACATTGTGATGTGTGAATCGGATACTCCTCTATTCTCTGGTGCTATCATTGAATTAACAATGTTCCTTTGTGTTGTTGTTGCAGGCACCTCTGGATATGCTACGCCTATGATACACTACACCCAGTCATCCTCGTCGCTTGTTGTTCAGAATTCCTCAAATACCAACAATATGTCCACCCCAGGGGCCAGCTCTTTGCCTACAAAAAAGAGAAAGGCAGCACCAGCAAAGTCTGCAAAAACTACTTCAGCCTCCAAGAAAATATGTACTGCACCTAGAAGCCTGAACCCAAAAGGTACGTCTTTTCAGACTAGCATACTTTGACCACCATTTCCTGCAACATCGCAACTATATTGACTTACTATGTCCTATTGCCAGGTAAAACTGCAGCCTCTCAACTGCCAACTGCTCAGCCAACTTCAGCTGAACCTTCAAAACTGCCGGCCCAAGGCTCATCTGTTGCAAAAAGCTTATTCAATCCAGTCCAGCCTCAAGTCAGTTCTTCTCCTTGTACAACTCAACAAAGCTGTCTTCCAGTCCAGCCTCAAGTCACTTCTTCTCCTTGTACAACTCAACAAAGCTGTCCCATGGGAGATGAGCCTGCTTCTTATCGAACACAAAGGCCAACATCTGTGGATGCAACTACTCACGCCCAACAAGAGATGACTTCCTCTCAGTACTCTATAGTCTCTTCCCAGACTGTAATCGTCAGTCCTATGAAAGGTGGCACCTATTATTCTGTTGAGAGGAGCTGCCATGTTAGCTCCCCCTTAAAATCAAGCACCCAGAGATTTTCGAAAAGGGAACATGTGAAAGGGAGGTTAGATTTCGACAGTTCAGATGTGAGGCCAGGTTCAACTGAACTTGTTTGTCAGAAGGCCTCTACCTCCACCTCTACCACTGCAGAGAAGCAAGACGACTTTGTCATCGATTTCACAAACTTTGATATATTTGATGACTTCTCCATGTCTGAACTTCTGGTTGACTTTGATCTTGACAATGAAGGCGTCCAATGTGAGAATCCTTCCACAAATGCTGAAGTTCAAAGGTATGCTACATTTTACTCATTGGTTGCTTATGGTTCTTTGTTGTTGGTGAAACTATAAGTGCTAAGATAGTTCTGTTATGTAAATCTGATGACTACAGACTACAGCCCATTGCAAAGAGTAACAACGTGACGGCAGATCCAGTTTTTCCAGATTCAGTGAAGCCAATGGAAGCAGATTCCACCGGAGGTATCAATTCGCAAGGTTAGAGCAAGGTCTAATATGATCCTGCAATGTCTTGATGTTATTCATACTTTTTGTAACAAATCTTCTATACATACCTATATATGCAGGAGCCTCATCTGTTACTTCTGTCAGAGCTATTACTAAGAGGATTAAGATTGTTAGCCCTGGTATGCCTATACTTCAACCTATTGATTATGGTGCTCAAAACTTGACCAACAAATTTTAAAACTATCTAATATGCTCTTTGTATTGACTTGCAGCGAAGGGTCGCACAGCTCAGCTCAGCAAGTAGAACTCAACACCACCAAGAGCAAATATCCTCTGGATATGACTACTGACATGATCTAGTTGACTAGGTAGCCAGCTAACTCCTTGCAACATGTTGGATTAGCCAATTGCACCACATCAAGTACTTTCAGCATCGCAAGTACACATGGCTTTCTGCTATCAAGATGTTCTGTTTTATTCCTTTTTCCGTTTAGCATTAACTGCCTTCACGTATAGCTAATATTGCATTGTAACTCTGTAAGTGTTTGAGCCTTGACACTAATGGTATCTGTCAGAAGTTTGCTCTTATCAAATCTATGATGATATTTTTCCATCTTAACCTTAAGCTTTTGGTGCTCTTAAATGTAAATTTTCTTAAACGAATTAGAGCCTAAATAGACTTTTTGTTCAACACAAGTGGTATCTGTGCATGTCAGCTGCAAGCAATTAAGGTGATGTTCTTGTGTTGGCCGGCCCTGTCAGAAAACCATTCTTGCTACTTGGGAAGACTAAAGAAGTTCACCCTGTGGCCGGCACTGAAGATTTGATGAGTCTGCTGGCTTTTCCTGATTCCTGTCCATCTCTTGTATCATATAAGTCCTACTTAACTAGACCCAGTTTCAGATATGCCTCCATGATTTCTACACTCCCTGTGCCTGTACTATTCACCATGATGTTCTTGTTGGCGTTTCAGTTACTGTTCACTTTCAGTTGAGTGGAACAGGGAGGGAAATATTGTACCTGTGATTAGATTTTTCAACTGAACAAACCTAAGCAACAAAACAGGCATCCAGATGAAAGGCTCTTGGGGAGGAGAAATGAATCATGTACTCCCTCCGTCCAAAAATAAGTGTCTCAAGTTTAGCAAAAAGTGGATGTATCTATACATGAAACATGTCTAGATACTTTCACTTTCGAGCAAACTTGAGACACTTATTTTTTGACGGAGGGAGTATTAAGTAAACCAATATATAAAAATGATTAGTAGTGTTATAAATTTGCAATTCCTACATAGTGTTGCTAAAACTGAATAGGCAAAAAAGTGGGCAATAGTGCGAGTGGTACCATCTCCGAGGCAGCTTCAAAATTTCCTGGGAGCAAACAGAAGAAGAAATCTTGGAGAAAATGGCTCGGGGATACATCCTAAAGGATCACATGATCCTTTCTTGATGGCGTAGTCAAGGATGGAAGAACGGATCAATGTGATCCCTTTGGATGCTTCCTCAATCAAATTTTGCATAAATGATTTGAGGGTGGAATCCTCTGCCCTGAAACAGATACTTATAGACTTGCTCCCTGATGTGCACTAAGGCGTGTGTGTATCATGTGTCCAACTGCTAGTGATCTTACCGTGAAAATCTCAATCTCAAGATATTTTCTTTTTGAGGGGCTCAAGATATTTTAGGGCAGGCCTTGGTGTGGTGGTGAGGTCCTCTCCACTTGTGCCAAAAGGTCTTGGGTTCGAACCAGTCTCCCTGCATTGCACTTTGCAAGAGTAAGTCTAGGTTCCTATAATCCCTCCTAGACCCCACCTTGTGTGGGAGCTTCTATGCACTGGGTCTATCCTTCACTCCTTTGGGCTCAAGATATTTTCTCTTTTGAATAGTAGTGTGCAGAATAAAAGCAAAGGCTTCCTATTTTCACTTGTTTTGGCTACTTCTTTTTGCGCTCATACTTCTTTTTTCCACATGTTCTCACTGATTTGACCAATTAAACTCTTCTAAGCTAGTTGTTTTTGAAGGCAATGCAGTTTAATTCTTTGTTCACCACAATAATATATGTGGAGCAGTACTAGGTTTTCTTAAACCTTCAGCTGAGACACTGTCACGTTGGTCCTCGGGAAATTATACTCATCAAGTAATCTCATGATTTCATTATTCAATCCAACATAAAGAAAACTTGCTAGTAGCCACCTGTTTCGATAGGAGTTGCACTTTTCTCAATACATTTATAATTTCAACCGATTTTTGATATGTCTTACACTTTTGTTAAGAAACGTGCAAACAACAACCGACGTTTAAAAATACGTTGCACTTTACATGAGTATACGAGTTACTTTGTTGCAACTAATACAAGTTATCTTTCTCGGTTAGTATACATGCTAGGTAGTCAGTTAGTTATTGTTGGTTCAGAAAAAAAAGGTTTTACATGCATCCGGATGATGTCCCACATTGGTTCACGAGGGAGGCGTTTTGGCTCCCAAGATCATATGCTACTGATAGAATAAAAAATAAAAAACATTAAACATTTCAAAAAATTCCAAAACAAATTCGTGACGAACTATACATATTTTCTAAATATGTGCTCAGTTTCGTGATGAAATGATTTGTGTGGTGCTCTATGGAAAAAATAACAAAACCAGTGCTCTAAAAAAACGTTTTTGCCCATTTCAGCCACTGATTTGTCCATTTTTGCACAGAACAGATCAAATGTCATTTCAGCACGAAAGTTGGCACGTAAGTAGAATATTTTATATACGTTCATCTCCATACTTTTCAAATTTTTTTGGAATGTTTTAACATGTTTTTAATGTTTTTGATTCTATCAAGAGCATATGATTTCGGAAGCCAATGTGAATTTCCGATTGGTTCACAACATTCAATGGGCCTATAAATAGCATCCGATGGCCCTTTACAAGCCAGTACGCTCATAAAGTTTTTTGCAGCTCCTTGCCAGACTCAAACACACAAATACAAATTACAATAAAAAAAAAATACAAAATACAAGAGGAAACCATACGTACCAGCTAGAGCAACCGTGGACAGAGGCATGCAGAATCTGGTTGTTGGCTAGACACGAACAATTAATTATCTAACACTGGGGGTAATCTGGCGGCGGCGGGGGAAGAACGGTGTGTGGCGTCGGGCCGTCGTCCACCTCGAACGCCATGGCAAGGCCGAAAGGCAAATGAGCGTCCACGTGACAGTGCATGACCCATACGCCTGGGTTGTCAGCCGTGAAGCGGATGACCGCCCACCCGCCGGCCGGCACGGCGACGGTGTTGCGCTGCTGCGGGTTGGCGAGGTTGTAGGAGCTCACAGCCGCGCGCGCGTCGAAGTTGCCGACGCCTTGCGCGAGCACGTAGAAGTTGAAGCCGTGCAGGTGCAGCGGGTGGTTCTCCGACCCCAGGATCGCCGTGTTCTGGAGCACCACCTCCACCGTCGTGTTGAACCGCAGCGTCTTCACCCTGGTGCCCTTGGAGGTCAGCATCACGCTCATGTTGCTGCTTGCGGCGGCGCTCGTGAAGTTGAACATCACCGGCGGCCTGTCCGGAAAGTCTCGGGTGTACACGCCGTCGACGTTGCCCCTCATGCGCGCCTCCAGCAGGGACATGGTCGTCGGGAGCTGGAATGACACGTTGTTCATGCTGGCAGCCATGGAGCCCCGCTTCCGGTCACACAAAGTCTGCGCCGGCATGCACGGCGCGATGCCCATCCCGTACGTGACCAGCATCCGCGTGTCCACGTGCAGGGGCACGGTCGGCTTTCCGTCCGGCAGCAGTCCGGTCAGGTTGCCGTAGAAGCCCTGCGCCGTCTCGCTGTCGTTGAACGCCGGCATGCTCGGCATCATGGTCCTAGTCGTACCCGCCGCTGCTGCTGCCGTTGCATCATGATGCTTGTACCGGAGGAGCGCCGTGGTGGTAGCGGTGTAGTTAGCGTCGGCAAGGCTCTGGTACACCTGGGCGGCCATGTAGTAGCGGCCCGGGGTGGCGTCGGCGCGCATCAGAGCGTCCACCGTCTGTCCCGGCGCGAGGAC
The DNA here is from genome assembly GCA_947311845.1 of Poa pratensis. Taxonomy (NCBI): domain Eukaryota; kingdom Viridiplantae; phylum Streptophyta; class Magnoliopsida; order Poales; family Poaceae; genus Poa; species Poa pratensis. The sequence goes on along the minus strand of CAMZMU010000047.1, from coordinate 53,670,560 downwards.
GATGACGTCCGTGTCGTAGGGGTCTGTGTAGCAGGCGTCGGCGGCGACGACCGTGAAGATGTGGCCAGCGACCTTGAAGAAGAGCTGGTAGTTGAGCGCAGCGTTGATGAGGCGGAGCAGGTAGGTCTTTCCGTGCTGCACGGTCAGCTTGTAGCCGCCGGGCATGCCGTTGATGGTGAGCGCGACGGAGTTGTTGGGCACGCCGCCGGTGAGCATGGCTTGCCTCTCGACGTCGACAACGCTGGCGTTCCACCACTCGCCGAGGAGGAGGGTGGCCTCGCCGTGCGGCCTGGGGAAGGGGTAGTGCGGTTTGTGGCGGCCGGGGTGGATGAGGAGGGCGCCGTAGACGGTGGCGCGGAGAAACGAGACGTGGGCGTGCCACCAGAGCGTACCCTCCTGGCCGGTGACGTTGAAGCGGTACGTGTAGGCGGCGCCACCGGGGCGGATGGGGCACTGAGACACCATGCTGGGGCCGTCGGCCCAACCGGAGAAGCGTTGCAGGACGCCATGCCAATGGATTGTGATGTTGTAGGGTGAGTAGTTCACGACGTGCACCACGACGGTGTCGCCGTCGCGAGCCTCCACCTTGGGCCCCGGGAACTGCCCGTTCACCGCCGTAATCACCTGACGTTGTCCCAGCCGACGGATGGTCAGGTTGCCCACCTTCATACCGCCATTAGCGTTAATAATTAGCTGACACTCCAAATCAAATAACATGTGACTGAATGCAAGAAAATATTGAGCAGTTGCAGGTCGAATGAATAGCATTCGTCCCATGCATAATTAAGCAGGATGCATGTAACAGAGATTGGTGGTACGTACGTGGAATGTGTGCTCGACGACGGCAGCATCAGCAAGAGGCAAGCCAAGGCAGCAGCATCCAAGAAAGGCCACAACATATGCAAGCATAGACATTTCTCGATCCATCGATCTAGCTTTGCTCCAATGCATGAAAGGCAGAAGGAAGAAGGTGGCTAGCTAGCTGCTGCCTATTGAAAGTGGAGGGGGAGGAGCGATGATGGATCGACCAGAGCCGCACCCGTTCAGAAGAAAAGCTACCTGGCTGCAGGTAGGTAGTCTTGTTTCTGGGGCGGCGGCATGAAGACTATGTGTGGCACACGGGTATCTTGAACCTATAGGAGTACTATATACATAGCTTTCCATAAAAGGCATCCATGCATGCCAAATTTCCAGTAGTAAAAATAGGAGCGTTAGAGAACAAGGCAGTAGACTAGTAGCAAGGGTCGCAGTGGAGTGTACTAGATTCATTAAAGCAAAAATATTTGCCAAATATATAGCCTACATTTCTAGCATACATCTCGAGTTGATTTAACAATTTTCATAAGTACATCCCTTTTTGTGACAAGCGATAATTCATATAATATTTCCGTTCGTCCTCCGTGGATCCACCTTGCCAACAAGATCTAGTTTCACATAAGTAATCCATGCTAACAGTTTTTTTTAGATTTTCGGTTTCTTTTTTTTTATGGATTTTGGGTATATAAGAAAAATAAAATTAAACAAAAATAAACTAAACAAAAGTAAACTAAACAAAAGTAAACTAAACAAAATAAAACTAGACAAAATTAAACTAAGCAAAACAAAATAAAAACAAAACAGAGAGAGAGGTGGAGTGTACTTCCCAAGTGAACTTATAAGTAGAGCTATGCTCCCCGGTAACGGCGCCAGAAAATAGTCTTGATGACCCACAAGTATAGGAGATCGCAATAGTCTTCGAGGGAAGTAAAACCCAAATTTATTGATTCGACATAAGGGGAGCCAAAGAATACTTATAAGCCTTATTAGCTGAGTTATCAGTTCAGCCACACCTGAAAAAGCACTAGTAACAGGGGTGATGTGAAAGCAGCAGTAATATGAGAGCAATAGTAGCAGTAACACAGAAGCGATGACACCAGAAAATAGTTGCTGGCGTGGAGTTGACAGGAAAGCAATAACGATTACAGATGGACCGGGGTTCTCAGCCATCTACACTGGAGGTAACTCTCCAAACAAAGAACATGCGTTGGGTGAACAAATTACAGTTGGGCAATTGATAAAATTGTGAGGGCATGAAAATGCATATTATGATAAGGTAAAGTTCACTGTAGTATTTAATTGGGCATTACAACATAATACATGGACCTCTTACTAGCCACATCCATGCCTAAATAATCCACTACCGGGATAGCATCCGTGTCTCCTGTTAGTATTAAGTTGCAAACAACAGATTATTGCATTAAGCAAAGTGTGTAATGTAAACAAATGCATTAGACTTAACAAACGTACTCTTAAGCTAAGCATTAGTTATTTTATACCTAGTGGCAACGGCACATCCACAACCTTAGATGTTGTTGTCACTCACCCAGATTACTAGAGGCACGAACCCACTATCGAGTATAAATACTACCTCTTGGAGATACAAGCAACTACTTGATCAGGGTAACCACAAGTACCGGAGAGCATGCAAGATCTTAAATAAAACATAAGTATGATAACATGATGAACAAAATGATCATAATTCCACAATTCATCGGATCCCAACAAACACAACACCAATTACATCAGATGAATCTCAATCTTGTACGACAGCTCATGAGACTATTGTATTGAACAACATGGGAGAGAGTACCAACTAGTTACAGCTAAGAACCCGTAGTTCATGGGGAAACTACTCACAAATCATCATGGAGGCGGAGTGGAGGCGGCGTAGTCGATGGAGATGGCTCCGGGGGCCAATCCCCGTCCCGGCAGGGTGCCAGAACAGGACCTTCTGACCCCCGAAACTAGGTCTGGATGGTGGCGGAGCTCTGGTCTGTTTCTCGTAAAATCCTTCGAGGGTTAGGGTTTTCTTCACGGGGGCAATATATAGTCAGAAGGGCGGCGCGAAACGACGCACGAGGCGGCCACACCATACCTGGGCGCGCCAGGCATGTGGGCCACGCCCAGGTGGTGTCTGGCTCCCTCGGGCTCGGTTTTGGACGATGCCCTAGTCCACGACGATCAGCGGAAAATTTGTGAAAACTTTCGCGACTAGATTTTTTCTGTTTGACGTCATTTTCAGGTTGGTTCGGGGACATCTTTAAAAAGTATCTGGTGGAGACAGATTTCAGGAAGTCCAAGTCCTCCAACAAGGCTTCTTTTTGTGTTCTTGTCAATTTCCAATTAATTCCTACACATCAAAGTGTAAACACAAGAACATTGTGCACTTTTGCAACTATTAATGGGTTAGTCCAATAAATGTCTAAAATGATATAAAACTATAATAGACACATGTGGTATTGTTATAAAACAAGCATGAAATATAAAAAATTATAAATACGTTTGAGCCGTATCAGCCATCTCAGTATTATCAATGTTACCCCAATTGTCTGGCCAGACATAGTGTGATTTATCACAGGACATTGAGAATACGGAATGAGAAAAGAGAATGATATCGGTACAAGAATTATATGTGTTATGATTAAATGGTTTTGATCACACTAGAGCACATTGTCTCAATCTCGTGATATCATTGGTATCGTGTGTGTAAGGGGATTAGCGTAATGAGAAACACACAGGTTCTGTCGTTCACTCGTGAACACATAGGAGCTAGTACGGCCGTCCAGGTGCCAATGCTGGTTATTGTTTGGTAAGCACCCGGACATGTCTACGTGTTACCGAACCTTCCGGGTCACACACTTAATCTGTGATTCAATCTTTTATTGAGAGAATAAAATTGTAGACTTAGTGGTTGTGAGCAGAGCCGTCTCCAGAAATTTGGGGCCCCAGAGCGAAACGCAAAATGGGCCCTAATTTTTTTAAAGTTCATGTGACTAGTATAAGTAAATCATACTCTGACTTAACTATTTAACTTTAAAATATCTTATTTTGTACAATATCTAGAAATATATAAAATATTGGTGCTAAAGGAATGAAGGTATAACTCTTAAGCTGACCTCATGTTCCAGCAAAAGAATCATTTCTGTGCTATTTATTGAAATAAAAGCTTTTCAGGTGCTTGCAAAACACTTAACGGCCAATAGTTTGTAAACTTTGCCGATCTGGTCTTTCCTAGAAAAAAAATCCACATTGCTACATTCTTTTAGCAAGTCTCGCTTACTAGCTGAAATCTAAAACAGCTGATCGCCAACCAGCCATATATATGTTCTTTCTTTATGTTCTTTCTTTATGGATGAATAGCACAAGCCCGAGCATTATTTTTCTTATTTAGTTGATACAAGCAGTAGTAACCCGTTGATCCAGCTAGCAGTGATGATAATGTTTAGCTACACCACGCATCGTGGCTAATTTCAAGTGCCCCCAGTGACCATAGGCGGCAGAGGAGAGAGCGAGCTACTGGCGTCCTATATTCAGGCGTGCGACTGGACTGCAAGCTACAGCAGGCTGGGCCTTGTGTTCTACCGTTATTATCCCTTAATGCTGGATTAGTGTGATATGGGGCCCCACTATTTTGGGGGCCCTGAGCAGCCGCGCACCTCGCGCACCCTTGTAGACGGCCCTGCGTTGTCCCAGCCGACGGATGGTCAGGTTGCCCACCTTCATACCGCCATTAGCGTTAATAATTAGCTGACACTCCAAATCAAATAACATGTGACTGAATGCAAGAAAATATTGAGCAGTTGCAGGTCGAATGAATAGCATTCGTCCCATGCATAATTAAGCAGGATGCATCATGCATGTAACAGAGATTGGTGGTACGTACGTGGAATGTGTGCTCGACGACGGCAGCATCAGCAAGAGGCAAGCCAAGGCAGCAGCATCCAAGAAAGGCCACAACATATGCAAGCATAGACATTTCTCGATCCATCGATCTAGCTTTGCTCCAATGCATGAAAGGCAGAAGGAAGAAGGTGGCTAGCTAGCTGCTGCCTATTGAAAGTGGAGGGGGAGGAGCGATGATGGATCGACCAGAGCCGCACCCGTTCAGAAGAAAAGCTAACTGGCTGCAGGTAGGTAGTCTTGTTTCTGGGGCGGCGGCATGAAGACCATGTGTGGCACACGGGTATCTTGAACCTATAGGAGTACTATATATACATAGCTTTCAATAAAAGGCATCCATGCATGCCAAATTTCCAGTAGTAAAAATAGGAGCGTTAGAGAACAAGGCACTAGACTAGTAGCAAGGGTCGCAGTGGTGCACCCTGCGCCCAGGGTTGATTCCCGTCGGGAGCAGATTTCAGGTGCCTCACCCGAGTGGGTTCTTCTATACAAAAATGTCTTTGTCCACGTTTAAAAAAAAAAAGCGTTAGTTTTTATTTTTACATAAATAAAAGGCCACTTGGCACACTACTGGTGTGTGGTGTTATAATTAAGGGCGTGACTAATTTCTAGTCGAATGAGAATTGACTTAGTTCTCGATCGGTTGACGTAATTGAATCTCATTTTAAAATTGAACCATATTACTCCTAATGACTAGCATGGACCACTAAGCAAATCCAACGGTTCAAGACATTTTTGTCAGTTACAACTCCAATCGCAGAGGAAATTATACGAACTTGCTACTCATAATTTTCTTTATATAATTTACATAGGCCGCGAAATACATTACAAACTAAAACTAGTAAACATAGGGTTGATGGCTACGTGTTGGTGAACCCCAAGAGGAAGGTTATGATGTAGACAGCAGAAGTTTTCCCTTGAATAATCTACCCAAGGTTATCAATCCAGTAGGACTTGACGATCTATCGGAAGGTTGTTGATGTTGACTCCCCCTGGCGCTAGGGAGCTTGCACCAACGTGGAATCTGCACAGACACAAACCAGAACTTTGCCCAACACGAAACAGAGAGGTTGTCAATCTCTCCGGTCTTGCAGAAACAAAGAGTTAAACGTATGGTGTGGAAAACAGCAGGAAAAAAGCAAGTAACAGGAAACAGATGATTGCAGCAGGTTGTGTAAACAGTATGAGGAAATTGGACCAGGGTCCACAGTTCACTAGTGGTGTCTCTCTCAGAACAGATAACTAGCATGTTGGGTAAACAAATTACAGCTGGGCAATTGACAAATAGAGAGGGCATAACAATGCAATACATGCCAAGATGTCTACTATGAAATCTAGTTGGGCATTACAACAAAGTACATAGACCGTTATTCCAACATCTATGCCTAAATAATCCACCTTCAAGGCAGCATCCGCATCCATTCAGTATTAAGTTGCTAACAACAGATTATTGCATGAAGTAAAGTGTGTAATGTAATCAATACAAGTGCCCTTGGACACTGCACCAATGTTTTATCCCTAGTAGCAACAGCACATCTACCATCTTAGACCTTTCTGTCACTGATCCAGATATCTAGAGACTGAACCCACTATCGAGCATAAATACCCCCTCTTGGAGTCACAAGCATCTACTTGGCCAAAGCATCTACTAGCAACGGAGAGCATGCAAGATCAAGAGCACATAGATAAACAACTTGAATAAACATGGTATCAATATTCATCGGATCCCAGCAAACACAACATCTAGCATTACAATAAGATGATCTTGATCATGTTAGGCAGCTCACAAGATCTAAACATGGAGGCACAAGGTAGAGAGACAACCATCTAGCTACTGCTATGGACCCGTAGTCCAGGGGTGGACTACTCACGCATCACTCCGGAGGCAGGCATGGTGATGTAGAGCCCTCCGGTGATGATCTCCCCTCCGGCAGGGTGCCGGGAAGAGCTTCAGAACTCCTCCGATCTGAGATTGACGATGACGGCCGCGACGGAACTTTTCGTGGAATATGATCGACCGTAATAGGGTTTTCGCGTCGCGGAGAATATATAGGCGAAGAGGCGGCGTCGGTGGCCGAGGGGGGCCACCACGCCATAGGGGGGCGCGGGCCCACCCTGGGCCGCGCCCTAGTGTGGCGTGGCCCCCTGGTGGGTCTGCTCCGACTCCCCTTTGGACTCCGTGATCTCCTCGTGATATTATTGACGATGTCTTTTGTTTCGTCCAATTCCGAGAATATTTCCTTAATAGATTTTCTGAAACCAAAAACAGCAGAAAACAGGGAACTGGCACTGTGGCATCTTGTTAATAGGTTAGTCCCAGAAAATGCATAAAAATGATATAAAGTGTAACCAAAACATGTAGCAATTGATATAATAACAGCATGGAACATCAAAAATTATAGATACGTTTGAGACGTATCAAGCATCCCCAAGCTTAGTTCCTGCTCGTCCTCGAGTAGGTAAACGATAAAAACAGATAATTTTTGAAGTGACATGCTACCAACACAATCTTTGATCAAATAACAATGTAATGCACATGATCTGAATGAAGTGATCCAAGCCAATGGTCTATAGTTTGCAAGCAAGTAAATAAAGAGTAAACATAAGTGATCACACAAGTGCAAACTTTCATGAATAACACTATAAAACATTTAGAGATATAATAGTCTAACATAATAGTTAGTTCACAGCAGCAATAATTCTCAACATGAAAGTGTTTGTATCAACACAAAGGAAGATAATAGCTTCAGCTTTTGCTTCAACTTTCAACATGTATATCATATAGATAATGTCAATGCAAAGAATATGATCAACCAAACACAAAGTTATGTAAAAACTGTTATACTGGAGTTGACAATGATGTTTGCTTAAGTAGACAGAAAGAAGTGGGAAAACTGACTCAACATAAAAGTAAAAGAATGGCCCTTCGCAGAGGGAAGCAGGGATTAACATCATGTGCTAGAGCTGTAGTTCCCGAAGGCATATAGAGAGCATAAAATATTGTTTTGTAAGGTAATGGTGTATACAGGTGTCAACAAATCAAATAGCAGGTACTTGTCATCTTCCATGGCTAACTAACTTTTAGAGCGGTTCCGAGAGTTTTTAGGACTGCACTTGTAACAAGCACTTATTGGTGACACTCCTCCCAACCATTTACTTTCCACAAACCATGGCTAACCGAATCCTCGGGTGCCCACCAACATTCACCATGGAGGAGTGTCTATTTATTTATTTATAGGGTGGACTAACCAGCTCTTTAATGCAAAATAAAAGGTGGAGAAGCAGATGAAGCTGCCAATCCTTGTAAATTAATTAGCATGGAAGATGACAAATCTCACTACTACGTCCTTATGAGCTTTTCAAGTAGTGACACAAAAAGGAAATGTAACAGTTTTGAGTAGTTAGTAGATAGCACATGAAGAAATTTACTTGGAATGGTGAAAACACCACATAATAGGTAGGTATGGTGGACACAGGTGGCATGGATTTGGCTCAAGGTTTTGGATGTACAAGAAGCATTCCCTCTTAGTACAGAGTTTAGGCTAGCAAGGTTATTATAAGCAAACATCATTATCAACTGGAATAGCAAGAGTGTACATAAAACACAAGGTTTGACGAACCATAGACTCCCACTGTCTTCCTTGTTAACACATAGCCTTCATCCAAAAATTATCTAGACTACTATGGACTTCCAATTATGCAACAGATTATTATAGCAGAAAATCCTTATAGTAGTTCTTCATTAATAGCCATTACTTACATGATGCACAAGCTTAAACATTAATTACTTGACAGCTCAAAACAATTGGCAAGCATCAAATTACTCAAGACAACGATCTAAAAAGATTCATGTAAGCATTTTATACCACTACCACATGCATAGCATTTTTCTGGTCCAACCAAACACCAATCAACTTATTTGACAACTCTCCAAACAGATATAAGTGAAGCAAGAGAGTACTTTCTTCAAAAGAAACTGAAGCTCTAACAAGAGATACATGAAAAACTGAGAGCTAAAGCAATCACAACAGACAGGAATACTCAACAAGTATAAGTGAAGCACAAGAGTATTCTAATGAAAAAGTGGAGCGTGTCTCTCTCCAAACATGAATACTAGGATCCAACAAGTATAGCACAGCAAACAAAACAAAACAAACTGAAAACAAAAACACACTGACGCTCCAAGGAAGAGTACACTAGTATGAAGCAATAAAAATATAGCACCATTAGAGATGACCTGATAATTTGTAGATGAAGAAGGGGATGCCTTGGGCATCCCCAAGCTTAGATGCTTGAGTCTTCTTGAAATATGCTGGGGAGGTAAGCCTCCCCAAGCTTAAGCTCTTCACTCTTCTTGATCATGTAATATCATTCTCCTCTATCAACACTTGAAAACTTCCTTCACACCAAAACTTAACAGCTTTTCTCATTAGCAGGTTAGTGCACTAAAAGATAATACTTCAAAGTTCTAGCAAAGACAAAACTCACAAGCCAACTATTTTAAACATTAGCCACTGTTACTAGGCTCAAGTGGGCACTTTTACACGAAAAGAAACCACTTAAAAACTTGTAAAAGAGAGAATGCAAAATAAAAGACAGAATCTGTCAAACCAGAACAGTCTGTAATGACGAATTTTTTCGAGGCACTTACGATGCTCAGATGAAGAACTTTTGAAATAATGAAAGTTGCGTAACATCATCAGGAACATGCACAAAAAGTTTCAGCATTTTTCGATTTTTTCTGATTTTCTACTGAATTAAACGGTGACGAACAGCAATCTGTCCAATGCAGTCCCGAAAATAAAACCAACTTTGCATTAGTAACTCTCCTTGGCACAACAAAACAGCAAATAAAGATACAAAGGAGTTGCTACAGAGGTAAACAAGCATCCTTGACACATGGGTTATCTCCCACAAGTGCTTTTCTTTAATGCCTTTCAGCTAGGCTTTAGGATTTTAATGATGCTCGCATAAGAATAAGAGTTGAAAAACAAAGAGAGCATCAAGAGGCAAATATCAAAATCATCTGAGTCTAACCCACTTCCTATGCAGAGGAATATTGTAGTAAAACAAATCATTGAAGCATAAAGCAGCTAGCATAGGAAGATGCAACAAATCCAACTTTAAAACTTCCAACACAAAGAGAGGTATTTTAGTGACATGAAAACTTTTAAAACCATCTTTCCCTCTCTCATAATAATTTTCAATAGCATCATAAACAAACTCAACAACATAACTATCACATAAAGCATGCTTTTTATGATCTACAAACACATAACTTTTATCAAGCAAGATAGTGGGATCAAAAATTTCAAACCCACTTTTAGACATATTGAAACAAGTTGATTGATCACTCTCAATAGTAGAATTAATAATATTATCAAGCAACATAGGACCATCATCTAGAGCTTTATCATAAACATTTTCTAAGCAAACACTCTCATTACCATGCATTTCGAAATTAGGAATAAAAAGAGGATTATCATAAGACTTATCAAAATAGCATGGATTTTCATAAACAACATTGGGGGAAATATTTGGTACTGTTATTTTTGCTTTCTCTTGAGTCAAGGAATGTTTGTCTACCTCAAATTTATCAAAAGAAGTTATTTCAATAGTATCATTACCAACTTCCCCAAGCTTAATATTTTCCATAGCATTAGCAACAACCATGTTCAAAGAGTGTATACCAATATCATTGGTACTATCATGCAAATAAAGTTCCATAGGTTTTTTAATTTTCTCTTCAAACACATCATGTCCTAGCTCAAGATAAATTTCATAAAGGTTTCTCAAGTTGTTTTCAGCCATAGGACAAGTTTCAAGCAAAGTACCCATGAATAGCAAGCAAAGAACTAGACATAATAACAAACCGAAATAAACTAGATGCAGGAATTTAATTTTTTTGGATTTTTGATTTTAAACAGCAAGCAAAACAAAACTAAAACAAGACAAAAACAAAGTAAAGAGATTGGAACTGAGAGACTCCCCTTTCCAATAGCCTCCAAGTCCCCGGCAACGGCGCCAGAAAACAGCTGGTGCCTGGTTGACGGGAGAGTATTTGAGGATGATGATGATGGTGATGATGAGTACTTCCCCGGCAACGGCGCCAGAAAACAGCTTGATGGCTACGTGTTGGTGAACCCCAAGAGGAAGGTTATGATGTAGACAGCAGAAGTTTTCCCTTGAATAATCTACCCAAGGTTATCAATCCAGTAGGACTTGACGATCTATCGGAAGGTTGTTGATGTTGACTCCCCCTGGCGCTAGGGAGCTTGCACCAACGTGGAATCTGCACAGACACAAACCAGAACTTTGCCCAACACGAAACAGGAGGTTGTCAATCTCTCCGGTCTTGCAGAAACAAAGAGTTAAACGTATGGTGTGGAAAACAGCAGGAAAAAAAAGCAAGTAACAGGAAACAGATGATTGAAAGTGGAGGGGAGGAGCGATGATGGATCGACCAGAGCCGCACCCGTTCAGAAGAAAAGCTAACTGGCTGCAGGTAGGTAGTCTTGTTTCTGGGGCGGCGGCATGAAGACCATGTGTGGCACACGGGTATCTTGAACCTATAGGAGTACTATATATACATAGCTTTCAATAAAAGGCATCCATGCATGCCAAATTTCCAGTAGTAAAAATAGGAGCGTTAGAGAACAAGGCACTAGACTAGTAGCAAGGGTCGCAGTGGTGCACCCTGCGCCCAGGGTTGATTCCCGTCGGGAGCAGATTTCAGGTGCCTCACCCGAGTGGGTTCTTCTATACAAAAATGTCTTTGTCCACGTTTAAAAAAAACATGAGCGTTAGTTTTTATTTTTACATAAATAAAAGGCCACTTGGCGCACTACTGGTGTGTGGTGTTATAATTAAGGGCGTGACTAATTTCTAGTCGAATGAGAATTGACTTAGTTCTCGATCGGTTGACGTAATTGAATCTCATTTTAAAATTGAACCATATTACTCCTAATGACTAGCATGGACCACTAAGCAAATCCAACGGTTCAAGACATTTTTGTCAGTTACAACTCCAATCGCAGAGGAAATTATACGAACTTGCTACTCATAATTTTCTTTATATAATTTACATAGGCCGCGAAATACATTACAAACTAAAACTAGTAAACATAGGGTTGATGGCTACGTGTTGGTGAACCCCAAGAGGAAGGTTATGATGTACACAGCAGAAGTTTTCCCTTGAATAATCTACCCAAGGTTATCAATCCAGTAGGACTTGATGATCTATCGGAAGGTTGTTGATGTTGACTCCCCCTGGCGCTAGGGAGCTTGCACCAACGTGGAATCTGCACAGACACAAACCGGAACTTTGCCCAACACGAAACAGAGAGGTTGTCAATCTCTCCGGTCTTGCAGAAACAAAGAGTTAAACGTATGGTGTGGAAAACAGCAGGAAAAAAAAGCAAGTAACAGGAAACAGATGATTGCAGCAGGTTGTGTAAACAGTATGAGGAAATTGGACCAGGGTCCACAGTTCACTAGTGGTGTCTCTCTCAGAACAGATAACTAGCATGTTGGGTAAACAAATTACAGCTGGGCAATTGACAAATAGAGAGGGCATAACAATGCAATACATGCCAAGATGTCTACTATGAAATCTAGTTGGGCATTACAACAAAGTACATAGACCGTTATTTCAACATCATCTATGCCTAAATAATCCACCTTCAAGGCAGCATCCGCATCCCATTCAGTATTAAGTTGCTAACAACAGATTATTGCATGAAGTAAAGTGTGTAATGTAATCAATACAAGTGCCCTTGGACACTGCACCAATGTTTTATCCCTAGTAGCAACAGCACATCTACCATCTTAGACCTTTCTGTCACTGATCCAGATATCTAGAGACTGAACCCACTATCGAGCATAAATACCCCCTCTTGGAGTCACAAGCATCTACTTGGCCAAAGCATCTACTAGCAACGGAGAGCATGCAAGATCAAGAGCACATAGATAAACAACTTGAATAAACATGGTATCAATATTCATCGGATCCCAGCAAACACAACATCTAGCATTACAATAAGATGATATTGATCATGTTAGGCAGCTCACAAGATCTAAACATGGAGGCACAAGGTAGAGAGACAACCATCTAGCTACTGCTATGGACCCGTAGTCCAGGGGTGGACTACTCACGCATCACTCCGGAGGCAGACATGGTGATGTAGAGCCCTCCGGTGATGATCTCCCCTCCGGCAGGGTGCCGGGAAGAGCTTCAGAACTCCTCCGATCTGAGATTGACGATGACGGCCGCGACGGAACTTTTCGTGAAATATGATCGACCGTAATAGGGTTTTCGCGTCGCGGAGAATATATAGGCGAAGAGGCGGCGTCGGTGGCCGCGGGGGGCCACCACGCCATAGGGGGGCGCGGGCCCACCCTGGGCCGCGCCCTAGTGTGGCGTGGCCCCCTGGTGGGTCTGCTCCGACTCCCCTTTGGACTCCGTGATCTCCTCGTGATATTATTGACGATGTCTTTTGTTTCGTCCAATTCCGAGAATATTTCCTTAATAGATTTTCTGAAACCAAAAACAGCAGAAAACAGGGAACTGGCACTGTGGCATCTTGTTAATAGGTTAGTCCCAGAAAATGCATAAAAATGATATGAAGTGTAACCAAAACATGTAGCAATTGATATAATATCAGCATGGAACATCAAAAATTATAGATACGTTTGTGACGTATCAAGGGCTTTGTTCCCTTTTTCAGAAAAAACATAAATTAAAGTAAACCCTAAGTAATCTAGGGTTTGTGAGCTCGTTTGTCGGAGTCGTTTCTAAAATTGATATTATATACAAATTTTGATTAGATAAATAATCAGTGTCACAAATTTTATAACTAGGGGATAAAAAGTGGAATTTAGTGTAAAAAGAAATCTTGCAATGCCGTGTCTGCTTATTTGCCACCCCGGCCACTGATTTCCCCGGATGACAACTTAGAAACGGCAATATCCAGGTGCAGTAGATGGACACCAAGTGATCACACTTGCTTCCTCTCTCCCTTCCTTTCCCCTCTCTCTCCCGAAGCACTTTGAGTCGCCGAGCGTTCCCCGCAAACTGTTGGCTGCTCTTCTACCTCCAAGCATGATGGCGATGCGGATACCAACGAGATGCTCCATCCTAGTGTTTCCCCGACGCCTCTATCCCAAGTGGTGAGTCCCTGACGACAAGGATGCCGGCCAGGAAAGCAAGCACAATTCCTCGTCGTGGTGGAGTAGGACTCGATTGAGTTTCTGCTTTAGGTTTCACGATCCTTACTGTAAATTTTGAGCTCCTTGTGGTAATTTTCGTTTCTTTTTGGACCTCTACTTAACTTGTAGCCCATCGTTTGAATGAATGCAGCCCCTGTAAAAACAAAGTGATCGATTACCAGTACTAAACTCTCACGGTAACTTTTCCTCCTTAACCCATGCGCCAGCCATCCTGGAGTTACTCCTGTAGACATGTTCGATCCGATCTTGCATGAGCAGCTCTCCTGATCGTGTCCACACAGCAATCCATCACGTATATTGCGATACAGATATTATCCAACGATGGTTGTTCTAGAAGAGGACGGGTACCGGCTCTTTGAGCAGATTTGGTGGCTCTTTGAGCTGTTCAGTACCACGACGCTGTCCGACTGCATTGTAATCCACCTTATGGCGTCGACCAGGTTGAGTGGAGACGGGGACCAAGTAGACACCGTACATCCGCCCTGTGGATTGGCACCAGGATTAAATGCATGGAGAAGCAAGTGCGATGAAGCATGCGCGTCTGGAATGTATAATTGCAGCAAGATGAAGATGGTGTTGCACCCAGAAGGTTTCTAACTTCAAGATTCCGTTCCAACAGACAAGAAGCTTTAGCCACGAGATCTTACTTTTTAGTGCTTTCATTGGACTTATCATTACTGTTGCCCATCAATATACAATTCGGTCATCACTGGAAACGGCATCTGTACCGAGTATCCAAAATACTCGGCGATACCGGTTTCCTAACATATACTCTTTCCCCTTATGTTCTGATTGTTTTGGAATTCAGCAGATGGACTTCACGAACAACAAAATGTAGGTTACGGCAGCAAATAATTCCCGCATCAGTTTTTCCTGTGTGGTTTTCTTGATTACTTTTCTAATTAATAATTGTTTCTCTGGGTTAGAAGAGCATTACAACTGAAGAATGACAATTGCATGTATTTTTTTACTTTGCAGCATGCTAAGGTGGTATTATATAAATTATTTTTTTATAAACTGTCCAACTCTTTTCGGATTAATCAATAATCATAGGCATTGCCTAGATTCGAAAAAAAGATGTTGTGTTGCACCCAGAAGGCTTCCAACTTCTAAGATTAAATTCCAACAGAGAAGAAGCTTTAGCCACAATCTTTACTTTCAGAGCATTCGTTGGAATTTTCATTACTGTTGCCCATCAATATCTAATTCGGTCACTACTGGAAACGACATTTGTA
This sequence comes from Poa pratensis, assembly GCA_947311845.1. Classification (NCBI taxonomy): domain Eukaryota; kingdom Viridiplantae; phylum Streptophyta; class Magnoliopsida; order Poales; family Poaceae; genus Poa; species Poa pratensis. The sequence goes on along the minus strand of CAMZMU010000047.1, from coordinate 53,655,378 downwards.
CCGAGTATCCAAAATACTCGGCGATAATGGTTTTGTAATATACTTTTGTCCCTATGTTCTGATTGTTTTTCAGCAGATGGACTTCACAAACAACAAATTAAATATAGGTTATGGCAGCACATGATTCTCACGTCAGTTTTTCTGGTGTGGTTTTCTTTATTACGTATCTAATTAATAATTGTACCTCGGGGTTACAAGAGCACGACAACTGAAGAATGACAATTGCATGTATTTTTTTTTAATTTGCAGCATATGCCCACATTTAGAAAATGGTAAGCTGGTAATATCTTAGGAGTAATATTTGTTAATATCTTACTTCTTAGTAGGGGTCTATATTAAATTATTAAGCATTAATGGCTTATGTACATTTCTCAATGCCATTCATTTCAATAGCTCTCTAAACAGTACTGTGTCTTTTCTTTATATCAGGGACGTGTTCGGTGGTGACTTTACAGTCCAGAGTGCAGATATTTGCATATGGGCTAAAGGATCTAACAGGCATATTTGTAATCTCAAGGATCAAATAAAAATAGGTATAGATGTGCCTTATTGTTTTTCTTGAAGAGTACTTCTATATATACTCTTCTTTCTGAGAGAGGCGTTTTGGCTCCCGGGTGCATATGCTCCTGATATTTTTTCAAAAGAAAAAAATGAAACACTTCGAAAAACTCTGAAAAAATTGGGCACAAACATATGCAAGTTTTCAACATTCGTGCACAATTTCGGAAGGAAATGACACTTTCTGTGGTCTGTGCAAAAAAGACAAAATCTGTGGCTGAAATGAGATTTAAAAATACATTTTTCAAAGCACAGATTTTGTCTTTTTTACACAGATCCCAGAAAGTGTTATTTCCTTCCGAAATTTTGCACGAATGCTGAAAACTTATATATGTTTGTGCCCAAATTGTTTCAAATTTTTTCGAAGTGTTTTCAATTTTTTTCAAATTTTGAAAACAATAGCAGGAGCTTATGCACCCAGGAGCCAAAGTGGATTTCCGGTCCTTTCCATATAGATATGTGCTACAAATATTTTGTATGCTAAATTTACCCTGCGCTGCAATGCGGGAATCCATTTAGAAACTATATCCTCTAAATAAAAGGATATAAGATGTGTGATACATTACTTTATCCATGCAAAATTCAACTGGTCATAGTCGAGATACTAAATTTAATAGACTTGCAAAAAGTGTGTATTATAAATTATTAATATAAACAATTGGATATAGTGTAACATCCCAATATTTTGGAATGTTTAAGAATCACTAAAAATTGAAACTTTTGTTTTTATTAAAAGAAAAACATTAAAATTATAATAGAAACCAAATAATAGAAGACATTTGGCGTCTTCAAAAAAAAATTAACAGTTTAATTATCTAAATAATCTTTAATTCAAAATTGGAGTTTAGTTTAAAAAATTCTTTTATCCAAATTATGTTATAAACCCCATTATATTTTGGCAAGGTGATTTAAAATCAAAGACACCTTCATAAAAATGTTTTATTCCATTTAGTGGATGTTGAATATTTAACTTTGACTTTTTATTTAACCCCAAAACCATTCTTGTGCAAAGTGCTTATGTTATTTAAAGTATGGCTATTTCTAAAATGAATTTTGGTTAAATTATATGATATAAAATTATTACCTTTGGGTGTTTAATAAACCCTACAATAATATACACAAAGTGTTTCAAATTATTTAAAGAATGTTATGTTTTCAGAATTGGTTGATTCAATTATAATTATTTGAAAAACAAATAAGTTTAAAAGCACCTATTTTCAATATCTACATTTGTGCTATTTTTATTTGATTTTATCAAGCCACAAATGTTTTTATTAAAACCCTATTTTAAAATTGACATAAAGTGTCAATTAAACAAATATACAATATGTTAAAATTCAAATTTTGAAATGTGGGAAAAGTGTGTTAGAATGTTTTAAATGACATATATTGTTTTTACAAATTTCTAGAAACAAGTTTGAGTAGATTTGGACTTTTAAAACAAAAGATATGATAGAAATAAGAAAAATCAGAAAAAAAAAAGAAAAATTGCTGACATCTGCGATGACGTCAACATCGTCTTCAATCTCCAGCAACGGAATTACCGCACGAAACAGCTCACACCTTGCCGTTTCTTCACGAGTAAATCCCAGACGTTTTACTGCACCAAATCGAGCGCCGTTTGTTCCTATAAATAGCCCTCGAGCCCCTATCCATTTCCCCTCTCCTTCCCGTCCGAATCGTGCCCCCAGGCTGCCCAATTTACTCGCCGGAGTTCGCTCGGCCGCTACCGTATTTCTTCGATTCCGGCGAGCACAGTGAGTAACTGCCGCATAGTCTTGGTCCCCTCTCTTCCCCTTAACCTCCCGCACCTCCTCATGTGTTCTTTTGATTTTAACCGCAGCCGTTCGTCGCGTCCAACTTCAACACAAGCTCGCCGGCGCCGCCAAGCCTCCGTCCGCGACTCCTCGCCGTTCTGCGACACGCGAGTCGACGGCGTCATGTCCAGGGCCTCCTCCTCCTCGCGCCGCACCTCGTCATCGCCTTCCCAAGCCCGGAGGACCACCGGAGCACCGTCGCCGACAACCACAGCGCCGCCGTCCGCGACCGTCCGCTTACGTCCGCGTCCACGCCCGCCCGCGGCTGTCCGCTTCCGTCCGCGTCCGCCCGCCGGTACGGACCAATCAGATCGCTCCGTTCCTTTTAAATTGTTTTAATTTTTCAGAAAATCGTTAAAACTTGTTAATTCCATATCAAATCAACCGTAACTCCGTTTTCAATGTTTTTGTAGTCTATGGATTCGTATGAACGTGTAGAATACACTGGTATAATAAAAACATATATTTTAGTCGTGCACAAACTTGTTATTTACAGAAACATGTAAAACATTATTTTAGTTATAATTTTAATTCTATAAATTATTTTGAGATGATTCTTGTTGCAATGTTACTATTTGAGACCCTTTGTACAGTAGTATAAAAACATAACTTTTGGAACTTATAATTTTATTATGGTTATTCAAATGCAATGTTTAAATTATTAAAAATGATTTTTACTTTTTAAACTTGTAAAATCCATAGAAAAAGATCTAGAAGTCCAAAAATTACAAATAATATACCATTGAATTCACTAACTTGTGTAGATTACAGATCTGTAATAAAATCTAAGTTTTAGCGAATCTTTATTTTTTTTACTATTTAATATACAAGTCGGTAGTATTTTAATTATAATAAAATATCTATAAGTTCAAATTTTGCAAATAAAATATTCTTGGAAACCATAGAATCTTTAGAACAAGGCTTCACTGTTAGAAATAATTTTTGGGCATATTTATTTTTATTTACAAATCAGGGACCCTTTTTGCATGTTTTTGGCATTGTTTAAATCCTATAAATTATTTTAATATGTTTTTTTAAATATCACAAATCTTTGCCTCTGACAAGAGAGACACAAAATCCATCTTTGTTAAGTTAATTTATATTTTAGATATTTAAGTTTGTGCTAAAAGTCTTTTAAATGTTTTGATTTGCAAACCTTGGTTTTAAAATGTGTTAAGCTCTTTTAAACCAAACCCAAATGTTATGTTGTTTTCCAAGTTTGATGTTGTGTTGTATGTTGATTGTTGTATTGTTGTTTCTTTATATTGTATAGATTGAATGGAGTGTAACGTACTTTTTGAGAAGAGTGCGATGAACATCGATCAACTATCAAAGGCAAGTGGCACATTCATAAACTTCCTACTATTTTGTCTATGCATGTCTAGTGTATTTTTCCTTAAGCATGTGTAGGTGTTATTAGTATTGCTATGCAAAAACTGTCTAGAGTAGCACCCCTATACTAGTTGGTCTAGAATCCTATTATAACATAGTAGACTTGCTTGCTATGCAATTGATGAAAGTTTTACAAAATGTTAAGTGGCTTCTCAGGGCCATGTTCATGGGGGTTTTGACCTAAGATAGTTTTCACTATACTTAGAACCATGGTATGTGGTGGTTATCACCTGAGGTAGTACACATCTATTAAGTTAAATGAATCACATGGGTGGAATTGGTATTGCTTGGTTTATGTTAAGTGGCTACTCAGGACCATGTTCATGGGGGTTTTCACCTAAGATAGTTTTCACTATACTTAGGACCATGGTATGTGGGGGTTTTTACCTGAGAGTGCACTTGTGGATGGCCACCCAGGAACAAAGGGATTTGAAGTACTCCAAGTGAAGATTGCTTCCAGTGCAGCCATTGGTCATATGGGCTCTGTCTTGATCGAATAAGTTGCGTGGACTCACCCCGGCTTGACAGGTGGTGGTAGAGGATTGTAGGTGGAGCGCGTCAGGCCGGTATGGGGTGGGAAAATGCTTCTGAAGGATCTCGTCTTAACCTTCTTCCCCTATCAATATTGGAGTGTGGGGATAGTTTGGGTTGGTTAAGTCCAATGGTGAACGTGCACAACCTCTCGAGAGTGTCAAAACTAAGTACTTAGCCGTGTCCCCGGTTACGGACAATTCTGAGCAGCTAATCAAGGACGTCAACGGAGGATCCCAACATTCCAATTTCTCAAATAAAATTTTGATGGATGAACAAGGGTGAGCTACTCAGGGCTATGTTCATGGTGGTTTTCACCTGAGGTTAGTATACTACTCAGGGCCATGGTACATGGTGGTTTTCACCTGAGGGTGCACTTATGGAAGGGCTATCTTTTGGTTCACTGGGGATTACCAGTGTTGCCATTTAAGATGTTGAAATTGTTTTATAAAGTGATAGGATAAAACTGGCTTTATGCAAATTAGCCTTTGAACTCCACCAGCCAAATATGCATATAGGTTATTAGAGTTATTCCACTAAGTGTCCACAGAGTGTCACTTGCCAGATCCATTTTATATGGTTCTGACCCACCTTGTTGCAACATTTTTCCTGTTGCAGGATGTTCAGACGATGAGTGAGGTTTCGTATAAGGATTTCGAGTCTACAACCAACATGTTTCGTCTGTGGCACATGAAGATGATGGAGACTCACTGCTACTTTTATTTCCGCTGCTTTACTTTTTCAAAGCTAGCTTCGTGCTATGCAATTTGTAAATAGATATTTTCCTAAGTATTGGATCCACGTGTAATAATTGATACTTTGTTGTGATATTTCATCTTAGACTGTGTGTGCAAATGAATCGATCCAGGGGTTTGCACTATACACAGGGATCTTGCCAATTTTTACGTACATGTCCGCTACATATAACATCTTACTTTCTCTTGCTACTCTTCTAGGGTCAAGGTTTTCTCTGTTGCAGCACCGTTGCTTGATCCCCATAGAAAGGACATTTTTACTAACTGAGGGAGACGACTCTGCTAGATATGCAACCGAAACAACTGTAAAATATTATAAAGGATCATATTCTTTGTGCGAAAAAAGAGAGTACAAGAACAGAATAATTACTCAATTCATTCTAACGAAACAATGCAAGCATCCATCATAATCTTTGAATAATAAGCAGCACCTGTAATTTTTCCTCTGGAACTGTTTGATAAACCAATTGACTATTTGTTCAAGCCTCCATTGGGAGCATGAGAAACTGAAATGAAACCATATTTAATGATGAAATGAGCCCAGGATCGGATAACTGCAGATCAGGTGCGCTTCCTCAATAGGACCAACTGTAGATTGCAAGCAAATCGCAAATATTAACTGCTGGTGGTATTTCAAAGCTGCAAGTAATAGATTAAATAAAATAAATGCGCAGGTAACTCTTGTTACATTTTTAGTGAAATATCACTGCAAACATATCCGTAGATTATCTCGTAAAACAATTATGTAGCTCACTTTTATCTCAACATGAGGTAGCCACAACATGTATTCATGTATGACAATAACCATAAAACTCACACGCATATCTACTTCTACAGATTTGAAGGAAACAATCAAGTAGTCCTAGGCTCCCAATCACAACAAAGCCAAGCACGTATTCAGGAAGAGAAATAATACAGTACCTATTGTGGCAGTCGTCCATGGCCTCATCCCCTAGCAGATCGCTAGTATCCAGCTTGTCAGCACTTCATGATTTGGAGCACTTGTGCAACATTGAACCTGAAGAACAAGAATGCAATAATCAACCTGAAGCATCAGACAACAATCCATTTGAAGAAGGTCAACACTCAACTTGAATTTTGCAAGTATGCAGGAATTGTGCTCTGAATTTGGCAAATGAACGCGCCGTACAAAACTCATCTAATTTGCGTGAACAATCTCAAATAAAAATAGGAACTAAATGATGCTTCTCTATGCTCTGAATTTGCAAGCAAACTTGTTGATTTCTGGAGTAAAACTGAACCTGGATAAGCAAAAGCCTTACACCTCTATTCTAAAGAAATGTTGAACATGCATTTGAAGTTCCCAGTTTAAGTAAATTGTTGCACATTCGGCAAAATATTCAGAAATTCTACTCCTATAGGGCAAATAATTTTTCCCTGCATTTTTCTATCCCAGTTTAAATAAATTGTTGCTCATTCAGCAAAATGTTAAGAAATTCTACTCCTATAGGGCAAATAATTTTTCCCTGCATTTTTCTATCGACGGTAATGTCCACGACAAATTTCTGATAGTCCGTCGCCTCACAACAATCAACAGAATAAAGATATCTTGACTAAAAAGAAGTTACAGAAGCATTGTGAAGAGCAAAATCATCTACCACCATTAATGCAAGGTATTAAGACAAAAATTAACCAGCGGGTTAAACTGTTTCTCGTGAAGGAGCGTTCTTGTTGTTATTCCACTCCTTTTAGTTTATAATGTTTTCTCTAAGCAAAAGACTGATTGTCGCTCTGTTTTTAACATTTCTAAATAAACATTTGCTTTGGAAATATGGAGACAACCAGCAGAAACATCAATTGGATCATTCGCTCAAATTCATAAAGCAGAAGTTCACTTACCACTTACCAGTACCACTCCATGGATCACTTCTTTGGTGTTCTTAATTTCTGAACCAATATTCATATTCTCAACCGCTGCATTATTCATTATTTCAAAAGGGGCGGTAGGTCGTGCACCCACCTCTCTCCAGCATCCCTGGTTGCTGCTGCCTGGTGAGAGGATATATAGATTTGAGAAAAATAAAAGATTACTTGTAGATGACCCAGTGGTCAGGATGAACTCAATATGGTGCATAAGAGAAGAAAGGAGAAAAGTGAAGTGGGAGGACGAGCATACTTGCAGCAGCCAATCTGAACATGGACGGAAGGAATGGAGGCTAAACTAATCTAGGGTTTGGGAACGGTTGCCAAACCTCGAGAGGAAAATTGTAGAACGGTCAGGTCAGCTTCGGCAGCGTCCGGTGGTCGCCTTCGTCGCCGGTGCTCGCAGCCTCGCCCAATCCGACACCAATCACCAAGCGATTCCCATCTCTGCTCGAAAAATGAGAAGGAGAGGAGGTAGATCCTAATTAGGATAGATTTTGGACCAGGTATCTTTCCTCACCAAAGCCATAGGCTACAAATCCGCTGCTCCGCTCTAATTTGGAAGCCGTTGACAGTCCACCACAACACGAGCTCATACCTGCTGCAGGTTGCTCGGCGGCGACCGTCGCGTTGCTGCTGCGCCGCTCCCCTCGTCCTTGTGGCCTCCACACGCCTCCTTATCACTGTTGGATTATTAGGCATAATTTCCATGATTAATTCCAGAATAATAAACATGATCGCAACAGCTACTAACATGTTAAACTCGAAAATACTAGACGTATTAATTAACATGAACAGCAGCCAGACATCTACAAACACAGCCATCGGAACGTGACGAACGTACCGAACGATTGTAGATGAAGTAGTAGTTGGAGCAGCGACGGCAGCAGCTTGAGCAGCGACAGTAGCAGCTCGAAGAAGACGACGTTGGAGACGAGTCGCCCGCGGACCCGGAGATCGTCCAGGAAGTCGAGCCGTGATGAAGAACTTGAAAGCAGTCGCGCGGAGCGCTTCCCAAAAACCTTATTCGCCCTCTCCCGTACAGGATCACAAGGACGAGCGGTTCCGGAGACCTGCTGTCCCGTTCGCCGGTGCACGGGATGGAGTAGACTACGGTGGCGGCGCAAGGCACGAGATTGGCAAAACCTAGATTGGTTCGGTGTGTTTGCAGCGCACGCAGTGCACGACTTTATATAGTGCGGCTCGGGAAAACCCTAACGGGTACAACGTGGGCCAAGTCCACGTCGCGCACGTTTTAGGTCGGTTACAGTAGCCCACGATCCGGGAGCGACCCGAACCGACTAACTGTGACGCGTCCGTCCAAACCGTTTTCCCGGACTGCAAAAATAAAGCTCGGCTCGGCGAGATTCCCGCAACCCGCGGCGCGTCGTGACGAGACGGGCGGGCGGTGCGGTGCGTGCGTGCGAGCGGCGGCGGAGGAGGAGGAGGAGGAGTGCGCACGAGAGAGCCTCTTGTTCTCACAAGCTTACCAAGTGTCACAACACTCCACCTTATAAGGTGGTGTTTGTCTCCTCCAACTAGCAATGTGGGACTAAACTTTAGCTCCCACTCCACTCCCATGTGTGCTGCCATAAATGGGCTTTGAGATTTCTGAAATTGCTTATTGGGCTGCCCAAATGGGCCCAAATTTTAACAATCCCCCACCAGATCTCAAATTCCCATTTAGAGATTTTGCCAAACCTCGTTTCTTGTTTATATACCAGTGTTTCAGCAGAGACTGTTAAGTTGAACTTCCGCCTAGAGCTTCAAGCTACATCTACCAGCAACTTGAACAATGGACGAACCTTGAATTGCAAGTTTGGTGCCAATAGACTTCACTCAAAGTCATAACCAGTACGTGGCTGCCAGTAGCCTACCCCGCGGGTGGAGCATATGCGTCATACTCCCTGGTCTCTTCATGAGCTTACTAGAGATCACCCAAATCTCATAGACTGCGACGTTTAACAGTCGGACTCATATAGGTGTGTTCTTTCAAGGTCGCTCTGTAGGATAGCACCTTTGCTACGAATAGCCAACAGAAACACATTAAGGCATATTGCCAACCTGCCTTACAGAATGTGAGAGTTATGCATCTTCCCACGGAGAGGGTTATAAAATAACTCTCCTCAGTTAAACCACTAGCTTGTTCTTCCCAGGTCCTAATTCACGGGATCTCCGATCACATAGGTTGGGTTACCACTATGGTGTAACGCTCACGGGTCTCAACCCCATCTCCCTCGATGCACTATCTATCACATTACGTGATAGTCCCTTCGTAAAGGGATCTGCCAGGTTTTTGTCTGTTTGAATATAACTAACAGTTATTACTCCGGAGTTTCTCATTTTCCTGACAGACTTCAAGCGTCTTTTGACGTGTCTTGATGACTTCGCATTATCCTTAGCACTGTTCACTTTCGATAACCGTTTGGTTGTCACAGTTCATAAGGATGGCCGGTAATGGTTTCTCAACCACCGGCAAGTCCATCAAGAGCTCACGCAGCCATTCTGCCTCAACAGAAGCTGTATCTAAAGCAGCAAGTTCTGCTTCCATGGTTGACCTCGTCAAAATGGTCTGTTTGCAAGACCTCCATGACACTGCGCCACCTCCAAGAATAAATGCATATCCACTTGTGGCGTAGAGCTCATCAACATCTGAGATCCAGTTCGCATCACAGTATCCCTCAAGCACCGCAGGGTGCCCTGAATAGTGAATCCCATAACTCATTGTACCGTTCAGATAGCGCATGACCCTTTCAAGTGCATGCCAATGATCAATACCCGGGTTAGACATGAACCTGCTCAACTTGCTCACAGCAAAAGAGATATCAGGTCTCGTCGCGCTCGCAAGGTACATGAGTGAACCGATCACTTGAGAATATCTTAATTGATCTCTCGTTTCCTTTTTGTTCTTTCTGAGTGTCACACTGGGATCATAGGGTGTTGGAGAAGGCTTGCTGTCTATATAACCAAAGCGGCTCAAGACCTTCTCAACATAGTGTGATTGCGTTAACGTAATCCCACTCTCATCCCTAATCAGCTTAATGTTCAGGATCACATCAGCTTGTCCCAGATCTTTCATATCAAAGCTCTTTGACAGGAAAGACTTGACCTCATTTATCACTATCATGCTTGTACCGAAAATCAGTATGTCATCAACATACAAGCATAATATAACACTATCGCCCCCACCATGGCGATAATATACACACCTATCAGCCTCATTAATGGCAAAGCCTGCAGAAGTTAAAGTTCTGTCAAACTTCTCATGCCATTGCTTAGGTGCTTGCTTCAGCCCATACAAAGATTTTAACAATTTGCACACCTTTCTCTCTTCACCTTTTACTACAAACCCATCAGGCTGATCCATATAGATTTCCTCTTCCAACTCTCCGTTAAGGAAAGCTGTCTTTACGTCCATTTGATGAACGATAAGACCATAGGAGGCAGCCAGGGAAAGTAGTACTCGAATGGTGGTGAGTCTAGCAACAGGTGAATAGGTGTCAAAGTAATCTTCGCCTTCGCGCTGGGTGTAGCCCTTGGCTACAAGCCGTGCCTTGTACTTCTCAATAGTACCATCAGGCCTTAGCTTCTTCTTGAACACCCACTTACAACCCACAGGTTTGCAGCCGTAGGGTCGTTCAGATAATTCCCAAGTTCCATTAGAAAGAATCGAGTCCATCTCATTATGGACAGCTTCTTTCCAGTCATCAGCATCAGGAGATGCAAATGCCTCTGCAATGGACGTGGGAGTATTGTCCACAAGGTACACAATGAAATCATCACCAAAGGATTTTTCAGTCCTCTGTCTCTTGCTCCTCTTGGGAGCTGATTCATTGTCATCCTTCTCAAGGACTTCCTCAACAGTGGTTGTTCAGAATGATCAACAGATGTACTAGGTTCAGCAAATATCTCAGAAGAAATTCTAGCAATGCTATGCATATCCTTCATAGGAAACGTGTTCTCAAAAAATGTTGCATCACGAGATTCCAAAATAGTATCAACATGCATATCAGGTATCTCAGATTTAACCACTAAAAATCTATAGCAAATGCTCCGCTGAGCATAACCTAGAAAGACACAATCCACTGTCTTCGGTCCAAGTTTTCGTTTCTTAGGAATTGGAACATTGACTTTCGCCAAACATCCCCAAGTACGAAAATAAGAAAGTGATGGTTTTCTCCCAGACCACTCCTCGTAAGGTGTCTTCTCTTTATCCTTGTTAGGAACTCTATTCAGGACATGACACGAAGTCAACAAAGCCTCCCCCCACCATGCCTTAGATAAACCAGCAGTGTCCAACATGGCGTTCACCAAGTCGGTCAGCGTGCGGTTTTTCCTCTCGGCAACCCCGTTTGATTGGGGCGAATAGGGAGGCGTCCTCTCATGAATAATACCATGTTCCTCACAGAATTCATCAAATACGTTGGAGAAATACTCGCCACCACGATCTGACCTAAGACGTTTGATCTTTCTCTCTAATTGATTTTCTACTTCAGCTTTATAATTTTAAAGTAGTCTAAAGCTTCATCTTTAGTGTGCAACAAATATACATAACAGAACCTAGTAGCATCATCGATTAAAGTCATGAAATATCTCTTATCACCTTTTGTCAACACGCCATTCATCTCACATAGATCCGAATGTACGAGTTCTAGAGGTGCCAAGTTTCTCTCCTCGGCTGCCTTGTGAGGCTTTCGAGGTTGCTTAGATTGCACACAGCTATGGCACTTAGAACCTTTGGCAATGGTGAAAGTAGGAATTAAACTCAAACTGGAAAGTCTACTCATTAAACCAAAATTAACATGACATAAACGAGAGTGCCAAACATTAGCATCCGAATCCACACTGCCACAAATATGGTTTACTGACTTATTACAAAAATCCGATAATGAAAAGCGGAACAAGCCTCCGCACTCATACCCTTTACCAATAAATTGTCCAAACTTTGACACAACTACTTTATTGGACTCCAAGACTAATTTAAACCCATCTCTGCATAGAAGGGAGCCGCTAACAAGATTCTTGTTCATAGTAGGGACATGCTGCACGTTCCTCAGCTGCACGATCTTCCCGAAGTAAACTTCAGATCTACCGTGCCAACACCACGAACAGAAGCATGTGATCCATTCCCCATTAAGACGCTTGAATCTGCGACCTGATAAGAAGTGAACATAGAGATGTCAGCACATACATGAACATTAGCACCCGTATCAATCCACCAACATGGAGATTGAAATACTGAAAGCACAATCGGTAAATTACCGTACCCATCAGCATTGCTAGCGGTCACGACGTTGACATGCTTCTTCCCTTTCTTGTCTGCACGATCTGGGCAGTCCACAGAGAAGTGTCCGGGCTCTCCACAAGTGTAGCACTTTAGCTCAGATTTGTTCAGCATCTTCTTCTTCTTCTTGAAAGAAGTAGTCTTGGTAGGCATGTTGAAGGAAGGCTTGCTCTTTGCCTTGCTCTTGCCATGGTGAAAGTTCTTCTGCACCATGTTGGCGCTAGACTGACCTTCACCACCTCTCTCAGCAGTGTCCTTAGCCCGAGCCTTCTCCTCAACATCAAGAGACGCTATCAGGTTTTCAACCGATATCTCCTGTCTCTTGTGTTTGAGAGTTGTGGCGAAGTTCCTCCATGAAGAGGGCAACTTTGCAATAATGCATCCAGCCACAAACTTGTCAGGTAAGGCACACTTAGCGTGCTCAAGCTCCTTAGCAATGCACTGTATCTCATGAGCCTGTTCGACTACAGAACGGTTGTTAGCCATCCTGAAGTCATGGAAGCTCTCCATGATGTACAGTTCACTGCCAGCATCTGCTACACCGAACTTAGCGTTCAGTGCCTCCCAGAGCTCTTTGGCATCTGTAATGTGCATGTACACATCAAACAGCTTGTTGCTAAGAGCACTCAGAACGAGTCCCACAAAGGCAGTATTGGTTTCCTTGAACTTGTTCTGATCCTCGTCAGATATAGTTCCTTCAGGTAAACCCTCACTAGCCTCGAACACTTTCAGAGATCGCAACCACAGTGTGGTCTTGTACTGCCATCTCTTAAAGTCCACACCGGTAAACTTGTCCGGCCTCAGCGCATCAGATAGATGTCCCATGTTTAACTCAGGAAATTGCCTATAACAAATATAAGGTTTTTGGATTGTTGGATATTAGGCATAATTTCCATGATTAATTCCAGAATATAAACATGATCGCAACAGCTACTAACATGTTAAACTCGAAAATACTAGACGTATTAATTAACATGAACAGCAGCAGACATCTACAAACACAGCCATCGGAACGTGACGAACGTACCGAACGATTGTAGATGAAGTAGTCGTTGGAGCAGCGACGGCAGCAGCTTGAGCGGCGACGGTAGCAGCTCGAAGAAGACGACGTTGGAGACGAGTCGCCCGCGGACCCGGAGATCGTCCAGGAAGTCGAGCCGTGATGAAGAACTTGAAAGCAGTCGCGCGGAGCGCTTCCCAAAAACCTTATTCGCCCTCTCCCGTACAGGATCACAAGGACGAGCGGTTCCGGAGACCTGCTGTCCCGTTCGCCGGTGCACGCCGGCGCACGGGATGGAGTAGACTACGGTGGCGGCGCAAGGCACGAGATTGGCAAAACCTAGATTGGTTCGGTGTGTTTGCAGCGCACGCAGTGCACGACTTTATATAGTGCGGCTCGGGAAAACCCTAACGGGTACAACGTGGGCCAAGTCCACGTCGCGCACGTTTTAGGTCGGTTACAGTAGCCCACGATCCGGGAGCGACCCGAACCGACTAACTGTGACGCGTCCGTCCAAACCGTTTTCCCGGACTGCAAAAATAAAGCTCGGCTCGGCGAGATTCCCGCAACCCGCGGCGCGTCGTGACGAGACGGGCGGCGGTGCGGTGCGTGCGTGCGAGCGCGGCGGAGGAGGAGGAGGAGTGCGCACGAGAGAGCCTCTTGTTCTCACAAGCTTACCAAGTGTCACAACACTCCACCTTATAAGGTGGTGTTTGTCTCCTCCAACTAGCAATGTGGGACTAAACTTTAGCTCCCACTCCACTCCCATGTGTGCTGCCATAAATGTGGGCTTTTGAGATTTCTGAAATTGCTATTGGGCTACCCACTAATGGGCCCAATTTTAACAATCACCACGCGGGGATGCCTCTCTTCGCCTGCGCCGACCGCCGCCGCCGCCATGTCGAGCCAAGCGTCCACGGTCGCCGCCGTCTGGACCGCGGTCCTCCTCTTACTCTCCTTCTCCGCCCACCTCCCGCGGAAACCCCTCTCCTCCCTCGTCGCCCTTGCTCGCCTCGTTGTCCCCGACGGTGGAGCTTGTAGCCACAGGATGGGGAGGAAGGAGATCGCGCGCCGTCTGTGTCCGCGGAGAACCGCGCCGACGCCCGCAAGTTGCAGCACCGACGGAGGTGCGCCGCCCTCGGGCGGGAGCCTGGACGCCGGACGGCCGTGAGGTCAAGTCCGACCGCGCCCTCGCGCGCTAGCCTTGCTGGAGACGCCGGGGAGCCGCCGCGTTTCCCACGCCCCGTGCTCGCATCTCATCTCCTCGATCGAGGATGACGAGGTAGGTCGGGAGCAGCGCGAGGAGGACGGCGTGGTGGAGCCGACGGCAGCGACGGCCGGTGGCGGGAGCAGGAGAGAGGAGGAGGCCGGGCGTGGCGGCGCTGCCCGAGAAAGGTGGAAGGGGATTGGCTCGGCTTTGCCCTTTCACACCACGAAGAGCGAGCGACGCGCATTGGTCGCGGAAAAGAGAGAGCGACGCAGCGGACGTGCTGCAGCTGGGACCATCCCGATTGCTGGCCCACACGTCATGGACCAACCGTGTCCCGCAGCGAGTGAAAAAGAAAAAAATTACCATCCAACGGCTGTCAAAGAAAGAACGGTGAAAAAAAAAACTGTTCGGGGGTGAAACAAGGCTGAGATAAGCTGCACTAAGAGCTGAAACTGGGCTGTGGACACGCCTTGTTTGTGCTGGACATTTATAGTTTAAATGTATGGGAAGTACTTATAAGTTTCCAATTAAGTGAAATATATTAATATAGAGCTTTCTGTTATCGTGCCCCCACTTCTCTTAGTTCTCCTCTGTTTTGCCCCTCACTTTTCCTTCTCATCAAAACTAGCCATGTGAATGCCCAAATGGAGCGTTTCCGCCGAGTCAACCCCTTTAACTATTACGTCGCTGACATGTTTGATGGGCCGGCCCAAGCTGACAACGGTCTCTCTCACTATTGACTATTGAGTCACATGTGGTGGGATGTTTAGTCCCACCTCGCCAGTTTACTGTGTGTCCAACCAATTTATATATCTGAATGTGGCTTTGATGATCGTTAGCTTTGAATCTAGAGGCCGGTCGGTCAGGCCCGACCAACCCCTTTATTCATTGATAATTATTTTATGCATTGTCTCTTTCACTGCATTGTCGTGGAGTTACATGTGTTGGGAATGTTTAGTCCCACCTCGCTAGTTTACAGATTGTCTGACCGGTACGCAAATGTGGCACTGGTGTTAGCCCCTTGGATCTAGCGACTGATCCTTCCTCTCAGATCTCCGCTAGAAACATGAATGTTTTTTTTATGGATGGGTTTCTCTCATAGCTGAGTCATATATGGTTGGATGTTTTGTCCCATTTCGCTAGTTTATAGCCTGTGTAAGCACCTTATAATCCCGAAAGTGAAGCAAGGATTCACCCCAATCTTAGATACACAATCCTGATCGATATGACTAGTCTGGTATATCTGAGCCTGAGTTTATTATTGATAATTCGATGATTAAATCATGATCAACATATAATTTTACTCCCACCTCGCTAGTTTACATTGTGTACAACTGGTTCACTCGCTAACATTTTTTATCCCCACATCGGTAGTTTTAATGCACGGTCTCTTGTCCTAGTCGGGGAGTCACACATGGCGAGATGTTTAGTCCAACCTCGCTAGTTTACAGTGCGTACGACCCGTTTATAAACCCCAAATGTAGCATTGGTGTAGATGACTTTATCCCCGCCGACAAGCTAAATGCGATGGTTGCATCGAGCTCGAGGGCTGCGATGGCAACATCTTCTGAACCCAGCCAACCTGGCAGTGCTGACCTAGTTCCTGGGAAGGACCCTCCTCTCGAACTCATGCACCGGAGGCCCTTCCCGTGGAAAAGGCAACACCGCCTTCGGCTGTCGAGTTGGTCAACCACCTCCAGAATCGAATCCTGCCCAAGGATGATGTCACTGCGGAACGGGTAGCTCGTCAAGCTAAGATGTATACTCTCATCGATGGCGAGATCTACTAGAAGAGGGAATATGGAGTCAGGCTTCGTTGTATTTCCCAGGAAGAAGGAGTGTAGATCTTGTCAGAGATTCATGAGGGCACCTGCTCTAATCATGTGGCATCCAGGGCCCTAGCCGGGAAGGCTTTTCGCATGGGATTATTTTGGCCTACAACTCTATCTGACGTAGAAAAAATGGTCAAGACTTGTGCAGCTTGTCAGTTCCATGCCAAAAGCATTCATCAGCTAGCCCAAGCACTGCAAACCATTCCAATTTCCTGGCCATTCGCAGTCTGGGGGTTGGATATCGTGGGCAAGTTGCCACGGGCTGCTGGAGGTTACGAGTACGTGTTTGTGGCCATTGACAAGTTCACCAAATTGGCTGAAGTTGAGCCAGCCAGGAACATAACAGCTCAAGCAGCTATCAAGTTCATAACGGGAATTGTGTGCCGTTTTGGAGTACCTAACCGTATCATCACTGATAATGGCTCACAATTCACAAGTGGAGCTTTCTTGGTATATTGTGAAGAAATTGGGACTAAAGTTTGCTTCGCCTCGGTAGCACACCAAGGAGTAATGGACAAGTGGAAAGGATGAATGCCGAGGTGCTGAAGGGACTCAAAACAAAAACTTTTGATAGATTCAAAACCTCTGGCAAAGAAATGGATTGATCAGCTCCAAGGAGTTCTATGGTCACTCCGGACCACTCCAAGCCGAGCAACTAATGAAACTCCATTCTCTCTTGTGTACGGAGCTGAGGCGGTGCTTCCTTCTGAGCTCAAACACGGCTCACCGCGAGTCTTGGCTTATGCAGAAAGTAATCAGCTGGAGAGAAGAATCGATGACTTGAACATGCTGGAAGAGGCGCGATGCAAGGGTGCAATGCGATCTGCTCGCTATCAGCAAACCTTGTGTCGCTACACAGTCGCAATGTGCGTCCACGGGTACTTGATGCTGGAGATCTTGTCTTGCGCAAGGTACATGTAATGACTGGGAGAAACAAGATGTCACCTAAGTGGGAAGGACCATACAGGGTGGCTCGTGTTTCAAGGCATGGGTCTGTGCGGTTGGAAACCGAGGATGGTACGGTGATTTCAAACACTTGGAACATTGCACTCCTGAAAAAGTTCTATCCATGATGAAAGTCCGTATCCGGGATCTTACCCGTGAACGACAAAGATGATTGTGGGCCTGGGATCCGTTCCGCCACTATGGTGATTGTGGGTCTGTGATCCGTTCCGCCACCATGATGATGTGGGTCTGTGGTCAGTACCGCCACGGTTTTCTTAGTTTAAGGTTAATCATGTAGTCGGTCCATCAGCTTCTATCGAGTAATAAAAGTTAAGTTAATTATGGACTCAGTTTTCTTCCTGGTTGTGAGTTTTTGGGAAAAATCTATTTATGTGCATGCTTTTTTAGTTCTTGGTTCTTGAGGTTGTCCATCCATAACAACCCCTGACCCGGGGGCTATCGGGCCAAATCCTGCTTACACCACCATTTGACGATCGGGCGACGGAGCGGTCAAGTAGTGCTACGCGGTCGCTGATCCGCCCAACACCGGTAGAACGCATGTGGACGAATGGTCCATGCAGGCCACAGAGAGCATGGATGATTTCGTTGAACAACACTGATCAATGCCATGCTACAGCGATAACTGGTCAGACCTGGTCGCGTAATGCTACGCAGTTGCTACTCCGCCCAGCCCGGTAGAGCTCCTGCGGATAGCTGGTTAGTCCAGATCACGCAGAGTGGCACGGATAGTGCCACATTTGTTTGGGCTCGAGGATTGTTATAATGTTCAAATCTCAAGAACCTAGGAGAAAAACAGATTTAAATAACTTAAATAACTTGCTTTGATGCAAAGAACAGTCTCACTTGGTTGGTTTGGTTTTCAGGTGTTGAAAGAAGAGGCAGGAGTGGTTTACTCGCCTTCCCGGGAAGTCGTCTCCAAAAATGAAAAAGTTAAGTACTTCACGGCCAGCTTTTTGTATTCGATCGCTTTGACATTCCAGGAAAGATGGATTCTCCTAAGCATACAATCAGATCGAGAGAAAAATGGCCTAGGGTGAGAACGCTCACGGGATGGTGCGTCCAGATGTTGATCTTGCCTCATCCTGTCTGGGAGTCCAGGCTCACCTTAAGCGTTTAAGCCGCGAGCAAACGGTGGGTACTGTCGGGCTGTTTGTTGAGAAATCCGACGCCCCGCAGCTATTCACCGTGCGTTAGCATCTCTGTTGGAATCGTTCGAGGGGAGGGTGTTTCCGAGACACATGCGTATAGATCTGCTCTAACGCGTCTTGGCTGGAACACTCGAGCGCCCGGAAACGTAGATTTTCTGAGATCGTTGTGAAGCCCTGTGAGGAGCGTTTAGATCCGCTCTGACAACCACAGCCTGGCCCACATGCACTCAACTATCCACCATGAAACTGAATCTTGAGAGTATGCTAAGGATTAGAAGTCCTAACCGGGGACTAAAAGCGCTTTTACCTGTGAATTCATGTGAACTGAAATGTGTGAGACAAATACTGACAAGGCTTCCATGTTATTTTCCTGCTCAATGAGCTTACAAGATGAAAACAGGTACAAGGAGATGGAAATTCTAGACTACGCTTGGGGCTGCGCCCATCAATCTTCTCCTGGTTCTCCCACTTCAACACCTAGGAGGAAGGCCGGTTCCCTCAGATCAAGCACTGCATCCCCTCATCTTCTGGTGCTTCCTGGAGGAAGACTAGAGACGAGAGGGAGGAGGTCGACCGAGGGATCCAAGATCGAATCAGCTCGAAGCAGAGGATTGCCTTGCTTGCGCCTTCTCTGCCCAAGTGAAGCGATCCTCCAGCTCCCTCACGAGATCTACCATGGGCGCGTGTTCAGCCTGCACCAAGCGAGATAACGCATCTGAAAGAATACTTGCAGTCAGAATCTATTCACCTGAGTCTGGGACAAGATAATCTACCTGAAGAGCATCCATGAAGTAATCTATGAGTGCTGATACCTGAGCGTCTCCGATCGTCTCTCTGCGGAGATGGCGCATCGCCATGACAGCCCTTCACGAGTTCAGCAACGGAGGAAGGTCAAGCCTTACTCGACCCGCCTCTGGACCTGATCTGACAGGGAAGCTGAGCTCTTGGACCGAAATCCACCGGCGGAGAACTCCCCTCTGCCTCCTTCTCTTGCTCGACCAAGGCTGGGAGAGGATAACTATTTCATTGCCGGACATGATTTGGATCTGGATGAGCAAGGAAATGGGGAATGAGTGCAGCTCCGCCCCTTTGCCATTACTTATAGGAAAAAAATGAGGCATCCCAGCGGTCGCACTAACTTCGTGGACTGAAGCCCGTGGCGGCGCGTTCTCCCAAGAGTCGCGTCTTAACAATATATACGTGCTGTCAAATCACACTAGTGGCATGGCAGAAGTGGATCATTATGATGGAATCTGACCGAGTTTATCGAAAGACGTGCAATGACTGAGCGAGCTCACTGATCCTCGCAATGGTATCGAGGCAAAAGACTGTAAACACGCCCCGTGACGAGTCAAGCAACATGGTGGAATTGCAGGAAAGGGAAATTTCATTGATATTTCACAGGAACTCGACAGGAGTTCCCGGATACAAAAGGGCGGGCATACAGCAGACAGAAACTGAAGACTAATCTATCCTAAGCAGACTAGTTCTCCAGCTTCACGGGGCCCAGCTCTCGGGATCCTCCCTCATCATCGTAGACGACGGGAGGCGCTCACAGGGGCTGGTGTCGAAGATCATGATGAAGAGCCCGTCCGATCCATCAAAGTCGAAGAGCAGGATGAACCCCTGCTGGATCTTGTACATCTGAGTGAAGATCACCCAGACGGAGCCCAGGAACAGCTCACCGTTCTCCATGACGGTACGAATGGCAAAGCTGCCATTCGGGCTCCCCCTCACCGTCAGATGGAAGAACTCTGGGACTCGAGTTCCCAGCCTGGCTTGCACCTTCACCGGAAGAAGGAGGCGGTTGCGAAGCTGGAACAGGATGAGCACGAAGAGGAAAATGCCCGCATTCATTCGGGCCCAAGATGGGAGCTGCCAGGGCCGATCCCCCGCCTCGAGTCATGGCTGCGGCGCCCACGGTGGGTAACCCGCCCCGATGATGGTTCCCCGCGCTCTCGCACCGGGGAAGGCGACGGGTAGCCTTCTTGCGGTTCTTGCTGCCTGGAGTCCTGCCCATAGTTGCTGCGGAAGCTTTGTGCACTGGATGCAGGGGATTGCAGAGGATGAAGACGGATACCATGCGAGTCATCTATTTATGGAATCTCCGAGACCCACGACGCCTCAGGAACCTCCCCCACTCTCTCCACTAGTGGGAATGCCCGCGAAGATCGAGGAGTCATGATCGGTCAACAGAAAGTTGACGCAAGCAAGATGACGACCGCACAATTGCAGAGTTCATGGACGAGACGTCACAAGACCGAACATTGCAGTCACTCTGTTTTATGGGCCCAGTCCTGTCAACCAAGCCCAAGTTGACGAGACCGCGCCCGGGGGTTACTGTCGCACCCCGGGAACATGGGGTTCCCGTGAACTCCTACAGCGTGACCTACAAACTATGCTCATAACAAGAAGTTGGCACCAGTGTTCGCGGGGACTTGAAGACGCCCCTTCCCGTGATACCTAGGATACGCGAGCTTCGCGGGGAAACGGCAAGGGAACACGACATGTGCACGATTGGAGGATAAAGTTGCCCGACCCTGTCCTTATCTCAGGGGAGGACGAAGAAGACAGCTAGTTGGTTGTGTGGTATCCCCTTGATGTATAAAAGGAGGACAAAGGCCCTCCGAAGAGAGGATCGCTTTCCAGTTCACCAGAAGGATAGGCTAGAGTTCAGATCAGATCTAGACCTTGTCTTCTAGCCTGAGATCCAGAACTGCCCGGGAACACAACTTGTAGCCCGGTACATATATTATCACCGTATATCCAGACATGCAGGACTAGGGTGTTACGCTTACGAGCGGCCTAAACCTGGATAAACTGACTGTGTGTTCTACTTTCTTCATCTTTCACTCGCTCGCCAAGATCTCCTTCGTGCCCCTCGCCGAATCTCTAAAAGTGGGTCCTGACCTCCGGTGTCCGTGACTTCGCACACGATAATTAGGAACTTGTCAACGCGTAAGCCATGGCCGCCTCCCACTCGTTAACACCATCAAAGCATTTAAAGCAGCCCTACTTGTCAGAATTCAGCCAACTAACAGTCCACGAGCTTGGCCAATGGAAACACGCCGTTTGGTCATTTCTTAAACTCGAGTGGAGGGAAGTGGGGCAAAAATGAGGAAAACTAGGGAAGTTGGTAAAAAAAGAGTATTAATAAGCGAAGTGGGGCACCAAAAAAATAGCCCATTAATATAAAGGCGATACAATTACATCCAGTATCTACACTAACAAGATGTCAAGAGCTCGCCAAGACATTGATGATACACCCCAACGATACAAGTGCAAATAACTTCGGAATCAACCACCAATGATGGCAACCCAAGGTTAACTAGAGAGGTGATCCTACAATGACACCATCAAGAAGAGAACAAGACACTATGCCGACATTGCTGGATCGAATAGGTGAGGCAAGATGAAGGTTTTCACTTGAAGGGAAGTGCGAGGAAGCTCCATGTGACGCTGTAAACAAGGAAATACTGCAAGAATGCCACCATTGCCAAGTTCTACCAATGAACGCTGTACCTAAAGTTTTCACCTCTAAAATTCGAGACCCAACACTCAAAGAGCACTACGTAACCGAAGTGCTACCCACCACCTACTGATCCATAATCGCACAACCACACACGCACAGTCCCGATGGGACCTAGATATGCAATTGGAATCAGGCACGTGCAACGCATGTTTCCGAGTAGCGCCCAGAGATGCTCGCAATTGACACCGTCCTGATGATGAGAATAGTACAAACCAACCATGCATCGCCGATATGCCAGTCATGTGGGGGCACCTCGAACGAGGACCAAGACTATGTGTCGTTCAAAGGTAGAGTCGCCAAATCGATGTGCCGAAGCGGATAACTTTGTGTGCCATGCCATACACTCCAACCCCTACAACGACCAATTAATCACCGGAGCACATTGCCGAAAACCTTCAATACAAAGGCCAAAACCCCTCGACCTTACGACCCGCAGAGACGACGGTAGCTTGGGGTCATGCCGCTCTGTGCAAAATTGCCAACACATGTGAACACGTCAAAGGCATCCCACACACTCAATTAGAGCGAGCCCACCATGCAAGGCTACAAATCGCCTCTTGCCATGGATTGGAAAGATTGTTGGAGATATGCCCTAGAGACAATAATAATTAAGTTATTATTTATCTCCAAGTTTATTATTAATGTTTATATCTTTATGCTACAACTGCATTGGCAATTGAATAGTGAGTCTTCAAAGGAAAACCTCCAATGCACGTGTAGAGATATAAACAATCTGTAGAGTTCCTAGTCTTGTCTCTAAGACTAGCCTATCTTGCTGTTAGATGATCACGTTTTTCTGATCATGGACTTTGTATAAGTCACACAACTATAGGAGTTTATTGTCGGAATGACAATAGTACTGAACCGACCCATTGTATGATCTTGCTAAGAGACAAATCGTCAATGATGAAGTTAGCAATTGATCATATGTAGAGTTTTCGTTAGCTATATTCCTATACCATGAGAATATCTAGTGACCGCGTATTCAGACATTCACACTTTGATCGTCATCAATCATCCGACATTAATTTGGGGATCATAACGTTGGCTTTTGGGTGTGAACCAAGAATACGTATTGGAACGGAGATCGTTCAAGAATGGTACTTACTCCTGCAGACGATGGAGAGATACATCCTCTAGGCCATCTCAGTATTATCAATGTCACCCCAATTGTCTGGCCAGACATAGTGTGATTTATCACAGGACTTTGAGAATACGGAATGAGAAAAGAGAATGATATCGGTACGAGAATTATATGTGTTATGATTAAATAGTTTTGATCACACTAGAGCACATTTTCTCAATCTCGTGATATCATTGGTATCGTGTATGTAAGGGGATTAACGTAATGAGAAACACAGGTTCTATCGTTCGCTCGTGAACACATAGGAGCTAGTATGACCGTCTAGGTCCCAATGCTGGTTATTGTCTGGTAAGCACCCGGACATGTCTACGTGTTACCGAACCTTCCGGGTCACACACTTAAGTTGTGATTCAATCTTTTATTGAGAGAATAAAGTTGTAAACTTAGTGGTTGTGACATAGTGTCAGAGTTACTCCGATGTCACAGGAATTTATTCCAGTGAAGTTTTGAGAAAGAGAGAAGGCGGACATCTTATGTCCCGGGGTGATAGGAATTGTTTCTATCACTGTCAGATTTATTCCAAAGGTTTATATCAGAGGGAAATATTTATCCGGAGGTTTTGTCGGCGGACACTAGGTGTCCCGGATCATATAAATAGGTTTATATGATAAGTAATTAATTCCGGAATTTTCTGTAAAAGGAAATATTCCATTAGGAATTAATTAGACAAAATACATTTATTTGGAGCCCACCAAAGGGGAATGTTCGGAAAAAGTATTTATTTGGAGCCCACCAGAGGGGCTGCCAAGTTGGTCCATGGGGCCCACTAGGCACCCGCACCCAAGGGGGTCGGGTGGGTCAAGGAGGGCTCAAGGCGCGTGGAGGGGAGCCTCCCCCTCACCCCAAACCCTAGTGGGCCTTAAGCCCACTAGGAGGTAGGTTGGGGAAACCGACTTGGGGGAGGAGTTGGACTCCTCCCCTTGGCCGGCGCACCTAGGAGCCTCCCCTCCCCCAAGGCTCCCTACCCCTTGGCCTCATATATAAACTCCCAACCCCCTAGGGTTTTGAACACACAATTGCCTCCGTGGCTTTTCTCTCTCTAGTAGATCTCATGTGTTGAGAATTAGACGTCTCTAAATCTCATATAGATCTAATCTAGTTGATTAGATTTACCACCTAGTCGAAAGGCTGTCTCTCTTCGTCAGCGCCAGATGCTCTAGACGGCGGAGTGCTGACGGATTGGCGCGGTGTACGTGTGGATACTAGAAGAGCGGGTCGTGCAAGCGATTCCTCGATGACGATATCGGCAACAATCTTACGTTCCGGCGTGAACGTGAGATTCTCCATCAAGCTTCATCAACATCTACTTTGACAAACATAAGATCTTCCGCAACGGTGTTTGTAAGCATCTAGATCTAGCATTATGGGGTGCAGCATATCTTCATACAATAGATCTTGGCGGCAAGGTTACGGCAAAATTTTAAAGTTTTACACGCAACCTAATAAAGATGTGTTGTCGTCACCGGGAAACGGGAACTATGAATATCCACCGTCGTCGCGAATCAAAGATCAAAAAGTCTTCGCCACGAACATCCACTGCCAAGACAAGCCATTGCGCCGCCCCATGCAGCCACAGAGGCACATTCACGTCCAAGAAGATCCGGGGCCACCGATCCGGCATCCGACCTCCACTGATGCGCGCCGTCCAAGGCCTTCATGACCCTCCAGCCCGCCGCCACCGTCCGCCAGGCAAGCAAAGCCTTCCGGCTTCCACCGATGGTGGCGTGAGGGGAGCTGGAAGGGGAGGAGATGGAGGCGACGGGTAGGGTTTCGGTATGTCTGCCTCTCGGAGGGACTCTTGCGACCCGTGGGTTTACTAGTATTAGTTTTGCTCGCTAGCGAAGAGTGTCATACTTTGATATCCCGCGGTTCCGACCTAGTTGGGTTTAAAAAAATGTTTTAGACACGTGCAAAATCGAATTTGAAAATTTCAATACTTCTACTTTGAATAAATGTTACAGTTATATATTTAGCAATAATATGCATAACATTTATGTCAATTTATTCAGCTTATAAATATGGTACAGTACCTTAGAAATTAGTAAAACTTTGTGTCTACAAGACGCCTCGGAGTATAATTCGAACAGAATCTGGTTGTTGGTTAGACTCGAACAAGAGTCTTCTAACACTGGGGATAATCTGGCGGCGGCGGAGGAAGAGCGGTGTCTGGGGTCGGGCCGTCGTGCACCTCAAACGCCATGGCTAGCCCGAAAGGCAAATGAGCGTCGAGGTGACAGTGCATGACCCAAACCCCTGGGTTGTCGGCCGTGAAGCGGATGACCGCCCACCCGCCGGCCGGCACGGCGACGGTGTTTCGCTGCGGTGGGTTGGCGAGGTTGTAGGCGCGCACGGCCGTGCGCGCGTCGAAGTTGCCGACGCCTTGAGCAAGCACGTAGAAGTTGAAGCCGTGCAGGTGCAGTGGGTGGTTCTCCGACCCCAGGATCGCCGTGTTCTGCAACACCACCTCCACCGTCGTGTTGAACCGTAGCGTCTTCACCCTGGTACCCTTGGAGGTCAGCATCACGCTCCTGTTGCTGCTTGTGGAGGCGCTCGTGAAGTTGAACATCACCGGCGGCTTGTCGGGAAAGTCGCGGGTGTACACGCCGTCAACGTTGCCCCTCATGTGCGCCTCCAGCAGCGACATGGTCGTCGGGAGCTGGAATGACACGTTGTTCATGCTGGCCGCGACGGAGCCCCGTGTCCGGTTGCACAAAGTCTGCGTCGGCATGCACGGCGCGATGCCCAGCCCGTAGGTGACCAGCATCCGCGTGTCCACGTGCAGGGGCACAGTCGGCATTCCATCCGGCAGCAGTCCGGTCAGGTTGCCGTAGAAGGCCTGCGCCGTCTCGCTGTCGTTGAACGCCGGCATGCTCGGCATCATGGTCCTAGTCGTACTCTCTGTTGCTGCTGGCGTTGCATCATCATGCTCGTACCGGAGGAGCGCCGTGGTGGTGGCGGTGTAGGTGGCGTTGGCAAGGCTTTGGTACACCTGGGCGGCCATGTAGTAGCCTCCCGGGGAGGCGTCGGCGCGCATCAGAGCGTCCACTGTCTGTCCCGGCGCGAGGACGATGACGTCTGTGTCGTAGGGGTCGGTGTAGCAGGCGTCGGCGGCGACGACCGTGAAGGTGTGGCCGGCGACCTTGAAGAAGAGCTCGTAGTTTAGCGCAGCGTTTATGAGGCGTAGCAGGTAGGTCCTGCCGTGCTGCACGGCCAGCTCGTAACCGCCGGGCATGCCGTTGATGGTGAGCGCGACGGAGTTGTTGGCCGCGCCGCCGGTAAGCATGCCTTGCCTCTCGACGTCGACGACGCTTGCGTTCCACCACTCGCCGAGGAGGAGGGTGGCCTCGCCGTGCGGCGCGGGGAAGGGGTACTGCGGTTTGTCGGGGCCGGGGTGGATGAGGAGGGCGCCGTAGACGGTGGCGCGGAGAAACGAGACGTGGGCGTGCCACCAGAGCGTACCCTCCTGGCCGGTGACGTTGAAGCGGTAGGTGTAGGCGGCGCCGCCGGGGCGGATGGGGCACTGCGACACCATGTTGGGGCCGTCGGCCCAGCCAGAGAAGCGTTGCAGGACGCCATGCCAGTGGATTGTAATGTTGTAGGGTGAGTAGTTGACGACGTGCACCACGACGGTGTCGCCGTCGCGAGCCTCTACCTTGGGCCCCGGGAACTGCCCGTTCACCGCCGTAATCACCTGACGCTGTCCCAGCCGACGATGGTCAGGTTGCCTACCTGCATGCAGGGCACACCCATTATGCCGTTAGCGTTAGTTAGCTGACACTACAAATCAAATAACATGCGTTCAGGTACAGGTGGGTGGTAAGAAAAGCTGGCTGCAGGTGGGTGGTCTGTTTCTGGGGCAGGTGACTGAAACATGCGTTCAGTCGCAGGTAGAATGTATGTCATTCGGAGAACTTGCCTGTGGCAAGATGGTTAGGAGGGTGGTTGTATCCCAGTCCATCAGAGTTTAAAACCTCAGATTTGACACTGGTGTTTCTCATTTAGGCAGAATATTTTTCAGTGGGAGGCGACGTTCTCGTCGACAGCGAGTCGCCTGTGGTGACTTCGTCAATGTCAAGACTCGATCCGCCGGCTCAGTCTATCGAAGGTGCTCATAGGAATAGGGTGTGCGTGCGTGCGTTCATACGGATGAGTGTATGCATATGTTTGTGAGCGTCTGCGTTTGTACTGTGTCTCGCAAAAAAAAGTATGTCAATCGTCCCATGCAGCATGATGGTACAAGCCGGATGCATGCATGTATTCCCTCCAAGATCCCGGTATTTAGACAAATCTATGTCTAGATACATTCCCATTGAGACAAATCTGCGTCAACTAATAGTGGGCGGAAGGTGTAACAGAGATTAGTCGTACATACGTGGAATGTGTGCTCGACGACGGCAGCATCAGCTAGAGGCATGCCAAGGCAGAAGCATCCGAGAAAGGCCACAACATATGCAAGCATAGACATTGCTCCAATGCATGCAAGGAAGAAGGAAGGTAGTAGTTGCTGCCTACTGGACGGATCTCTCGCGTATATAAGGCTGGCCGGCCGGGAAACGCTTGGAGCTATGATCGATCGACGAGAGTTGCATCCGTTCAGAAGAAAAGCTGGCTGCAGGTGGGTGGTCTGTTTCTGGGGCAGGTGCACGAAGACTACATATGGCACACGGGTATCTCGAATCGATCGATACAAGGCACGGGCAACGATCGATAGACACTCTACCTAGCTACTACGTGTGTAAAAATGCCTAGTTCGCCCGGATTGGCTTGCAGAAAAAACCAGATCCCCCTCTCGACCTCCTCGCGCCGCCACCCCAGGGCGACGCCAGGGGACCAAATCCCAGCGCCGCCACCCCATCTCTCGTCCGGCGAAGTCTGCCGCTGTTGCTGCCGGCCTCGGCCGCGGTAGCTGCGGCGCCCGGCGCCAAAGGCGCTAGGGCTGGAGGTCGTGGCGGCCACCACCGGGCATGACTGGGGCGCCTCGGGCAGGGCGCCGTGCACGGCGGCCAGGGCGGCTGCCTGGCCGTGCGGCGACAATCGGCAGCCGCGATGTGGCGGCGGTGGCCGTGGATCAGGCATCTCGGCCTGATCCGTCTAGGCTCGGCTTTGGCCGGCCGGGGCGCGAGATGAGGCCGGTGTGGGGTGACCGAAGATCCTCCACCGGCTTGCCGTCAGCGCTGTTCGTCTTCATGGCGAGAGTGCTCGCGGATCCATCCAGCGGCGAGATCTAGGTGACACGGCTTCCGGTGAAAACCGCGCCGGCTGCGGTCTTGGCGGACGATGGCGGCGTCTCTGACGTCGTTCCCCTCGAGGCATCATCGTTGCAGGC
Source organism: Poa pratensis (assembly GCA_947311845.1). Classification (NCBI taxonomy): domain Eukaryota; kingdom Viridiplantae; phylum Streptophyta; class Magnoliopsida; order Poales; family Poaceae; genus Poa; species Poa pratensis. The sequence goes on along the minus strand of CAMZMU010000047.1, from coordinate 53,626,999 downwards.
CGTGTAACCAAGATCGGGATGTTCCGGGGAAATCCTAGATCTGGGTCTCCCGGATCGGACGATGACGGCCCTTTCAGGGTCGTTGTCCCTCCTGGGGGCATCGTTTTGGAGCAGCTGCTGGTTGGGACGGGCAAGAGGAGGTGGCGTGTCGAGGCATCTAACACATTGACGACGGCGAGCCTTGGCGGCGCGGCACAGCGGAGTCTCGGCGATGGACGTGTGATGATGGTAACGCGCAGATCGGATATGTTGTATGACGTCGTGGCGACGTCGACGACATGCCTGACAAGGTTAATACTCGGTCCCTGCCCTGAAGATGATGATGGGTTTGAGGAAGACGGTGGTGGCGACTTCTGTAGCAGGTGCATTGGTGCCGCTGAGGGTCTGTTGGACTGGTTGTGCCCCCTGGTCGCTATCGGGCGGCTTGGTGTGGCCTTCGGTTTTTTGATGATGTGCGTTGGTGTGTTTCACCCTCTTCATCCCTGTTGTAGGTGTAGCGAGCTGTCGCTAGTTTGTTGGTTCACTTCGGGTTGATCCTTGTATTCCTCTTGTAAGGTGTTGTTTGAATTATTGCGGATGGCTGTGTGCATCACTCGATGCAGAGGCCGGGGATCCGCACCCCCTTTTCTAAAAAAAAAGCTACTACATGTACTACTATATACACACATGTCCTTGAAGGTATTCCATGCCAAATTTCCGGTAGTAAAAATATGAGGGTTAGTTTTACAGAAATGTTCAGTTGACGCACTACTAGTGTAGTGTTATTGTTCCGGATCAGTCAATCGCGCATGATTGATTTCATCCATCGCACACGGTTTATCGAATCATCGCCTGGTGTGGTTGGACCATAGGACGATAGTCTTTTTTTTTCTTTTCGAAAGGTCCAGCAATTGCTGGCTCTCGTATGTATTAGTAGGGGGAAACTTGTACACAGCCGTACACCGATGTCGCCCCGGACGAAATTACGTCCGGAGGCAAACAGAAAAAGAAAAGAAAAGCAAAAAACTGGGCAACGAGACAGCCACCCTTGTGGCACTGAATCGGAGCACCTGCAATGCAGAACCACGGCCCTGCCACGTAGAGCCATGGCTGCAATGCCTCCCGAGGCCGCCGCCTCGGCGCACGTCCACCGTCCGGGACCGCCGTCCCAGCATCCACCGCCCAGGCTACAGAGCCACGTCGCTCGACCGCTGCAAATCCGAAGCTCAGCGAGAGATAAGACACTCCAAGACGGCGCCTCCAAGGAGGTAGCGACGTTTGTGGGCGCCGCCGCCGCCCGCTCCATAGGAGCTTAGGCTTTCACCTGGAGAGCCTTATAGCAGTCGCGTCGGTAGATGATCGTAGCTCACAAACAGCGAATTCAAGAAGGAGAACGACACCCTAGGGTGACGCCGCCGTCGGCACCTAGGTGTGAGGTTTTCACCTGGAGAGACGATCTCGACCACCAAGCCCGAGAGCTTGGGCCAGGGAGCGGCACGTCGAGCAGCATGGTTCTGTCGCCAACCACCTGCTGCACAAACTAGAGCCGAAGAACTCGAAGTTGAAGACCAATTGGGATCTGGTCCCCGCTGGTCAGTCGCGCCGCCCGCAGCTCATCCTGCCGGCCAGGCCACTGGGAGGCCATGGCTGCAGCCCACCTCGCCAGCCGACCCGGAGCTCGCCGGCTTGAGGGCAGCCACCAACTACGCCACCGACCCGCAGAACTCGACACACTGACGACTCGACGACGGACTCCTACTTGAGCGAGACGGTAGTGCGGGCCCGCTAGGCCCAGATCAGGCCCTCTCAGACCCAGATCTGGCCCGCAGCCGAGCCGGGCCTGCCGCCGCGACCATGGCGCCGCCCGCGCAGCCACCACGGTAGCCAGCTCCGCCAGTTCCAGGGCCGCCGCCCTGGCCTCCATACGCCGGCGACTCGACCTCCACTCCCCAGCAAGAAGACCGGCCGTCGGCGCGACGACGAGATGGGCGGACATGGACCTCCCCCAACTACCTTTGTGGCAGCAGGGGGCCGCCGCCACCGCGGCAGGCGCCGGCGGCAGCGGCGGCGAGGGAGGCAGGGGAGGGAAGGCTCGGCGGTGGTGCGGTGGTTTCGCCCCCGGTGTCGCCTGGGGAGCGACACGGGGAGCAGCTCTCCTTTGAGGTCGAAGCCCTTTCACTTGGGTCTCAAATAAGCATCTGAACTTTGAACCCCATAGGACGATAGTCAATGACACACGATTCATAAAACCGTATGTGAAAGGGCTCAATATCGTAGACTATTGTGAAATAAAATCGTGTGCGATGATGTCGTACCCCTCACCCTTGTGCGTACTGTCAAGGTCACACACACTTAGGCATAATTAAACATGTGTGTTGTGGTCTATCGTAAACGTTTTTGTTACTGTATCGCAAAAAAAAAAAAAAAACGTTTTTGTTACTGTCAATCGTGTGTGTTTAAACAACCATCGCACACGATTGGAATCTGCAGGACTATGCATGCTATAATGTGTTGCCCCATATTGCACATAATAGAAGCATGCGTGACAAAGAAAAGAAGCATCTATGCCAAATTAAGGAAGCATGTCAAGTATGTGGCTACCTTGACGCAGACAACTTGCCATTACCGTCGATATTTGGACTGGGGTTAACGAAGGAAAAAAAAGAGAGGAGGAAAACGTGGCCGTATGATGGAGATGATCTTGACAGTGGCGAAGCAGTCCCAAACTTTCTTTCCCATCGGCCTCAGATAGGTAGTATTTACCTAATGGGTATTTCATTCACTAACAAATCTCAGTGATATATCATTAATTGCACAGTTCATACACCATGTATTCATATACATAGCGACAGAAATTATCATTGCTAGCTACACAATTGTGAAAGGTACACAGAAGATGAAAGTTCTTGTTTATTTCTTTTTGTGCGTGACAAAAGTTAGGTTCCTGGGTTTTAGGAAGAAGGTGGACATTTCTCTCCGGTCATGTTACAAGAAGGATATGAAGAACGCGAACTGAGCCTAGCTCAGCTGGTTTGGTTCCTTGTGGTGGAACCGGCCCATCCAGGTTCAAGTCCCAGACTTGGCATGGGTGCTCGCATTTTCCTGGATTTTCCAGGATTTAACCGGCGCTATGCTTTCAGTGGTAGGTGACGTGCCCGTCAACAGCGAGGCGCCCGTGGTGACTTCGTCAACCTCAAGATCTGCCGGACCAGTCTCTCGGAGGTGCTCATAGGGGTAGGGTTTGCATGCGTGCGTTCATAGGGGTGTCTGTACGTGCGTGTTTGTGAGCGTCTGCGTCTGTACTGTGTTTCTCAAAAAAAGAAGAAGGATATGAAGAACCTTCACTTGTCCCTCCCTTTCGTCTCCATCCGTCGTGTACCAAGTACGCTGCCTAAGATGGTATTTTTTTTTGCACCAAGCTGCAGAAGAGATCACTTATGCAACACCGACCTACACTTGGAAGCAGTGGCGGCGCCACCAGGGGGGCGAGCTGGGGCGGCCGCCCCCCCCCCCCCCCCTCAGATTTTGGGATTTTTTTTCATATATATACATTGTATGTACATGTACAAGTATACGTGACCAGAAACGATTAAAAAAAAGAAAAAGGAAGGCAGACCGCATCTGCACGAGTGGGGCTGGGGCGTGGACGCGCAACTGCGCAAGGATCGATCTGCTCGCCTCGGTCGCACCTGCTCGCCCTGGTTCTCTTCTCGACCGTGCGCCCTGCTCTCTGCCTCCCTCGATCCGCCGCCGGCCGCCCCTCGTTGCTCCCTGCTCGATCCGCCGCCCTGGAGCTGCCGCTGGTCCGTTCGCGCTTCACAGGTTCGTCGCCCCACCTTCCCTGCCCTATTCCCCAATCCCGAACCGCCGCGCCCCCCGCTTCCCTGCTTGATTCCCCACTGCCCGCCATGACTACCAGGGTCGAGCTCGAACTGCGCCGCTGTCGGGCGATGGACGGAGATGAGGAGCCGGATTGGGAAGCTATTGCAGCACAGGTGGAGGACGGTCACGGAGATGAGGAGCCGGATTGGGAAGCTATTGGAGCACGGGTGGAGGCATTTGAGTTGGAGAATCCAGAGGAAGTTGCTGCGCTGGCAGCGGCAAGGGCAGCAGCCGTAACATCATCTCGAAACTGCAGGCGGAGACGCGACGACACGAACGACCAACAGCGACAGGGACGAGAAGAGCAGGTTATTTCTCCCACTTTTACAGATTTCAGTTTTGATGTCTATTGTTGTAGCAAAATACTTAAATTTTGATGTCTACTTATATTACAGGAAACTCCAGAAGCTATTGTTCATGAAGTTTTTGATCTATCAAATGTTGTTGCTGATCCTGCACTTCGGAGACCAATTGAAGAATTTGGTACTCAAGAAATAAGGGATAAAATGAGAAGGGCATATTTATCGAGAGGTCCGAGTCGCGTGATGTATCGGTGATGCTAGTTTCTCTCTACTTGTTGATGAGTCTCATGATGTATCGGTGAAAGAGCAAATGGCCGTGATATTGAGGTGTGTCATATGTTTTTGTTGAACCTATTTGCTGAAATCTCATAACTCACATGACTATTCTAATCTTATGTTCTTGCTTGTAGGTTCGTGAATAAAAAAAGGAGAGGTTTTGGAAAGATTTCTTGGTGTTGAGCATGTTGTTGATACTAGACCGGCTTCTTTAAAAACATCTTGCATTTGATGGTTCGAGTGCTTGGTTTAACAAATGATTTGTCACACGCATTGCAAAAGAAAGATCAAAACATAGTTAGTGCTATGCATATGATTGTATCAGTGAAAAATCTACCTCGGAAGATCAAAAGATTGATGATAAGAAGATTATGCTACGTTTTCATGCCTTAGGGAATCGTCGAGGTCATCTACCTCGGAAGTTTCAACTTGCTAGCATAACTACAACTTAATGGTAAGAAATCATATGGTGACTGCCAATTGTCCAATTGTGCTACTATTTAGACTCACAAAGTTTCCATATTTTGTAGGTATCTCTTGTATGGGATCATATGGTGGCTGCCGATTGTCCAATTCAAATGGCAGGAGTCCATGTTAGTAGTTTTAAACTTCTTTTTATGCAATTTGTATGTCACTGGTAATGTACTTTATGAGTTATAAATATTTGAATCTTCATGGACCTTTTATTTCGTCGAATAGACATATCTTGATGGCTTAAATTTTTTAGACCTTATTTTTCCGCCCCCCCTCGTCTCAATTCCTGGCTCCGCCACTGCTTGGAAGGGTAGACGTCGAAAGGGCCACCCATGCTGTAGGTACAACACTTCAACCTTGAACATTAGACGCCACTCGTTGCAGGAGAGGCATCTATTTGCAACACCGACCTACACTTGGAAGTGATGCCCTCTACAAAATATTCATGAATTCGAGAATGTAAAAACAAAAAAAAAGCAAATTTAAATGATCAGTGACTTACCAGCAAGTCCGGATGGGACAAGAGAAAGCAAAGAAATGGCATGAAGAACGTCGAGCCAACCCTTCAGTTGTTTATCGCCATGCTGTGAACAAACGCAGTCAGCCCGCCGTCAACAAACTAGTCTGCATGTTTTTGTTCAAAATATGCATCAATGCCAGATGGTAAATAAAGAAATCTAACAAACTACAAATACAAATTTAAATTCTTACTCACATACCGGCAAGTACGGATTAGCCCTGAGAGGCAAAGGAATGTGGTGAAGCGCGCACACGTTCCTTCTCTTCGTTTCCAGGAAATTGAGAAACGATCAGATGGTTTAAAATGGCCACACACGTTCATTTGAGTTAAAAGTCATGGATGTTCACACCCGGAAGTCCATTTTGTGAGGCTAGTTTTTAAAAAACATGTCAAAATTGAAGTGGGGATTTTTTTTCCTCAAAACTAGTAGCCGTAAAAAATTCCAAGACAAGAGATTCCATTTTTTGGCAGTTAATCATATTTGTTTTTCCAAAAAAACAAGGTGCCAATTGTCGGCCCAACTTTTCTTACAAGATCCATGGATTTTACAAAATCCACCCGTTTCGGAAATAGACTTATACATGGTTTTACGAATATGATTTTATGGAACAACGTTTAGCACACGTTTAGTTTAAATTTGAATTACTTTCGGTAAATTGACAGAAATGCATTTAAAATGAGAAACATATAACAGTGTCTTGAAATTTTGAAATATTTCAACAGTACAATTTAAATATGGTATATTATTCTTGAAAAATATACTCCTGGCATTGTGCACCATACTTTTTGCACTTGCTTCACAAGGCAGCCCTATTTAGGCATTTGGAAATTGGTTAACCTATCGCACATGTGTTTTCTCGTGCATAACTGTGTCAAATATCTATTGTTTTTTCCAAACTATCACACACGATTATATATAATAAACCGTGTGCACTCTCTGACTAAAACAAGATAACTGTGCCATCCTATCGTCCCATCTCGTTACAAACGTATTTCGTGGAGTTTAAATAAGAATCATTAATAATATTTGCTTAGTAATATTTTGTACAGAAGGGCTCCATTCGGACGTGGTTGCCCTTCCTTCTGAAAAATATTGGAAATGCATCAAGTTTTACATTACATGACACATAAAAATATCTAATAACTATCTACTAAAATGCCTCCTCGTCGTGACGACGATGTCATCGTTGCTAACAGTGCCCTTGCAGGAGTATGAGGCCTCGGCCTCACCGGCGGATGGGTTGCCGGAGCGAACGAATTTCAACAAGGCCAGGTGCTTTGCCTCGGCGGCCATCCTAAGCCACGCCTGCTTCTTGGTATATCCTTCCTGACGCGCGGTTGTGCCAGCACCCGGTTCTCGCGGAGAGACTCGAAAGAGTCCTCGATCAAACGATGCACCACTACTTCCTCATGTCGCACCGACAAGATGGCCACCTCCACCAACATATGCACTTGGAGTACCTCTGCCCGGCTAGACGATCCTCCAATGTTGCCGAATAAGTGTCTGCGGGCACTGGACCGAGCTTCTCTACCGTCGGTTCGGTGAAGCTATCCCCAACTCTGTGTGTTGGGGGACAACTTCTCCTTCGACTCCGTCGCCGTCAGGTCGATTGAGCCAACCTCAGATCCATGCATTGGGGACCACTCCGATGGCGCCAGGTATGCCATGCCCGATATTTGATGGCTTCCGTGTTGTGAGGCATGGTATTAATGTGAAGTTCAATGCCACAATACACTCCATTTGCTATACTTCAAGATTAATTAATCGATTCTTCTACATTCATGAAAAAAATTCAAACAATGACTGTGTACACAATACGCAGTTGTTCAATATTTAAAACACAATATATAAAGTAGCAGTGATCATGCTTTAACTCTACTACTATTTATTCCTCTTTCAGTTTTTTCGAGAGCGCTTCTATGCTTGCCTCTCTAAGAATTAATTTGTAAACAATAGAGTATTCCATTAAACTTAGTACATGATGTAAGCAACATTTATTATCAATAAATAGACATAAACACCGGTGTTTTCCCGCAGTAGCAACAACACATCATTACCCTTAGTCGTTTCTATCAACTCGAGCTAAGGGATGAACGAGGCATGAACCCAGTATCAAACATATACTCCCTCTTGGAGATTTAAAATAACTACTTGTACAAAGAAATCATATAAATCTGAGAGCATGTAGGAACATAAATAAAGCAATATCATAATATGTATAATGCACCATCTGACATTACATCACAATTCATCATATTCCAGCAAACACAACAACTAGCAATTACATCAGATGAATCTCGATCATGTAAGGCAGCTCACGAGACCATTGTATTAAAACACAAGGATAAAAGATCGCCATCAAGATACTGCTATGGACCCGTAGTCTAAGGATGAGCTATCCACGCATCGTCACGCAGACAACAATGGTGGTGTAGATGCCTCCGGCGATGATTTCCCCCTTTGGCAAGGTGCCGGAACAGGACTCCAGAACCCAGAACTAGGGTTTCCGTGACAGCGGCGGCTCGGTATCTCTTTTCGCAATATATTTTTGCGACTCTGAAATTTTTAGGGTTAATGTGATATTATAGGCGAAGACGCCACCTGAGGCGTTGCCCGAGGCGGCCACGCGGCCTCCCTCTGGCCCGAGTGGGCCCCTCGCATTGCCCTTTGGTCGTCGGTCTTTTTTCGTGCGATAAAAAATCCTCGTAAATTATCGTCCTTTCCGACGATATTTCTTTAACAACTTTTCTAAAATACAAAAACAGCAGAAAACAGAAACAGACACTTGGCACCTTGTTAATAGATTAGTCCAAGAAAATGCCACAATATGATATTAAATCACAGTAGAAATATGTATCGATGGTATAAAAATAACATCAAACGATAAAAAATTATATATAGGTTTTAGACGTATCACACACTAGGATGATATTTTTACTGTTTATATTATGTCACCTTACTTGAGGCAATACTCTGTTGGCTTGAATTTAATACTTAGAGATGCAAATTCATAAGCGGTTTCGAAATGGAGTATTAGTTCTAGACACAGTTTAATAACGGTCTATATATGTTGGACGTAGTCTTACATGAAATCTTTACATGAATAATCATTATCATAAAAATAAAGATAAGTACAATTTAAACGCTGCTCAACTATTATTTGTTCACCCAACATTAGTATATGTTTATTTGGGGAGATGTCTCTAGTGAATCTATGGCCCACAATCCATCTTTTAATATTGTTTACAATTTCTTTTTATTTGCTTTCAAAATATTTCCTTGTTTGTCCGTTGTTTTATTTACTATTATTCATCACTTCTATCCACATTATACATTTAATTCTTGCAACTAGCAGGTTGGGAAGCTTGACAACCTTCTTATATGTTGGGGACAACTTTATTTTATGTTTTTGTGCACTATTGTTAACTTGGTTGGAGTTCCGATACTCGTACTGGTTCGATACAGCTTGGTTTCTCTACCGAGGGAAACTTGCTAATGGCAACATCATCCTTCCTCTTGGGGGAATATGAAAACTACTGGGGAAGTATCACAAATCTACAGTTAACACCAAAAAAGTGATTAAAGTGAAGATGTTGCATTTGGCCCAAAATGACAAAACTAAAAAAGAGAAGGGCTCAGTGGCATCGAGCGTAGACACGGGACAACGAGCGTTACCACCGGGATAAGAGAATTTGTTGGATGAGTAATCAGATATACTTATCTATAATTTATCTAAATCTGGAGACAAATTTGGCGCACCCGGGTCTCGAACCCATGGCCGCATCGAGCATGAAGAGTATTGTAACCACTGGACTAGGTTAAAAATATTGCTAAGCGGGCTGAAGCGACACACATATATAAGCGAACTATTCAAACACTAGCCGTTGTCTTCTCTTGTTATTTCTATCTAAGACTTGGGCTGTCTGGATCGATGACATCGATCCGCGTCCCATGCGTGATGAATGTCACACCTTTGTAGAAAGAGCGGGCGGAGCCGGGAGAGGCGTTTTGGCTCCCGGGTCCATATGCTCATGATATATGTTTCAAAATTAAAAAAATATGAAAACACTTCAAAAAAATCTGAAAACAATTCGGCACAAAGATATCCAAGTGGTAAACATTCGTGCAAAATTTCGAAGGAAATAACATTTTTGCGGTCTGTGCAAAAAAGACAAAATCTGTGCTTTGAAAAATGTATTTTTAAATCTCATTTCGGCCACAGATTTTTCTTTTTTGCAAAAACCACATAAAGTGTCATTTCCTTCCGAAATTTTTCACGAATGTTGAAAACTTGCATATGTTTATACCCAAAATTTATTTTTTCAAAGTGTTTTCATATTTTTTTTAAATTTGAAAACTATAACAAGAGCATATGCACCCGGGTGCCAAAGTGAATTTCTGGGCGGAGCCCGGTTTTAAAGTTGTACCTTACCTTTTCGTGTAATAGTTGATTTACTTTCGCTCAATTCCATCTATTTCATTTAACAAACACATACGATGCAACTTAATTCCTCAAATTTGTCATGGAAATGACATATATATATGCAAATAGAATCATCATGAGAAATGTGTTGTCGTGGTGGCGAACCGGGACGCGACCGGCATGCATAACTGGCTGGCGTGCCCAGAGCATGCGGCATGGGTCCGGCTCTGGAATATTAGGTTAACCGTTTATTCGAGGGAGGAGGCAAAATGATGGGACCATGTAAGGCTGACATGGATAAGATGTGGGATACATGTGTGATAAAACAAATCAACCAGGCGGTAAGTTGGCCAGATCTAACGGAAGTGCGTCGAGCGTTGACTTTTGACAATGCAAAAAACCAGGGACACAACATGAATTCAGCGAGAACTGCCGACACTTCGCAATTTGCCCTTATATTTATCGAGACGATGCGAAGTACAACCAGCCTCGGATGGAGGGAGCAAACCATAAAACACACCACTATATATCAGAGTTGTAGAACCCAAATTACAACAGAACGGTAGTAATACACACATGAGAGATGCTATAGGGCCTCATTTTGGACCGACAGCAAAGCTAGCTAGCTAGATACAGTACATTACAAGCTCTAACATAATAATATTAATTAATTAAGCTGATAATCGATCGATCGACCATCTTCTCCATCCAGTGAAATAACGATGAAGCATGCTACATGTTCGTATTTTGGTAGCTAGCAGCTGTAGGTATTATTTATATCTCACATGTCATCAGTTTCTCTTTGCTGCTAGTGCTAGTAGTAGAGGGAGCCTGGAAGAAGAAAACATCAAAGAGTCAAAATGAAAGATTCGATCGAGATCGATTGGTATGTACCAATATCCTTACTACTCGTATGTAACAAGAGACAAATAATACTAATACTACAGTAATGTAATGTAAGGAGTAAGGACCAACCTTGCCACCAGTCACCCCGGGTGGCTCCCGAGGTGTCCCCGTCATCTTTGTTCTTTGGCGGCGGTGCTGCAGCGGCGGCCGGATACTGGCGCTGAGATTCGGCGGCGGCATAGAAGTCCCGTCCGCCGTAGTGGACGGAGGAGGAGCCGAAGTAAGGAGACTCCGGTGAACCACGTGCAACGTCGACTGCTGCCCCTGCTGTTGCTGCCGTGCTGCCTGCCGACGATGATTTATTCCCAGCTGCCCGACGTGATGCATCTTTTCCCGCCGCCTGGCCATCACCAACAACAACACGTATGCGCTTAAGTACATGGATGGATGATGATGAATAATGCACCTCTGATATATACATGCATGAGTACATAATTAGCATAATGCTCCACATGTATGCATTCGGCAAAGAGAGAGGGATAAAGAGATAAGGAAGAAACAAAGTAATTCTCATACTTTAACCAAAAATGCTTATGTCATGCATGAAGCGTATGCAGCATGGTCTGTATACGTATATCTATAGTGACAACATGCATGCTGACATATTTGCTTATGTCATGCATGATAGCATTGGGCAGGAAGCCAGGAAACTCCTATATATCGATCAACTACCATTACTCAATCAAGAGAAAATAAAGGCTGATTGAAAGTAAAATCAGCCGTACGTACACATGTATATATGCTTTCTATAAAAGAAGAGATCGAAGCAAATGAAAGATGGATGAACAACAACTAGAAGAAAGCCGAGGAACACATGCAGAAGTGCAGAACCAATACGAAAGCATGGAACTTATAGACGTACCGCGGATGGATTTGGGAAGACGGTGCTGAAGTAGCCGGCGGAGGAGGCGGCGGAGGCGTCGCCGTCCTTGGGGCCGAAGAGGTCGTCGACTATGGAGCTCCCGGTCGCAGCAGCGGTAGCCTTCTTCTTTCCTTCCATGCCTGAACCTGAGGTTTGGCTCGCTGGTTGGTGTTGGTTTCAGTTGCTGTGTGGTTATAAATGTTGACGCCCCCGGCCGGCCTTTTAAAGGCGCGGGTTGACACAGACGCTAGGTAGTTGTGTATAAGTCGGTCACATGCAGATGCATGCATATCGGAAATTACCTCCTTCAAGGCTTAGGGTTTGACACGCGTATTGTTGTTCGACGATCACAAGTGTCCGATTTACTCCAGCTTTGCTGAGATGAAATAGTTTATGAATTACATTTTCATATTGGCTAGCTAGATTTTGGTGTTGAGGTGGCAAGTGCATGTATGTTAGATAGATGCGCGCGCATGCAAGCTAGTGGATAAGTCGCGCAGGGGGCCCACGTGATCCGTGCTTCTTTTCCTCCGTCGACGGCGATCGATTCGGCCGGCCGGCCAGATGCTGATCGAGATTGATACCCGTGACTGGAACTGGACTAGCTCCAACAAAACGGCGCCTTGAGACGGCGATCGATTTTCTTTTTCTTTTGAGGGATCAGGTAGGCTAAGTTATATGCATAGCTTCAAAGAAAGAAAAAAAGAAATTTCATGTGCATGCATGCAGGTGGCGGTTGCTCTAACCGTCAGTCAATGCGTGTATATCCATCCAACAACGGCCGGTTGCCTGGACAATCAATAAATCGGGCATCTGGCCTTGGCCGGTTGTCTGCTCTACTTCACTCACTCTACCCTCCTCCTGGTTTCCATGCATGCATCATGTATGTTTTTTTCGCACCGGCCAGTCAAAGCGCTCGACACGTGCACCCATACGTGGCTGCACTCGCTCATCCTCAGACATAACTCATCGATATACTCCGACTGCTTGAGCATATGCGAATCTAGCAGCACGGATCGATTGTTCAGTAAGATAAAAGGAGATAAAACTGCACTAATTAACTTGGGAGTGTTACTACTGGAGTACGTAGTAGAAGCAGTAATACTAGTAGTCCTACTTATATTTCCGATGCATGCATGACCGACCGGTAAGTCCGTTCGTGGCCGGTACTTTGGGACTTGCACCCTACTAACTTCCTCACGGGTTTTTGTCTCGCCTGCGTACCTTTCCAACGCTAGCTCCTCATCGATCACTAGATACGGACATTGATTTCGAGTCCCTAAAAAAACTAGATATGACATTGATCGTGCATAGCAAAATAGTAAATCATAAATAGTACTCCCTCCGGCCCGTAATGATTGGCGTGAGCAGTGAAGAAATTTGCACTAACTTAGTTTACTTCCCACGACAATCATTTCCAACCGGAGGTAGTAGTATAACTCCAGGGAGCAGTAAAAACTAGAGTCGCTAGTTCACGCTACTCGCTCGGTCCTGACTCCGGACACGTACGTAGGAATGTAGGATCATGCTATTAATTTAGAAAAAAATATATTCCATAATAATGTATCTAACATATACTCCATGTCTCCATCCATCCACAAGTACTATAAAACAAATCGCACGTTTATGTTGCAACTTTTGTTTCACTGTTTCTTACAAGTATTACAAACAAAAATAATAACAAAATTGTTTATTTGAAAGGCGTACGCGAAGAGGAACCATTGATCTGTGTGTCCGGCTATGTACGGTTCTCGAGTTCTTCACCTCCGATGAAGGGACATCGGCCGGCGATAAGAATAAAAGTTCTTCAACTAGCCCCAGATCGGCGTTCTTCCTTGTAGTGGCGTCGACGAGCTGCAGGCTGGTGACAAATCGTCAGGTATTAGATCTGGCGTGATTAGCGCTTGTCTATAGCGGCGGCATCCAGCAGAGGGGATTGATGTCGAAGACACGATCATTCACATCAATTGAAGCAGGCAGGAAGGGCGCGGAAGCTACCGTTTAACGAATGCAATGAAAGCAAGGTAGCTTGCTTACTCTCCATCTAGCGTGCGTTGGCGGCAAGGAAGGAGGCATTGGAAAGACTAGACCATACACATTAATTAGTAAAAGAAAGAGGCATTCGGGAAGCGACTAGTCGCTGAATCCTAAACTTCATTCTCGGAATCGGAGATTTTGTTTTGGTATAAGATCTAGCTCCGCCCTACGCCTTACACTCCATCGGAGGATGTGCTAATTTGAGCCGACCTAAACGAGACCCCCTGACTCATTTCAAAGAAGAACTTGTAGCGGGACGGTATCCTTTAAGCAGTCCCAATCGTGATTTTTTTCCATGTTCGTGCTGCTACTTTCTTTCAGCTTAATGAGCTGATGTTGTTGCAACGTATTGGTGTCCTCAAGTTCCGTCTTCGTCCGATGAAACAAATGGGTAAGACAAACAAATGCTCTATAGTTTCAGAACACCCACATAAGGGGCAATTAGTGCTACATTGTCAATTCCTCTTTGCAAGGTTATCTTTTGTAAGCAAGACCTTTCTATTAAGAAACCACATGATTTTTTTATATTTTGAGCTGTATTTTTAATTTCCATATGTACGTTCTGAGATATCTAGTATATATGTCCATTCATTAAATCATCATACATAGATTTAACTGTAAACAACCCATTCTGAGTAAGTTTTCAATGAAACGAATCCGAAACATCAGTCAATTTTTTTTTGAATTTTACCATATATATTAAACCAGCAAAGAGTACACGATTACATCGATTACAAAAACAATACTAAAAGAGACTAGCAAATCTATGAGATCTTCAAGCCATTTTTTTCTTCCATGACACAATCTTGTACTTTTCTGAAGGCAGCCGTAGATCAACGCCGAATACACCAAACCACAGACCTGTGAATACCAACGAAGGTTCTCCCCTTTTAATTTTGAGCCGCAATGCAAGGCTTTGTGCACGCACGCAGCCATTAAATTAATCAAGCAACATCGGTAAGAGCACCACCACTGATATTTCAGGGACAAATAACCGAACCACTTTGTCGACGTCGTTAGGAGCCGAGAGAACGAATCACCATTGCCGAAAACGTAGTAGCCGGGATAGATATTGCGAGGACAATCCTCCTCGCGGCAACCATAAGAAACAATCCAAGATTGATCTGGCGAAGTAAGATCTGAAGAACCATACCTAGATAAAATTAATCTTCCAAAGCCACCATTGACGTCGGGAAGGAGATCACGCCGTCAAACGAAGCGCGGAAGATCACTTATTGCAGACGAAGCCATCTCCATTGACGAAGAAGAAAACAAACAAAACCAAACTCTAACATTAAGAACCTTTATATAGCGCCCTGCGCAGCTCCGAGATCCCCACCCCTCCTAGTGCCAGAGAGGCAACTAGAGGAGGCGAGGACCCGTCAATTCTTAGACGAAGGCGACGATGAATATGCAGATGGCGCTGGCGGCGACGGCTAGGGTTGAAACCATAGACCGCCTCCTCTCTTTCTTTTTTTATTTCCGTAATCTAATGCATAAATGGCTTCAAGTGGATAGACGTCGGTTAAACTAGCTAGTAGTGCTTTCGATCAATACGATGGCTGGTCGACGACGACATGGATGGACACTTGGACAGATGGGATGGTTGTTGCGTGCGTGAAGTTACGTACCTACGCCCGCGCGTGATACCTTTGGCTTCCATCTTGAGACGGAACGAAGTTCCGATCGCTTAGGAAGATTCGTATCCGACCGGATGCAACTGGTTGTACTGGCTGTCTGATATTCCTATTGTTAGCTACAGTAGTACCTACTTGTCGCCAACATATACAAATTTCTCCAGTTCTCAGCCGCGTCAGCCTCCAATAGTTTTTTCTTTGCCAAATTTAAACATTTGGTAAATATAAGAACTACTAGGCGTCCTTCGGGGGATCATTCCGTCCGATCCCCCGGTCGCCAGTCGTCCGATCGGATCGACCGGAGCCGTCAGATCCCGCGCAACCTCCACCAACCCCGCTTTTGCTACCGTGTAGCAAATAATCGCCGCTTTTGCTACCTATGTAGCAAAAAACGGTTCGCCCAGAAAACAGAAAAAAGAAGACTGACTTCGCCGGAGACCTCACCGGAGACCTCGCCGGAGATTTCGTAGCAACAAAATAAATGCTACTGTAGCAAAATAGGCTTCGCCGAAGACATCACCGGAGACATCGACGAAGACCTCGCCGGAGACATCGTAGCAAATGTTTTGTTCTATTGTAGCAAGACCACAAAACAATAATAGCAAAAAAATGTTATATTGCAGCATCGTAGCAAAATTCTTCCGGCGAGGTTCTCCGATAGGACTGATGATGCAAAACAGCAGGACAAATTGTAGCAAAAAAATTCTTCTTGTAATGCAAATTCATAAAATGTATGGTGCAAAAAATCAGACATGGGCAAAGACCTTGTAGCAAAAACAAGGTGCTATTTTAGCAACACCACGAAACTATTGTAGCAAAAAATAATAATAATAATTACAGTATCGTAGCACCAAAATTCCGGCCAGGTCTTCCGATGGCAGCACCGCCCACCACCGATAGTAGCACTGACGACCTTCAATGGTAGCACCGCGCACCACCTATGGTAGCAATACCGCCCGCGGTCACCGTGGTTTGCAGCAAACCGGCCGCCGCTTTCGCATACGGAGGTGGAAGCCGAGGGGAGCATGGGGCGGCGTGCGGGTGCTCACGGCGATGGAGATCGGCGACCGGGAAAGCTCACAGAGGTGGGGGACAAAAAAGGGAGATCCTCTTGGGGCAGCGCCGGCGTGCTCGTGGAGGTGTTGGCCGCCGGCGCGGGAGGTCGCGATTTCGAGGCGTGGGGAGCAAGGGCGAACGCCGTTGGAAGCACCGTCGCCGCCGCCACGATAGCACCGCCGCTGGTCCATGGCAGCACCGCGCCGCCGCGATGGCAGCAGCGACTACGGGCAGGAGGTCCGCGGCGGGGGCCCTAGGCAGATCGGCGGCGGCGCGGGAACTGTGGCCGTCGGCGGCGGAGGCGTGGGGCTGGCTGTGCATCGACGCCGGCGAGAGGGGCGGCGGGCACGGGGCTGGAATCGGGAGGGTGGGGACCGGAGTGTGGCCGTGTGGTGCGGTGCGTGTGCGAGGACGAAGAGATAAGGCTTGCTGCGGGCCTGCGGTCGTCGTCGGTCGTGTGCGGGCCCGTTGGAGGACACGTGGCGCGCAGGGAAGGAGGAGGATGCCACGCACCGATCCCCGGGGGACTACAACCCTTTTCCTAAATATAAATCCAAACATTTGCATGTTTCATAGGAGTAGTTTTAACACATAAAATTAGTTCTATAATAATTAAAATAGATATAAAATAATTCATATGATCAAATAAAAGAAGTTTAACTAGATCGCGATGGCGTTTTCTTTGAGCGCCCAAAAATACTCTACTAGATAGTTTTGCAGTTGTTGACGAACAACTTCATTATTGATTTCCATATGCATGGCGAGAAAATCAAACTTCGTCGGCACGTGTGATCAACAGCGGCAAGAGGACCCTGTTGAATAGTTCTATAATAATTAAAAATAGATATAAAATAATTCATACGATCAAATAAAAGAAGTTTAACTAGATCGCGATGGCGTTTTCTTTGAGCGCCCAAAAATACTCTACTAGATAATTTTGCAGTTGGTGACGAACAACTTCATTATTGATTTCCATATGCATGGCGAGAAAATCAGCAAACTTCGTCGGCACGTGTGATCAACAGCGGCAAGAGGACCCTGTTGAATAGTTCTATAATAATTAAAAATAGATATAAAATAATTCATACGATCAAATAAAAGAAGTTTAACTAGATCGCGATGGCGTTTTCTTTGAGCGCCCAAAATACTCTACTAGATAATTTTGCAGTTGGTGACCAACAACTTCATTATTGATTTCCATATGCATGGCGAGAAAATCAGCAAACTTCGTCGGCACGTGTGATCAATAGCGGCAAGAGGACCCTGTTGAACTCGGCTGAGAATCATTTACTGGATCTCTCGGTGCTCACTCTCGATTTATGCATGATCACTCAACTATTTATGACCTTCCACATATGATCGGTCGATTAGGTCAGAGCGAGCTTAGAACACACCAAATGCCCGTTCGACGTCCTTTCAGCAACTATCCTAGCACGAAGCAAACTAAGATTTTTTCTCACCTAAAGGATCAGAGGTTGTCTTAACAAATGTCGATCATTTTGGATAGATGCCATCGGCTACTTAGTACCCTTTGGTCTACGTCTGGCCGTTGATCTCATAGTTGACCTTCGGGGCATGGAGTTCAGCAAGGCTCGCAACACCAGAGAGCACTGCAGCATGTTGATATCATTGTGAGATAAAACAAAACGTGTGAATGCACAGGTCAAAATATGCTACAGCTTTAAATACCACAATGTACTCTCTACTATGCCCTTTCTACACAACCCTTGCCAAGTAAATGGACAATTTTTTTAGCTCCAATATATGCAATTGATGCTTTTAAACATCACAAGAAATTCTCCGGCTGCATTCATGCCATGATCTGAGCTGTTTCTGCTTCATTTGGTCCTCTCAAATAGGAAGGTCCAAACACTGCAACCGCCGCCCTTCAAAATCTATAAGATGAATACGTATATGTCACGATTTCTCTGATCCATACAACTGGCCGGCAGGCCGAATACTCTTTATTCGTCCAAATCAATACTAGGTACTCCCTCGTTCTTAAATATAAGATATTTTAGATGTTGCACATGTTGACTAGATTCACACTAAAATGAGTGCACATACAAATTACAATATGTCTATATACATGTGGATACATGTGCATGTGACAAAAGGCTAAAACATCTTATATTAAAAAACAGAGGAGTACATAAAGTGGATCCATGATCCGATCCGGCCGGTCAACCGGCAGACCGGATGCACAGTCGAAGGAACAGGGCATATCTAGTCACTGCATCTGGATGCATGGACTCCATTAGCTAGCTGCTATATTACTCATAAAGCTAGATATATAGATTCCCACGCATGATCCGATTCCTCTCTTTCTGCTAGATATGTATGCTCCTCGATCGATCCAGATGCATCTCATCAAATTATGCACAAAGCAGGTTACTCCATCTGGAGATTTGTCAAGGATTAAAACGGACGGAAGGAAGGAAGCTTCGGTCTTCGATTGTGTGTATATTGATCCATAGACGATATATGTAAGATCTTTGGTGATAGCAATGTGTCATCACCATATGCACATGGACAACGATAAAGTTTCCATCCTTATCTTCAAAGGTCCGATTTCTAGCAATATATAAGCTCTAGCTACCTCAGCGGAATCGAATATTATCCCTCTCCATCCGTAATCTTCTAAAGACGAGTGCTAGCTTTGAAATTTCCGGTGGTCAAACTGAATGGATCATTTGGTTCCACTGCATGATTGGTTCCGGTGCATGATCTGATCCAGATTTAGTTTCCAGCCTCATGAGACAAAATTCTGATGTTCACATGATCGTCTGGTCCCATTTTCAAAAACTTAGCAACATTTCACATTTCATGTTACTCCCGCCAATCCGTTTTTAATGTCGTAAGAAAACACCCTAACATCATCTAACATGTACTCCCTCCGTCCAAAAATAAGTGTCTTAGATTTGCACAAAAGTGGATGTATCTAGACATGTTTCAAGTTTAGATACATCTACTTTTTGACAAATTTAAGACACTTATTTTTGGACGGAGGAAGTACAACTCATACGTATAACGATATAAGCTGCGATAGGTTTTCGCAAAAAAAAAACTGCGATAGGTTTTTAGGACCAGAGGGAGTATAAGAAGTCCCAGAAATTCATGCATATGAGAGAATGGATGAAACTTCCATTCTACCTCAGCGCCGTGTGCCGTATGCAAGGCGTGGTATGACGGCCGACCTCGCACTCGACCCCATTGCACCAATTGAGGGATTCCGACTACAGGTTCAAGTCGTAGAGAATGGCGGGCGCCGCAGGTTCAGTTCAGGTGGTTCACGTCGGGGCGTATTGTGTGTAGTGGGCAGACAGGAGCGGGAGGCGTTGCACTAGGGCAACCACAACCTCGGTACGTGGCCAAGTTCTCCACTACAGGAAAATGCATAGTTGCCTACGGCTTTATATATGCCCTTGGCATATACGCCATATGCCAAAGGACTTCAAAAAGACGCCGGCATATAAAAAGTCGTCGGCATATAGGCTTGTTGCCGACGGTTTTCTTTGACCGGCCGTCGGCATATCCACGTGTCAGCATATGCCGGCGGGAAAGCCGGCGACATATAAGGACATGTTTGTCGAGGGTTTTTCGCCGTCGGCATACACCGATAGGCTGACTCCCAGCAGCTGCCACGTGGCTCTGTCGGTTGGGCCGTCGGCAAAAGTCCCAATGTCGTTAAATGGACGACAATGCCACTTTATTTTGCCGAAGGATCTGTTTGCCGAGGGTGAAGGAAAACTGTCGTCAAAGGGATATATGCCGACACTTTTAATATGTCGACGGTTTCTTGTGTAGTTGCTGACGAAGAATAAGCCGGCGGCCAGTTGCCGAGGCTTGCCCTTGGTATACATGTATGCCGACGGGAATTGGGTGTTGGCGGACGATTTCTGGCCGTCGGCAACTATGATGTTTCCTATAGTGTCTCCCGTCTCTCTGCTTCTCTTTCTACAACAGTTTATCACAGAAGTTCAGAAAAAGAGAAGTACAGATGCTCCCATCTCTGGTGCACCTCCTCCATCTGTTCCTCCATTCCTACATTAGCCGATTAATCGGCTGAAAATAACATATTCTCAGTTCAAGTTTCAAATGAGGGTGGACCATTTATTTTCTCAGTTGGACTCACTAATTTTTTCCTTCAAATTTTGGAGTTAAGCAATTTGTAGAAATATAGTTTGTTTAGATATGCATGGATACCGTAATATTATTTTATCCCCTGATAATGTTTACACATTTCAACTACTTAATTATAATATACCACATAACAAGCCACGTTGCAAAACATATTAAATTGACAGTCATCTAATGGTGGTTAATAATAGTAATATGGGATGTTAAAAATGGGTTTTGAGTCCACAAGTCGTACGGAAATGGTAAAGTCATCATGAAAAGTGTGTCGACCAAATTCACGTTTCATTAGTTTAATTGCTCAAGCAGCATTGCATACCCAGTTGATGATTCAAAAATGACGGAGCCAAATAGAAGAAGTTGACACTAGTGTTAACCGTTGTGCAGCTATATCATGTAGTAATTCACTCATCCATTAAATGGTCAATAGCATTGAACATTTGTAGGACAACCGATTAGAATATGAGACTACGGGACTAACATAGGTGATAACATGCATGTGACCTAATTTAAAAAGTTGATTTGGTGGCTAATTATTGAGTAGAGAGACAAATCTAGTCAAATTATATTATCATCACATTGCTTTCCCAAAAATCAGTATACAACCTAATAGATGTGATCATCTATGCAATTATGTTTATGTTATTTTGCACTATGAAGATAGTAACATATGCATCTTACTCTTACTAGTATATATTACTCCCCACTATGACCAGTCTAAACGCACATACACATGCACACACTCACACCTCGTGTACCTTTGATTGGAGTTGCACACATCAATTGATGGAGTCGCCGCACTAGAGGCAGAACCACCACCTTTTATCTGGAGATGTTTAATACGAGCCTCCGTCCCAAATTTAGTGTTTCCGAAATAAGTGTATCTAGACACGTTTTAGTGTGTAACTTTACTTATATTAGACTAGTCACAATGGGGAGTATCATATACTAGTATCATGCACATGATACTAGTCTATATTACTAACTCCACAATGGGTAGTAACATATTTGTGGTATCATATAATACTGCATTTATTAGGTTGTAGACTCATATTGCATTGGAATCCGTTATGTTACGGTATCTACCTATGATACCACTATCACCTCTCTCTTCATTAATTGCAGTGTCATGTCATCTTTTTGCCAACATGGCATACATGATACTACCTATGATACCCCCATTGTGGCTAGTCTTAGCGTGAATTAATTTGGAGCGGATGAAGTAGTATATACTCCGTAGTTACATTACTGCTCCGCATTAATTATTTTATTTGTCTGGTTGGCCAGCGACCCATAGGTACGACGTGCTTTGCAAGCTTTTACTGTTTTACAAAGTGCATATGCTGTTTCTATACGAGATAGTGCACGTGGCCAAGCTACAAAAGTTTCGTTAAAAGCCGTTTGCCCTTTTTAGATGCATGCATACGTGGACGCATATATGGATAGATATGGATATCGGTAAACAGATAGATGTACATGTGCTCCTTTTTTGCTGGAATGTGCTCTTGGTCCTATTGTCCATCTGCATTGCAACACATGCTGCATATATAAGCCGATCAGTAACGGACGGGATAAACACAAGTGATGCGTATCATGTCAATATCAAATGTGCTCTTGGTCCTATTGTCCATCTGCATTGCAACACATGCTGCATGTATAAGCCGATCAGTAACGGACGGGATAAACACAAGTGATGCGTATCATGTCAATATCAAATCACATAGCTCTCCATCAATGCTTAGATATATACATGATGAATCCGTGATGGCCAAGAGATAATGAGATCCTGAAAGAAGATAAAGGGAATCGCCTGAAAGATCAATAGTGGCATGCTTCAGTGATCTATTGATCCCTTTATTTTATTTTTGATGAAATCATTTATAAGTTCTTAAAAATAAAACAAATACTACATGTTGTCAATGATTTATCCCACAAACGTGCAAAATCTCAGTTTGAAATAGTTTACGTTCAGAGCTAGATAGAAATGACAAAGTGTAGATCTGAGTATACAAACTTTCAAATCTCCAAAATATACAAAGATATTTTTTTTGGTAGCCCATAATACCAAAAAATGGCACTGTGATTTTGCATCCTTTTTTGATGCATCGTTGACTACACCAAGAATTTTGCGTCATAATTTTAAAAACTTCTAAATATAGTTTTTGAATATTTAAAAATAAAGGGATCACTTGAACTCGGGAGGGGAAATGACTTTTCGCACGAGTCTACACCGATGAAAACAATCTAGAAAATATTTTATATCAACCTATTGTGCATATTCTGAAATATATGCAGCGTGTATAACTAGTGCACTCACCAACTGTGTGCATCTTATCAAACTGGTCATGGATAATGGAAATCCTTTAAAAAGTTGGTGCTGAAAGTGCATCTAGAGTCCTAATGTGTTTTGCTCGCTAATGATGAGGCAACTAAGAACCTAACAAAAGTACTAAATACTCAACACTGTTAAGTTCTAGATGAGCTATGTTGATTAGCTTATCTTCAATTTTGTTCAACTAGAGCTTAACTAGAGTAGATTTTATATTGGTAGTTCAAGTTGCTAATGTTTTTGGATGAATTTGAGATCTGTGCATATGTTTACATGTTGTAGTTGTAGTTGTGTTGAATGGATAAGATGATCCTTATAGATATATACTTCAGTGGTCTAGATGATTGTTGCATGTTGGCTTGGTAAACTTGATGCATATGGTTATTTTTATATATAAGCATGCCGGGATGATTTCCTATATGAATAACTTTATTGATGAACTGGTTAGGTTCTAGTTGACCATATATTTGAAGTATATAAATGATTACATTCATATATATTCTCGAGTTTGATCTTTTCATGTTTATAAGCCCATGCTGACCCTATGATCAAATAGATGCTTCTAGGGCTTGTTGTGTGTGGTTGTGATGTGTTGTACATCATACTATTTCATAATACTATACTTGGTTTGGCTAACCAGATGTTTGCTTCCTAAGAAAGTCGCAATAGCTAAATATCTCAGCTCAACTGTGTTTATGATCTTGACCATATATTAGGATGTTTGCTTCCTAATCTCCTTGTAGATTGTTCTTCAGGAAATCTGGTAAAACCTGATTCTTGTGGATTGCATGCTCCTCCTAGTTGGTTCAGTGGCGATCCATTGGTGGCTTTGCTTGTGTTCTTGTTGTTCTTGAGTGGTGAAGACTTGTGTTGCTTTGGGAATTTGTTGGTGGCTGTTGTGCTCTTGACACCTCCCATGGTGACTACCCTAGGTAAGTTGTTGGCTGTCTATCTCTCATTGGCTACAAGTTACCAAGTCGGGTAACTTCCCCTTGTCAAAGTTTCAATTGTTGTTGGTATTACCTTGTTGGGCTTTAAATTTTTTAGTGCTGCCAAGTGTATAAACACTTATGGGTTGCTTATATGTGGGCTTTTGAAAATCATCTAGTGGCTGAAATTAATCATGTGGGCTTATTACTAAGTGGTTGATCTAAATAAGATCAAATGTGGGCTTTACTTCCTACCGATCATTAATACCTCCTAAGACCTATTTATTTTCAAGTTTGGGCTTTCATCTCAAATAGGAACTCTAGATTAGAGGGATTGATCAATGTTGACTTGTTTTCTCAATTGTTGGATAAAATGTTGCCTTATGTTCCTAGTCATCTATAAAGCTAAGCTTGAAAAGAGGGACCGATCTACGACCATCATTTATAGGTTTCGTTAAATACTGGCTATATACGTAAAGGGGTGTCTTTCTCTAGCCAGCAACAACACTAGATGTGGCTTACGCCACAACACGGGTATTGACATCCTTCGACGATTGGATCAAACCATAATGCCTTGTCTCTTTTTCTTTCTTGATCAATGATGCCTCAGTTAACCCAAGATGATCCAGTTGACCCAAGTATGATTCAGTTTACCCTCATGTTGCCTATGATTAAGATTGATCCCTCTAGTCACAGTTTGGAGTTAAAAAAGTTCTTAATTTCCTTTAGCAAGTTCCAAAACCTCAAAATTCTACATCAGTGATGATGGAAAATATTGTAATCCTCATAAAACCTTTCTTTTGTCTTTGAGATCTGTTTTTCATCTTCATTTTTTCCAATTCTTCTACTTCTTTTGTACCATGTAATACTTCATATATTTGACATAAAAATAATCAAAAGGATCAATAAAAAATTATGTTATTTGATTTATTATTCTTATTCATTTTTACCCAATTTATTTCTCATGTAAATGTATTACTGAATTTTTATATTATTTATTTGGAAACCTGATTTTCAAATTTGTTTTAGTTCAACGGAGGATGGTTATGTTGCTTTGTGCATATTTTTTATATCATATTTCAACATATTTTAATTGTGCTCAAACTAAGAAATTTAGCAAAAGATCATGTCAAAATTTATCGCACTCAAGTTAAGTTTAACTTTGATCTTTTCAAGATGTTTCATAATTTTTTTTTCATTTCTCTGGTTTTCACGTGTATGGATGCAATGCACGTAGCAAGATTCTACCTTCTAACTTGGTCTAAATATAAGGGTAGACATTTACAGCGCCGCAGGTGAGGGGGGTGGAGGGAAGTCAAGGCGATGGTCGATCAAAGGTGAAGACTCAAGCAGGCTGGGCGACGAGGCAGCGCGGGAGCACCGTCAACCAAGCAGGTGGCGGGAGCGAGCGATTTGACCGGCGGCGGTGCCCGGGGATATAAGGCGAAAGAGGCGGTTGTGACAACGGCCAGTGGGTGGCGGTGATGAGTCTGTGCCCACATGTGGCATGGTGCTGGTGTTGACACGGAACAAATCACGTTGATTTTTTTAGCGGTGCAAATCGCGTCAAATAGGATGACCCAGAATTGTAAGGGTAAAGGAATTTCGAGAATTCTACGCAATGTGGATTTTTACTATATCAATGCCACCAAGGGCTAGTCCTGGTAAGCTTTCATATCTTTGAAAACGGTTCTATGTCCTTACGAAGATGGAATACGATCTTAAACTTAGACGAGTTGTAAGGGTAAGAACAACTCTAGCAGATACCGGATAAGGCCACGGCTCAGAAAATAACTGGTTTTTTCCAGGTTTGGAGCGAAAAAACGGATGGAACACATACCCCATATCCGCTCTCCCTGGAAAAAAATCGGGGTGCATGATATTTTCCCCTCGGTGCCCTATCTCTTCCGTTTCGTGGACTATTTTCCAGTATCCACGATCCTTGGTGCGAGTTTCCCCTCGCTGACTTTCGCCTACCTCCCTTTGGCCGCCGCATCTCGCTGCCGCGCCCTGTGGTTCGTCGCGTCCCGCCACGTTGTTTCCACCGCATTTCGGTCTCGGAGGTGGCGTATCCCGTCCGCCCGGCCATGGCCGCCGCCGTCGCCATGGATCCGGCGCCGAGCTCGGGCGGAGGGCCAGTTCGGACCGGGAGTGTCTGCTCCAGGCATTTTTTAGCAGCGTAGTCCTCCTCCCCGGAACCCATGGATGTCGGAGGCGCTGATTTGGGGCCGGGTGCGGGTGGGGAGCTCGCGCGGCGCAGATCCGACCGTCGGTGGAGAAGAAGGTTTGGTTTTCGACGAATTGGTTGTTAATTTGGATATTTTAGATTTAGAAATTGGGCGATTTGTAGTCTAATGTAGGAATTATTTTGGTAGATGGATTGGAGTTCGTCGTCCTCCTCCTCCTCCGACTTGGATGATTCTGAGATGAGGAGATGTTCTTCGATGATGATGTAGAGCACATGATCATGGCGCATCTCGTCAGACAATTTCAGAAAGGAGGCACGAGGAAGAGGCGAGACTCGACGGCCGAGCATCTTTGCATTCCCCGGAACCGAGCGCTCGGAAATTCGTTGCTAATGAAGGACTACTTTGCCGAGGTACCGACCTATCCGGCTCACCTCTTCCGTAGACGCTATCGAATGTGTAGATCTCTATTTGTTCGCCTTGTTGAAGCTTGTGAGCAAAATGCTCGTTACTTTGTTCAACGGAGAAATGTCGCTGGTTTGCTTGGGTTTAGTTCATACCAAAAGATATCAGCGACAATTAGAGTGATAGCATATGGTGTTCCGACTGACTACACCGATGAATATCTTCGCATTGGTGAAGATACCACGCTCAAATGCGTGCGAGTGTTTGCTAAAACATTGATCCGGATTTTTGGGCCTGAGTACTTCCGAAGTCCTAATGAGCAGGACACGAAGAAGTTATGGCGGAAAATGAAGCAAGAGGATGGTTGGGCATGCTAGATAGTGTGGATTGCATGCATTGGATGTGGAACAATTGCCCGGTAGCTTAGCATGGACAATTCATGGATCATCATCATGATCCTACTATCGTACTCGAACACTACTAGGAAAACCCTTATAGGGAGGTTGGCATTCTGTGGCGCACCCTTAATTGGTGCGCCACAGAATTATTTTTTGTGGCGCACCCTTAATTGGTGCGCCACAGAAAGTCACATTTCTGTGGCGCACTAAACCACATGCGCCACAGAAATTAGACATTCTGTGGCGCACCAAGCCTGGTGCGTCACAGAAAGTCACATTTCTGTGGCGCACATGGCCAGGTGCGCCACAGAAAGTTATCTGGGGGGCGGGTTAAAATTTGAAAAAAAAATTCTGTGGCGCACCTGGCAGGTGCGCCACAGAAAGGTGACATTCTGTGGCGCACCAAGCTTGGTGCGCCACAGATTTTTTTTTTTCAAATCCCACCCCCAGTGGATCGCCTTTTTAGTCTTGCAGAAATTAAAGGAAAATGATACAAATTTCAATAAATAAAATCCTTCGACATGTAGTTAGGTTTGAGTGTCTAGTAGGTATAGAAATTTTGAAATATGAATTTTGACCTTTTCTGCAACAAACAGGAAAAAAACTTGTAACGGTCATAACTTTTGCATACGACGTCGAAATAACGCAAATAATATGTCAAAAAAACCGTGAGAAAAATCCGAGTTCGAATCCACCGGGTTTACCCGGTCGGCAATTCACAGATTCCTCAAATTCCAAAAGAAAAAAAAAAGTTATTTCAAACAGACGATTTTTCGCAGCAAAATCAAAAAGAAAGAAAAAAAAGAAAAAAATTCAAAAAATTCAAAAAGTCCAAAAAAGACACAGAAATGTATAACAAAGAAGATTGTTGAATTTTTTGGATTTTTTTGAAATGTTTTGACTTTTTTGAAAATTTTGGATTTTTTGAATTTTTTTGAATTTTTTTTATCTTTTGAAACTTTTGAATCTCCTTTTGAAACTTTAGAAGTTTTAAAAAATCTGATATTTAAAAACACACATTTATAACACATACCACATATACACATACAAGACTTAAGAGGGTTCATATCATATATATATCAATACGAACTTGAGTAGCACAAGGGTAGGTGAACTGGGTGGAACTTAGAAGTTAAGCGTGCTAGGGTTGAAGTAGTTTGAGGATGGGTGACCTAGCGGGAAGGTATCAGTTCAAAAAATTCAAAAAATATGAAAATAATTCCAATAATTAGGATTTTTCATATTATTTCATATTCTGATTTTTCTGATTTTTTTTTAAACTTTTTATATTTTTTTTCATTTTTTGAATTTTTTGAAATTTCTGTGGCGCACCAGGCCAGGTGCGCCACAGAAATGTGATAATTCTGTGGCGCACCAAGCCAGGTGCGCACAGAAATAATTTTTGTGGCGAGATTTCTGTGGCGCACCCAGAAAACCTGGGGTGCGCCACAGAAAGTGAAAAACGTGCGCCACAGAAAGGCCTTTCTGTGGTAGTGGAAGCCGTTGCTTCGGAGGATTTGTGGAT
Organism: Poa pratensis; assembly: GCA_947311845.1. Classification (NCBI taxonomy): domain Eukaryota; kingdom Viridiplantae; phylum Streptophyta; class Magnoliopsida; order Poales; family Poaceae; genus Poa; species Poa pratensis. The sequence continues at coordinate 53,598,735 of CAMZMU010000047.1, read as the reverse complement.
TTGGCATTGGTTCTTTGGTTTGCCGGGTTCTCTCAATGATATCAAGGCGTTGCAGAGATCACATCTATTTTCTCGGCTTGCTAGTGGACATGCCCTGGCTTGCAACTACACCGTGAATGGGCATGATTATACCATGGGGTATTATCTTGCCGACGGTATCTATCCTTGTTGGTCAACATTTGTGAAGACCATCTCAAGACCGGACAACAAGAAAGAATCAAATTTATGCTAAAGCTCAAGAAGCATGCCGAAAGGATATTGAGAGGGCATTTGTTGTGTTGCAAGCTCGGTTTGAAATCGTTCGAGGTCCTGCTCGTTTCTGGGATAGAAAACCCTTTCAGATATCATGACGGTTTGTGTGATTTTACACAATATGATCATTGAAGATGAGAGTGATTTAAACTTGGAATTTTTCTATGACAACATTGGTAGCCGGGTGAAGCCTCAAAGGAACCCAGACCAGATCCAACCATTTCTTGATACCTACAGAAAGATTGAGGATAAGGCCACACACCTTCAGCTCCGTGATGATCTTATGGAGCACCAATTTCAATTGTATGGGAAGAAGTAGATTCCCATTGAACCATTGTTTCAATTAAGACCATTCGTTATTGTTTTAATTATTTAGATTTGAACATTTATTGTAATATGGATGATTATTGTATCGTACGATGTTAAACATTTATTACGTTGAATTTGTATTGATGTCTTGTCAAAATTATGGTGTTCAAAATCATGAATTTGATAAAACAATGGAAAACTGGTTTTCCGGTACCTGTAGGGCTAGGGGGCAGAAACGAGTTTACCGCATCTGTTCCGTCAGGGGCCGCGTGGTACCGGAAAACGTTTTCCGGCTCAACATATCCGGTACGAGTTTATCCTGTCATATCCGGTACGAGTTTATCCGGTATCGAGTTGCTCAAGAGGCAAAAAAAAAAAAAAAGCGACAGAAAATTCTACATTGTCGATGTTCGTTTCCAGCCAGCCCAGCCCAGCCTAGCCCAGTAGACATGAGATGCAGCTTTGAGGAGAGCACTTGTCTCATGTGTCAGCCGTCGCCGTGCGCGCGCGCGAATCCGGTCTCAGCTCCCGAATGCCAGGCGAAGCCGCCGCTGTGACGGTCCCGGCATACCGCGCGCTGATCCACCGCCTCGCCTCCACCGGCCGCGTCGATGCCGTCCACCACGCGCTCGCCTCCGCGCGCTCGGCCCTCGCCCCCGCCTCCCTCCACCCGCTCTACGTCGCCTCCATACGCGCCCTCGCCCGCGCCGGTCTCCTCCAGCCCGCCGTCGACGCCTTCGAGCGCATGGACCTCTTCGCCTGCCCGCCACAGGCCCCCGCCTACAACGCCATCATGGACGCCCTCGTCCACGCCCACCACCACCACCAGGCCCACAAGGTCTACGTCAGGATGCTCGCCGCCGGCGTTTCCCCCGACCTCCACACCCACACCATCCGCCTCCGCTCATTCTGCCTCACCGCCCGCCCGCACGTCGCCCTCCGCCTCCTGCGCACCCTGCCAGACCGTGGATGCCACGCCAGACCCGTCGCCTACTGCACCGTCGTGTCTGGCCTCTACGCGCACGGCCACGCCCACGACGCACGTTGCCTGTTCGACGAAATGCTGCGGGGACCCTCATTCCCTGACATTGCCACTTTTAATAAGCTCCTGCATGATCTTTGCAAGAAAGGGGATATCTCCGAGGGCGCCGCACTTCTCCCCAAGGTTCTCAAGCGGGGGATGTCCGTGAACCTGTTCACCTACAACATCTGGATCAGGGGGCTCTGCGAATGCGGCAGGTTGGCCCAGGCCGTTGCACTTGTGGAAGAGATGGAAGACTACGTCCCGCCAGACGTTGTGACCTACAATACGCTCATACGTGGCCTTTGTAAGGGCTCCAGAGCCCGGGAAGCCGCACACTATCTTCGGAGGATGATGAACCGTGGCTGCATGCCAGATGATTTCACCTACAACACCATCATTGACGGGTACTGCAAGATGGGCATGATGCAAGAAGCTACTGAGCTGCTGAAAGATGCTGTCTTTAAAGGTTTTGTGCCGGACCGGGTCACATATTGCTCCTTGATCAATGGGCTATGTGCCGTGGGTGATGTCGAGCGGGCGCTGGAGCTGTTTAATGAGGCTCAAGCAAAGGAACTCAAGCCTGATCTTGTCGTGTACAATTCTCTTATCAAAGGACTCTGTCGCCAGGGGCTCATCTTGCAGGCCTTGCTGGTCATGAATGAGATGTCTGACGACGGCTGCCATCCCGACATTTGGACATACAACATCATTATCAACGGTCTATGCAAAATGGGAAATGTTTCAGATGCTACCGTTGTGATGAACGATGCCATTTTCAAAGGATACCTTCCTGACGTTTTCACCTTCAACACATTGATTGATGGCTACTGCAAGAGGTTGAAGCTGGACAGTGCTCTTCAGCTTGTTGAAAGGATGTGGACATACGGCATCGTGCCCGATGCTATCACATATAATTCGGTTCTTAATGGCCTCTGCAATGCTGGGAAGGCCAATGAAGTTAATGAAACATTCAAAGAGATGACCCTTAAAGGATGTCGGCCAAACACTATTACCTACAACATACTGATAGAGAATTTCTGCAAGTCCAGTAAATTGGAAGATGCCTCTGGGGTGATAGTGAGGATGAGCCAAGAAGGACTAACCCCTGATGCAGTCAGTTTCAACACACTTATTCATGGATTCTGTAGGAATGGTGAGCTTGAGGGAGCGTACATGCTGTTTCAGAAAATGGAGGAAAGAGGGTACGCCGCAACAGCTGATACATTTAATATCCTAATTGGTGCCTATTGCAGTAAGCTGAATATGCAAATGGCTGAGAATATTTTTGACGAAATGGTCAGGAAGGGCTATAAACCTGATTCATATACTTATCGCGTCCTGATTGATGGATCATGCAAGACTGCAAATGTTGACTCTGCATACGAGCATCTCGTGAAAATGGTAAATGAGGGGTTTGTTCCTTCAATGACAACTTTTGGTCGTGTAATAAATACACTCGCAGTGAACCTTCGGATTTCAGAAGCTGTTGGGATTATTCGTATTATGGTGAGAATTGGAGTTGTTCCTGAGGTTGTAGATACCATCTTGAGTACTGATAAGAAGAAGATAGCTGCACCAAAGATACTTGTTGAAGACTTGATGAAAAAAGGTCACATTAGTTACCCTACATATGAAGTACTGCATGAAGGAGTGAGAGATAACAAGTTAAATAGAAAGCATCAACAAATAGAATATATTTAAGAGTGTTGCCCCACAAAAAACAAACATCAGTCATTCACAAACACTAACATCGCACAACTTTGATGTAGTCAACCGTAAGAAGTGCTTGTTGGAGAAAAAGCACGGGAGGTGCTTATGTTATTAGTCAAAACCTTGGATGCAACCAACTTTATTACTCCTACCTCTCAAGGCTATGTTATCATATTCTGCTCAGACTATGGAGAGAATCTGTTTCTAGATGCAGGTTAACAAAGGTCTGTGTTAGTTCTCTATCACACTCCTTATATTTAAATTCCTCTGCATTGATTTTTTCTTAGCATTAACTGAAGTATGATTTTGTTAAGGCCCATGAGGCCCATGTAGGCCGGCCCATGCCATTCTATATATGGAAGATACGTCCTCAGCTGAACTGCATCGACTCGAACTCCTTCTCCCAGGTTCGTAACTTGGTATCAGAGCAGGTTAGGGTTCCATCCCAGCCGCCGTCGCGCTCCTCCCGGCCGCCGTCGCGGCCACCATCCCGGCCGCCATCGCGGCCTCCTCCCAGCCGCCGTCGCGGCCACCATCCCGACCGCCGTCGCGGCCTCCCTCTCAAGCAGCCGTCGCGGCCCCTCCAGGTCTTGATCCGCTGCCTCCGATCCACCTCCAGATTGCTGCCGCTGCTGCTACTTCACAGCCACGGTCCTCCAGCTCCCTCCTGCCCTCTTCAACACGTCGCTGCCAGAAGGTATCAATTGTGCATCATGTCGGTCAATGCTATTGCTGTCAACATCGTTCTTGATGGTCAGAACTATCCGAGTGGGCTTTTTGTGTTGAAACTGCCTTGCGGGGTCATGGATTATTGTCTCACTTGATTGAAACTCCTCCTGTTCTTAGCAATGACCGTAGTAATGCTACTGAAATTAAAACATGGCAGATTAATGATGGAAAAGTAATGGCTGCCATTGTCAATAGCATCAAACAGTCCATGATTATGAGCTTGTCCAAGTTTAAAACTGCTAAGAGCATTTGGTCGTATTTGAAGGAACGCTTTGTTCAGGATAGTGGTGCTCTCTTACACACTCTCATGCAGCAAACTCATGTCATTGAGCAGAATGACATGTCTATTGATGAGTATTATTCTGCTTTTGATCGTCTGATGGGTGCTTTGACCTCCATGGTGCCTGAATGTACTGCTGATCCTTGTCCAGCGCATGCGTTCATTGAGAAGTTCCTCACATACAGATTTGTTATGGGAGTTCGGACTGAATATGACTCTCTTCGTGCACGATTGCTTCATAGTTCTGATAGTCTCACCATGGCGAAGGCGTTGTCTGATTTACTTGCTGAAGAGACTCGCCTCAAGTCCTTGTCTTCTGCTGCTGGTTTGGGTTCTCACAGTGTCTTGGCTGCTGCTCAGAAGCCCCATGCAGCAAGGACTACCTTTCAGAGCTATGCGAGTATTGCAAGAAGCCTGGTCATAGGTCAGAAAATTGCTTTGGTAAATTCCCAGAGAAGTTGGCTGATTTTCGTGCTCGTCGTGCTGCACGTGGTCGTGGTACCGGATCTGCACCTAGAGGCTCAGTGGCTGCTGCTGCTACTTCACCTGCTGCTACTTCATCACCAGCTTGGGTTCTTGACTCTGGGCATCCTTTCACGTAACGTCTGATCAGTCACAGTTAGCTTCTTCTAAGCCAATCCTCGACGGTGCTTCTGTTCAGACTGCTGATGGTACTTTATGTCACATTACTCATGAGGGTTCCCTTTATAATTCTCAGTTTACTGTTCCTAATGTATTCTTTGTACCTGAGCTGTCTATGGATCTACTCTCAGTAGGACAGATTACAGATCATCATTGCTTTGTTGGATTTGATGACTCATCTTGTTTTGTACAGGATCGTCGAACAGGGGTTGTGATTGGGACTGGCCGTCGCCGTAAAAGTGCTCCTCGCCTCTACATATTGGACACTTTGCGTCTTCCTTCATCCACTGCATCTCCAGCTCACGTGCTCTCCGCTGCATCAGCTTCCGCTGCGTCCTTTGCCCAATGGCACCATCGTCTTGGTCATTTATGTGGTTCACGGTTGTCGACATTAATAAAGTCAGGTTGTTTAGGTCATACATCTGTCGAGTCTAGTTTTCATTGTAAGGGTTGTAAGCTTGGAAAACAAATTCAACTTCCATATTTTTCTAGTGATTCTCATTCTGCTACACCTTTTGATCTTGTTCACTCTGATGTATGGGGCCCTGCTCCTTTTGTTTCAAAAGGTGGTCATAAATATTATGTTATTTTCATTGATGATCATTCTCGTTATACTTGGATTTATTTCATGAAACGCCGCTCTGAGTTGACCTCCATTTACAAGTCTTTTGTTCGCATGGTTCACACTCAATTTTCTACTCCAATCAAAATTTTCCGTTCAGACTCTGGTGGTGAATATTTATCTGATAATTTTCGCCAGTTTTTGAACTCAGAGGGTACTCTTGCTCAGCTTTCTTGCCCTGGTGCTCATGCGCAGAATGGTGTTGCTGAGCGCAAGCACCGTCATGTCATAGAGACTGCTCGCACTCTTTTAATATCTTCTTTTGTTCCTTCACACTTTTGGGGTGAAGCTGTTTCTACTGCGGTTTATCTTATCAACAGACAACCGTCATCCAAGCTCTCTGGAAAATGTCCTGGTGAAGTCCTTTTTGGTACTCCTCCGCGATATGATCATCTTAGAGTCTTTGGATGTACGTGCTATGTCTTGTTGGCACCTCGGGAGCGAACTAAATTGACTGCCCAATCTGTTGAGTGTGTTTTTCTGGGATATAGTCCTGAACATAAAGGCTATCGGTGTTATGATCCTTCTTCTCGTCGCATTCGTATTTCACGGGATGTCAGTTTTACTGAAAACCGTCCTTTCTTTTACAATTCCTCCACACACTCTTCATATTCTCCCACAGAGTCTACCTCTTTTATGTGTCTTCCCCCCACTCATGACGCTCCATCTGTGCCACCATCATCCACCACATCACCATCTACTACATCCATACCAGATGTTCCTATTCCCATCACTCCACCCTTCCATGTGACACCACCTTCATATTCTTTTTCTAAACCACCTATCACACAAACCTACACACGTCGTCCTTACTCTATCCCCACGGACAGTCCTGCGGAACCTGTTGTTGATGATTGTACTAACATTGATGAGTCTCATATTGTTTCTGATGAGTTACAGGGTGATCAGGGATATGCTCTCCGTGATCGTGCTACCATTGCACCTCCGGATCGATTAGGCTTTCCACGTGTTGGTGCAGTAACTGTTGAACCATCCTCTTATCAGGAAGCTTCTAGTCTTCCTGAGTGGCAGCTAGCTATGACTGAAGAATTGGCTGCCCTTGATCGTACGGGTACGTGGGATATTGTTCCTTTACCGTCTCATGCAGTACCTATCACATGCAAATGGGTCTTCAAGGTTAAGACCAAATCAGATGGGTCTATTGAAAGATATAAAGCTCGTCTTGTGGCCAGAGGTTTTCAGCAGACTCAAGGACAAGACTATGATGAGACTTTTGCACCAGTTGCACATATGACTACTGTTCGTACTTTAATTGCTGTGGCAGCTAGCTCTTCTTGGACTATCTCTCAGCTGGATGTCAAAAATGCTTTTCTTCATGGTGATTTGCATGAGAAGTTTATATGCACCCACCACCTGGTGTCGATGCTCCTTCGGGACATGTCTGTCGTCTTCGTCGGGCTTTATATGGTCTAAAACAGGCTCCACGTGCTTGGTTTGAGAGATTTGTTTCTGTTATACGAGCTGCTGGTTTTTCTCCTAGTGATCATGACCCGGCTCTATTTATTCATCTCTCTCCGCGAGGACGCACTTTGCTTCTTTTATATGTTGATGACATGCTGATTACGGGTGATGATCCAGAACATATTTCTCATGTGAAGAAGCACCTTGGTGAGCAATTTCAAATGTCTGATTTGGGTCCTCTCAGTTATTTCTTGGGCATTGAGGTTCTGCAGTCTCCCAAGGCTATTATCTTTCACAGTACAAGTATATACAAGATCTTGTTGCTCGTTCTGGTATTAGTGATAATCGTACAGCTACAACACCTATGGATCTTCACTTACAACTTCGTCCAAGTGATGGTCCACCTTTACAGGACCCATCTCGATATCGGCATATTGTGGGCAGCCTTGTTTATCTCACTATTACCAGACCTGATATTGCACATGCAGTTCATATTTTGAGTCAGTTTGTAGCTGCGCCTACTTCAGTTCATTATGGTCATTTACTTCGTGTGCTGAGATACTTACGAGGAACAGCAGATCGATGTTTATTCTATGATCGTGATAGCCCACTTCAGCTTCATGCTTACTCCGACGCCACTTGGGCGAGTGATCCTGTTGAGCGTCGCTCAGTTACTGGTTATTGTATTCTTCTTGGATCTTCTCCTATTGCATGGAAATCAAAGAAGCAATCAGCTATATCTCGATCTAGTACTGAGGCAGAACTTCGAGCTCTTGCTACTACCACGGCAGAGATCATATGGCTGAGATGGCTATTAGCTGATCTTGGTGTCTTTTGTGATGCTCCTACACCTCTTCTTTGTGACAACACTGGAGCTATACAGATTTGTCATGACCCTATAAAGCATGAACTTGTAAAGCACATTGGTGTTGATGTCTCGTTTACTCGGTCTCACTGTCATCAGAAAACAATTGATCTCCAATATGTACCCTCGGAACTGCAATTGGCAGATTTCTTCACAAAAGCACAAACTAGAGCACAACATCAGTTTCATTTGATCAAACTCAATGCTTCAGATCCTCCGCTTCCGCCTTAAGTTTGAAGGGGGGTGTTAAGGCCCATGAGGCCCATGTAGGCCGGCCCATGCCATTCTATATATGGAAGATACGTCCTCAGCTGGACTGCATCGACTCGAACTCCTTCTCCCAGGTTCGTAACTGATTTGACAAAAGGAGATAATATGGGGAATATCTTTATGTCTCAGATAATATACTTATCCTCCAGTTGAAGTAACCATCTTTGATTCATGCTTGCTCATAAAATAGTAGTTCTATGAGTGGACCTACTGAACCGCAAGACGGAATCAACATACACGCAAACAGAGAGAGGTTTCCATTTCTTTATTTAGACATTTTTCAAACCTGGTCGGCAGGTTGCATCCCCTTAGGCCATGATCGATCCTTATCAGCTTATCTCATTATGATATAAAAGAAAATTAATACTACAGATAATCCTTTTCAATTAAAATCAGGACTAGGTACTACTGATAGAACATAAAGTGTTTACTTTCCTCTACCTTCTTGTCTTGCTCTGTGTTTTATTCAGCACATGGTGAGGGCATTGATGTTGTATGGTTGTGCAGTTGCTTCTTTATATATGTCACCTTTGGTGATGGAAGAACTTTCCTCATTCTGCAAAAATAAAATCAGAAACCAATATTGAACGTTTTGACTTATCACAGGGTAGCTAGATTCCAGTACCTACCAACTCTTTGTTTAAGCTTAATGTTAGTGCTAACTCATTACCCCAGTCACCTCCACCCACTTTGGGTCTGCAACTGCCAACTGTTGCCATGGAAAGGATCAACTTGAATTAGTAATATCCATATCCTGATTGCTAATATCTCCTCCACTCTGCACTAGCAGTTCTATGTTTCTGGGGAAACAATGTTTTTTGTTCACATGTAGTACTAAACTACAAACTGCACTACACTAGAGAATATACTAGTATTTGATAGGCATTATTATTTAAATACTAATAGGTCAGCCGATGGCTGGAGGGATCTGTCCCTTGAAAACTAAGTTTTGTTGATAACAAGCCTTTCATGCCCACCTCAAACTCTCAAAGGAACCTGCTTGCTTGGCACCACCTCTCACCCCTTGTTTTTTGCTGATTCTTCTACAGATTCATCATATTCCAGTAAGTTGCAGACCTCATCAAAACCTTGTTAACTAGAATCAAACCAAACTTTTGTTTAGAGATATCATTTTGTGTTTTGTTGAACATCTGAACTGGAAGCTCTGGTTTTGGGAAGTTTTCCCCTCTTTTCCACTTTCTTTGTCTTTAGGGAATATGGGTTAATTGTTGAAATATGGACCTGGTAAGCTTGTATATCTTATCTCACGAGTCACGAACCACATGTTTAGATGTTCAAGGTACTAGTTTGAGAGTATGAGCTGAATATGTGTGTTAATTGTTGAAATACGGACCTGGTAAGATTGTATATCTAATATGTCCGTTGATTTTCCCAACTGACATTCACTTTGTTCTTATTCTCATTCATTTTTCAAAGTTGTTTTATCCTGATGCCTGAATTAAAAACCTGCAGCACGACTCTCAAGCAGAAAGCATTTCGTTCTTGCATTCAGATCTTCAGCAGCTGCTTTCAAGATGTTGCCACTTGAACATAAGCCTGAGTGCTGAATTTTGTGGATGGCGGTGACCTGCAGAACCTCCATGATATGTGCCTTTGTTCGTTGCAATTCTTTTGCTTCTTGCTTTTAAGCTTGCAAGGTGTTTCAAAGGGCAGACTCGCACTGGAAGTGAGTGGGTGAGGTTGGGAGAGTTATGGGAGTTGTGCTTCTGGATTTCTTGGGCCAATTAATCAAACAACGAGCTTGTTTACGGTGGAAGCAAGCAGGTCGAGCTTCTTACCGTTGCAGCTAGCCACTTTATATTATCTGAAAGCTTGCTCGCAGTCTGGCATTTCTCTTTGCTTGTGTTTGTGCATGAGCTTGAGCTGTGGGCGCATGGGGCTCAACAGAGAATTGTTGCAAGGCTTGTGTTCTGATGGTCTATGGAAGTATGCAGTATTTTGGTCACTCGAAAGGAGAAGCATGGGTAAGCCCTACCATTTGTTATCTTGGATTTCTGCTTATCTGATTGGACAATAATATTGAACCAACATGGCACATCAAAGAAAAACAATGAACATGAGTCAAAATGATGATGATTCTCATGTCAAGTGCATTCCGCTAATGTGAAAATGTTATGATAACTTATAAGTTATGACTGACAATGACTGGTTCGGTGGATGCTGTGCATGGAACACAAGCCCACAGTTTGTACATGCAGTTGGCATGCACTAATGCACACATGGCATGTTTACTTTATTTTTATGTATGGATTGGCATTTAGAATTTTTGTTATTGTGAGTCTTGTTCGTACAAGTCATATTTCACTCTTCCAAATGCATGGTTGGTAAATTAACTTTCCAGGATCTTGACTTGGGGAGATGGTTATGTCGACAAGATCACCAAGGATACCCAAGCAAGAGATCTTTATGATGATCTAGCTGGTAGTGATAATCAGATAATATCACCTATTTGGTACAACAACGACCAGCGTCAAAGCTATCCGTTGTGCTCCATCGAGGCAGTGTTGCTGAGTATGTGTAGTCATTCATATTCTCTTGGAGAAGAGTGAGGATAATTACATGTTGTTCAACTTTTGTATAATGAACGTTACATGCAACCGTTTGATTGTCTAATTTCAACTTTGACAGAATTATTGGTAAAGTAGCAGTTACAGGACAACATTACTGGATTTCTGCCAACGATTTTCGTTCAACAGATATCTATAAGGTTAGCCAGTTTACAGCTTCCTTTCCACGCCGCAACTCTTGAGCTTGCATAGCACTGAATGAGGTTTCAGGCTTTCAGCTAACTTTACTTTTCAGTATCACGAGGACTGGCAGTTTCAGTTTGCAGCAGGAATCAACGTAAGACCCACTTATTATCACTTGTCCTCTAAGCTAATGTACATCTGAGTTTAACCAGCAAGTGCAAACTTATGCTTGACTAATCTGGTTGTTCTTATTCTTCACATGTAGACAGTCCTGCTTGTACCGGTGATTCCTCATGGGGTTCTTCACCTGGGCTCTTTATATATGGTATATTTCAATTAAGAAATTTACCCACATGCTAGCTTAGTGCATTATGGTATTTGAGAACAACAACATGGTTTAGAGATATTTTCTAGAATGTTCACTTTTTTTTCCGCGTGTTGTCTTAGTTGCCGTGTGATATTTAAGTGATAATAACAACATGGTTTGTACATTATCTTTTTTTAGAGAAATATGCCATTTCTAGCATGAAACCAAGCAGGTTCAGTACATGAATCAATACATGACACATGGGGCAGGCTGTGGTGTGGTACCTTCCCAGTACATGGTTTATAGAAGCTGCACGATTACTGCATAATCAACGTACTGTTGGCAAAAACAACATGATAGTGGATGCTACTTGATGTAGAACAATCTTAATATATAGTATGTGGAGGCTCTTCCTTCACAGGGTTTGTATCTCTTCATACTAATCACGGTAGCAAATTCTCAACCTTCAGGTTGTGGAAAGTTCAGCATTGGTGACACTCGTGAAGGACTTGTTCTATAAGATTTATGACCCCTCGATTCTTCATAATCCTTCAGCCACAGGGTGTGTCTACCCAAATACTTTGAGGAAACCTACTGCAAATCTATCGGCGGATCCTCCAGACACGCTTGCCCATGACGTATTTGATTTGGTCAACAGCTCAGCTCAGCTATTAAGCATTGATCATCTTAATCTACCACATCCCTTCACTATGTCAGAGTATCCAATGTTAGAAGATGTCATCATAGGAGCATATGATACTGGTATAACAGCTTGCCCAGATGAAACTTTTGATGCGAATAAGAGTGATCTGTGGACCGATGCACATGAAACACCATATGGACTTGCTCACTGCAAGACAATGTTTGAACCAGACACGACCAATTCCAATAGCAAACGGAGTTGCAGACCAGTAACTAACATGGAAGATTCAGATTATGATAGTATTGATGGTTTAACTCTTACATATATGGCACAAGAATATCAGGAGAACACACATGGTAGCACTATCGCTTTAAATGGTGATGTTGTAACTTCAAATTCTTTGGTTCATTCAGAGCTGCACAAAGATGTTGAGGCTATGTCCAGGGAAGATGTTGAGAACTTTATGTGGCATAGTAGATCGAAACATCAAGAGTCTACAAGCCATTCTCTCCTTCAAGAGAATGGAAACAAAACATATTTTTACTCACATCTTGAGAACAATGATTATGCAGAATTCTTACTGGACGCTATAACCTATCAGGTTGGTAATATCCCAAAAGTGACTCTTCTCACTCAACAGATTCTTTGACCTCATCCCAGACACAAATTCAGAGAGAAGACCATGCAGTGAGGCTGGATGAATGGTCAGTTCCAGACAACCTGGTGGTCGAGAATTTTCACCCATCTCAGTCAATGATGGCTTCATGAGATATAAAGTGACAGTATCGTCCCCTGAGGAAATAAAAAAGGCAATGACTGAAGAATGTGTGGGTCATACAATTCAAGGCGTGCATAGAGGAAATTCAGTTGAAATAAAACATGAATTCAGAAAAACTGAGCTGCACAAAGAAAGACCGAGAGACAGGCAACTAATCCAAGATAGGATGAAGGAGCTGAGAGAGCTCATTCCAAATACCGCAAAGGTTGAGCTTCTAAGTTCTGACTTGTATCTCCATATTTTTAATATGTTTGTTTGCAAGGGAATAACAGTGTATTGATTGAATCTTCTTGCAAAAACAGTGCAGCATTGATGCTCTCCTGGACAGAACAATAACACACATGGTGTTCCTGCAAAGTGTATCCGAGAAAGCTGAGAGGGTGGGCTTCTTCAAATTTATGTGTCCTGATGATGATTTAAGTTCATAAATGATTTACAATTTTTATGTGATATATGAATAATAATCATCATTGACTTTGTCGTCATGACGCCATATCATAGTTGATATCTGAGAATTGGACTATTTATCTTTCCTATTCAGCATTTCCTTTGGACATTTTAGGAAAAGTTCAAAGGAGTGGAACCCATTAGGATGTTGGGGGTAGTTATAATTTGTGGCATTTACCTTTTCTTGGACTTGGGTCTGGATTCTCCTATATTTAAACAAGCCATACACTATCCTTTCTTCATCTCCTCACCGTTGGTAGTTATTTATGTTCGTAATCTATAAGCCACGATTTGCTATTGCATGTTAGTTTGTATTGTATTGTCCTCAGACAAGCTCTTGACATAGGAGATGGCTGTATAATAAGTGAATACCATGTTGTTGAAACAGCTTCAGAACAAAATAGAAAACGAGGAGTTCCGTGACGAGGCTAAGATGAAACTGGAGAACTGCCCTCTGAGGGTCCAAGAGCTTGAGCAATCTGGGCATCTTCTCATTGAGGTGAGTAGTGCTGCATACGTCAGTTTTCATCGATGTATTCGTAAACGTGCTGCATGTTACTTAATCCATAGTCGTGTGAAATCATGTGTACCCAGATGGTGTGCAAGGGGTACGACGTCTTTTTTGAGATAGCGCATCTGTTCAAGGGCCTTGAGGTGAGCATACTGAAAGGAGAGCTGGAGTACCGTTCGGATGGGCTATTGGCTCGCTTCGTCGTCGAGGTACTTCATATAGTTCCCTGGTAGCTGGAATGTTTCCAACCAATTGTGTTTCTGAGAATCTCATATCTGGTGTCCCACTCGCAGGCTTCGAAATGTTCAAACCAGATGCAGATTCTCTGTCCACTGATGCACCTGTTGCAGAGGAGATGATCTTATTGTCGTGTGACTCCGTTGGTTTTGGCTAGCCCATCTCTCGCTTGAAGTGTTTGTGGCTGATTGAATAATGTACAGGACTACAGGAGACCATGGCTAGCCCATTTCACGCTTGAAGTGTGAAGAGAGCGGACATGCCAAATGGGGTGTGGGCGCAGTTAGTTGCAAACAGTAGTTTCCCTTGAAGTGTTTGCTACTTCTCTATCTTTTTTTTAAAACATCCTTCGCTATAATCTGAGGGAGCCCAGACTTGCCTGTGCTGTTAAATACTACTCCCCTCTGTCAAGTTTTACTTGACGCAGAGTTGTATACCAGATTTATACTGTCCTAGTTCTTCCTCCATGTCAAGTAAAACAGGACGGAGGGAGTAATTTACTTTGATCACATGATTGTGGGATGCTATAATGCAAGAAAAATGTTGCTGAAACTGTCAGATATCCAGAGACTACAGGCTACAAATATAGGATTGAACTCCATTCATTAATTTTTCCAAAATCACTAGCTTCTAGTAAAGCAGTAGAATCCAGTATTACTTAGCTAAATACAGTCACACAATATACTCGAGTCAGTCTACTGGAGCATCATAGCATGACTAAAGTCTAGCACACACCAACCTGCTATGAAGAGTCACTACTGGATAGGCAGAGTTACAACTAATGTCCACACAAAGCCATCAGAGTTGGAGATTATTCACAAGATGCTTGCATCCAGATCAATGTTCTGTCACCGAGCACTTCACATAACTCCAGTCATAGTAAAATCACGCGAAGCATAGAGACAGCAAAAATAACTACATTAGTTCACAACCTCAATCTAACATCTAAACCCTCCTGCGGGTGCGCCTGTCACTAGCTTCAACGCTTTCAACTGGATTCACATCTTCATTGGTACAGACTGCCCTTTTCCGGTTAACAGATGACGCAGGATCATCATCCACTACTGCGACGGTTGCTAACAAATCAGACAGCAAGGACGGACACGTCTCCTCCAGGTAATTAAAGCCTTCTGTCACCATCACATCTGAACAAAGACAACAAAAGGAACGGGGCAAGATGAGAACTCCAGCAGATAAATGGATACAGTAGCTTACAACAAATCGGAATGAAATTACACCACAAGACCAACTGAATGCAAGTACATGTTAAACGTGCAAAGACCAATCTAACCGCACGAACAGAAGTTTTACAAGGAGCATAAATGGCGAAAATTACATTGGCACCAAATAGTAGGGTAAGTCCCTACATGAGAAGATACTTTATATTTGCAAAGCATAATCATACGAAGAATACATCGTAGAGAAATTATTAATCGAAAACTGAAGGTGCTTGTGAACAACTGCACAATGTCTTCTCCTTTTTATATCTGAGTATGAAACATGACGGACCTTCTGCAAATCCAAGAGATAAATGCATTGCGAAGCTCAAGTTTTGCATTATTCTCCTTTACTTAATACAGTATTGTGCCCATTTCTTCTCTTAAAATAGTTGATGTATGTTTATAGGGAGCAGATAACAGTCGATTATAATAACTGACTTGCTTTATGATTTCACTTTCCTTATTGAAATCGTAGAGAGCTTCCTCTCTGTTACTAGAAACAATAACATGAGAAAACTTTGTTTGTACCGCTTTAATGAACTTCAATTGTACTGCTTTAGAGAATAACTAACGAATACAGTCCCACAGCTAGCTAGAAAGTAACAGATTCTTGTTCAAATTTACAGTTTACAAGAATTAATCTGATAAATATCGCAAGTTAGAAACTGTCATTTCCATGTATAAATATCTCAACCCATGCTTTTGATAGCAGAAGTATATGAACTTAGCCTTTTCATGCTGTTGATTCAGGAACTCAACAAACAATATTTAGGGAGAAATAATACATATTAAAAAAAGTTAACAAATATAGCATTTCCCAGCAAGCATTTAAAGAAACCAGCCAAACAAACCAGTGGGGAAAATATGAAGAGTAAACAGTGGTGACTAACATAAAGACAAGAATGAAAGGTGATTCTTACACTGAAATAAAATATATGGAAATTAGAATGCATAATTAATTCTTTGAATGCCAATGAACCACACAGCAATGATAAGAAAACACTGCACGTGAGAGCATTAGCCTCATGCACCCACTCGCTGAGATGGCGCATATGCGCACAGATTGGCTCACGGAACTTATAATTATGAGTTTTCAGCATTAGTAGATTAAACTGCACGATTTCCAAGATTTTCAAATAAGCAACTGCTACAAAATATCAACTGCAAGTCCTTGAGAACAACATCCAATATGTAAGGAAATTTAAAGACGTATTGAAAACGGGTGTTTTAACAATCCTACTGTATTCTCAACAATCTAACACCATCATATATGACTATGTTGAGCATTTGAGCTTTTTTGTGATCATTCTATAGAATGGTCGCCATTTTGCTAGCCAACACCCATACGGATGGTATAACTTCCAAAGAAATAAAAGGCGGCAGTTACAGGATCCAAAATTTGTGCGGTATTGGAGTAAGACTCGTGAAGCAAATGGTTATAATATGTATCATAGATATTCTATCAGCATTCTAACATCCATTTTCAAAATATCCAGAAAGTGCAGACCAGTTTTGCCAACAATAGCATAGGAGGAGGAAATCTCCTGCAATACTAGAATTTAGATCTAGTTATACGCTAAAACTTATAAACAAGTACTCCAATACTAGACAAATGCTGAAAAAAGAAGAGATGCAGCACTGTCTACTATTATCAACAAAAGTTTGAAGGAATACCTCCCAGATTTTGTCGAACAGCAGTGAACTTTAGACATGCAGACTTGAGCTGAGCACAATGGTGCTGTTCAGCTAGGGCCAAGGTTGTCGCAACTGTTTCAGAAGTGAGCTCATCACATAACTTTGCCTCACACAGGATTCGTAGCCGGTCCAATCCATATCTATCAGCTGCTGCCAACAAATGCTGTATTACTGCAGTAGATGTCCACATTGAGAAAGATCCAGCTAGCTCATGAACACCAGGAAGTTCATCAGAGTATATGAAATTCACCATTGCCTGCATTGGAAGAGAGGTCGCAACATTACCATACGGGGTCTTTCAATAAAACATCGATGTAAGGATTTACTTCTTTGCCAAAGGTTCAAAGTTAGGCAAGACATCAATAGTTCAATACTCCCTTCGTTAAAAAATAAAGGGGACTCAAGTTTTCTAAGATTTAACTTGGACCCACAATAGTCCAACTATACATGGATATCTAACACAAAATTGGTGCCATTGAAAAATACTTTTTAATGGTATCAAATTTGTATTATGTAATGCGCATATTGTTGAGCAAATCGTTGGTTAAAGATAAATCCTATGAGTATAAAAATGAACCGAGATCAGTTCTACCACAAACAACTGAACTATATTATTCATATGTGACAAGACCAAACATGCTTACTTCATGAAAATTAACTCATGCATTGTGCTGGAAGTTAAATTACAACTGCACACAGGATGTGTGTTAAGCAATAGAGAGCAAAGAGAAAACTTCCAAAAATGGGTAAAAAGATATTTAAAATGTAAACTATGACTGAAAGCAGGTGCAAAAGGAGGCACTAGGATTGCTGAAAAGAACATACTGAAAAGCAGTGCAGTCTGCATGTAACATTACCTTGAAGACGATAGGCTCAACATCCTCCACGACAACCCTGACCAAGTCAGGTTTACCAATAGGTCCAAAGAACTGTGCTTTGAATACAGGGGAGCGGGTGGCAAGAATCCATTTATGTGCCTGGACTTGCTCATCACCTACTTCAAAAGTTATGTCACAGCCAATGTGGAGTTTGAGGAGCTCCTTGAAGCAACGGCCAATATCAGATGGGGGGACATCAATCTGGATATTCTTTGGTGTTTCAAGATGGTTCTTGACGACACCTACTGTGCAGTTCATGATTAAGCAGTCATCCTTTAGAAAATCCGATGTCTCTAATTGTGTCCTTCTGAAGAACCTCTTGTAACCCCTAAATGGAATAAATCACCGTTAGCTGCAATTCCGGAATAGAAACACGAATGAGGTACTCAGAAATAAAAATGCCAGGAAGGAAAGAGCACATTACAATCTGTGAAGGGAAGATTACAGCAATTGAAACAGAATGTTAGTCTCTCTATACCGCCAGTTATTGGTTTATTACCCCAGCTACGAATTCATTTAAGATGTATCACTGATGATAATCTTCTTATGTATTTCGCCTAGCCAATCCAGCTAGAACTAGAAATGTGAACAGTCACAGCAACAGGGAACTAGCAAACTAAAAATAGTAGCAAAACTAGGGTGGAACAAGGCAAATACAATCTGAAGGAAGGAATTTAGGTTGCACATATCTATAGAGAGTAAGTAATGGTGTGGGGGAAATGTTGCTAGTTACCACATGGATCCTTTGTACTTGAGGGTGTATGGTCCGGCCTGCATGGACCGGTCAAAATGGGAGTGGACCTTGTGGCGGGCGCGGCCTGACTGGTCGAGGAGGGTGAGCTCGAAGAGGGCGCGGACGTCAGTGCCCTCGGAGGCGAGGGCGACGAAGACGGAGACGTAGTTGGCGTTGTCCTCGTGGTTTTTTCCATCGGGGTAGACGTAGACGGCCCAGTCGTAGCCGCCGACGGCGAAGGTGTCGCTGGAGAGGTGCCGGCCGGGGCCGATGCCCTTGGCGAGGGAGAAGCCCTTGAGGGTGTACTGGTGCGAGCCACGAACGGTCTCGGTGACCGACCGCGACCACGACGGCCGCGGCACCGCCATCGCACAAACCCTAGGTGGGCGAGATCGGGTTAATTTGGGCGAGAGGAGCGGGGATTTGGGCGGGCGGGAGGGAGTAGATTACGCTTGGTACTGGCGGTGAGCTGCGGCGGCGCGGAGGAGGGAGAGGAGATGAGAGCCTAGCTGCGCCGCGCCGCCTGGTTTCCGGGAGGCGTCCCGTCCATCACGATGACGACCGGAGAACCAGGGAAAGGAGGTATCTATCTTCTGATCATTGAGATTGGTAAAGTGATAACGTACTAGTATGTGCCATTTCTTTTGGAAGCCCTAGCGTATTTCTTCTTTCGAGTTTCCAGTCTTAGGATAACAAACTGCTCAGCTCAAAAAATAAAAATAAAAACACAGAGAAAACTGCTTGGTGGACCAAACGCAATTTATACAGGGCGTGTTTGTTTTCTCAAATCGGCTGTTTTCGTGGAGCATGTCAAAACAAGCGCATGGGGTAGGCATACGCGGGAGAGAAAGTGTGGAGATGGCGGGAGACGGAAAATTATCGGTGCGGTATGACGCGAAAACTCAGTCTCGCTCCCTTTTAGTCGGCCACCTCTAGAGGGAGGACAAATCAGACCTCAATTTTTGGCACCGGGCTACTTAGGGTGTGTTCGGTTTTAGAACGGCGTGAAACGGAATGGAACGGTTCCATCCTCGTGTTCGGTTAGGAGCAAAAAATTGTAATGAAATGGTTCTATTTCGTGTTCGGTTGGAGAATTGAAAATCGGAATGGAACGATGTTATTTGTTAAACATTCAATTAATTAGGACTTAAACTTAATTTTTTATCTCAAAATCGGAGTTGACAGAGAAAATTAATGAAAAAGGGTTTTTTTTCCCAAATCGAAGTGGAGACGTCAGATTGGGGCGCCCGGCCGCCGCCGGCCCTAGCTCCGTCCGGCCTTGCTCCGGCCTGGCTCCGACCGTCCGCCGCCGGCCCTAGCGACGGCCGGCCTTGCTCCGCGCCTAGCTCCGGTCGGCCGCCGCCGGCTCTGCTCGCCTGGCGCGGCCACGTCTTGCTCCGGCCCGGCCGCCGCCACCGGTTGGTCGTCGATGCGTCACGCATGGCCGCCGCCGCCTCGGCAGTTTCTCGCGCCGCCGCGCCGCAAACTGCTGGCCGCCGCCGCCTCGGCTGGTGGTCGCCGCCTCGGTCGGTCTGCTGGCCGTCGCCGGTGCGCTGGTGGTTGAGAGAGGCGAGGGAGGAGACGAGGGAGAGAAGCGAGGAAGGAGGCGAGGGAGGAGACGAAGGAGAGCTAATTACGCTCGGTTCCACCTTGTCCGGCCGATTTGGCCGGACGGGTGTGTTCCGCATCTTCAGCGGATATTCCCTTTTGAGGAACGAGTTGGTTCCATTCCAATCTAAAACCGAACGTTGGAATCCTCCTCGGGTGCGGAACGGTTCCATTCCGTTTCGCCCGATTCTCAAACCAAACACATCCTTAGATCGGCACCGGCGTCGGCCAAGATCTCTGGCAATTGTGCGGACCGAGATCTTCGGCACCAGCACCTACTTTTCATCCAGCTGCTTGCCCCCTTATCTCGGTCAACGTGTCATCTGTTTCGTCTCGGACACTCGCGGAGCATCGCCCTCGTCTCCCGTGGTGGTAACTGGTAAGCACCATACAACCACCGTCCCATTTCTCCACTTTTAAATCGCTAGGTGAGATGGAGGGTCGATTTGGTCGTTACTTATGCAACATAAAGTTTATCATTCAAACAACATGTCGTAGTTGTGAGGCTTGGACCTTATTAATACACAATAGAGTTGTTCGTCTTTTAGAGGTGTGGTCACGTATGCTCCAGTACTTTCCCGACACAATGAGTGGATTGCGAATCATAAACACATTTACCAACATGGTTTGAATGAGAAGAGCATTTTTTTTCCGGTTTGTCAAGATGCTTAGGGAGAGTTGGTTGCTACAAATTAAATAGAAATCACCTATGTGGAAGAGTAAGTGATTTCAAGCAAGACGTGTATGTGATTACAGAACTAAGAGGAGAAACGATCAGTGGGTCAAACTCCTTCTATAAGATATGAACGAGCGATAGATGTTAATACATGCATTTTGTATCATCAATTTTATACCACGGAGGTATAGTTGAGACAGTTATTCTCACCATTTTTGTATTATTTTTATCTTTTAGATGATTTAGGGTTTTTTAATGAAATTCCTATGCATTGCTAGTTAATTTTGGGAGGCAAAACCTCTTTTCTATGTTTCAAGGACCCACTCAAAGTGAGGTTTTGCCACACCCATTTTCGTGGTAGAAGAGACTTTTTTCGTGGATAAAATAGTATTTACAACGAAATGGCAATCGGGTAATAACTGAGTGGCAGACAAAAAATTCGTGGTAGATGGTTGCGCTTTAACCACAAAAAAAAGCTGATGTGGTAGATGCAGATAACAGACACGTGATAAACTTCGCTAAGATAATTGTCATGTCGTCATCTTTCTCCTGCCACGATTATGAACCGTGGTAGATACCAGTCCAACCTACGCCTGTTACACTTAAGTCGGCAGGTATGTCAACACTAAGTGGACCGGTATGTTAACGTTAAATGGGTCGGCCCATCTTACATGACGAAAATGTATGCATCAAGAAAATATTTCGACCAGACACTATTCTCACTACTAGGAAAACGGCTTTCTGTGGCGCACCCTTTTTGCATTCTGTGCCGCATGGTGGGTGCGCCACAGAATTCTCGCCAAAAAAATTAAAATTCTGTGGCGCACGCCCAAGTGCGCCACAGAAAGACAACAATTTTGTGGCGCACTCCGCAACCATGCGCCACAGAAAGATTTTTTCAGATTTAAAAAAAAAATACGGCTGCCACCGCAGCCACCGTGGCGAGCCACCGCAGCGGGTCGGCCTCGAACCCCTGAATGCCGTCCCGACACCGGACGACGCGGGCATGGAGTCGGAGGCCATCCCTTTGGTTCGGGGCCGGGCGCCTGGGGTTGGCGGCGGCCTCGGGCAGCTCGCTGTGGAGGAAGGAGCATGGGAAGCGGTTGCATCGCCCCGCGCGCCAGTGGTGGCAGACCCTCGTAGAGGTGGAGGACGAGGAGGCGGCGGCGGGCGCCGGGCCCAGCCGGTTCTGCACGCGCCTGTTGCCGAAGCGGCCGTCGGCCTCCAGGTCCATGGGCGGCGGTGATTAGGGTTTATTGGGATCGGGAGGCGGCGGCGCGGTGCGGGAAGGGGAGGAGGAAATCGGATTGTGGTGAGGGTTTGGAAGGAGCGGCGGCTCAGAGGTTGGATTTATTGGGGAGGAGGGATCGGAGAGGGGGACGACGCCATCGCCGACCAGTTCACCGCCACCACCATCTCCCACATCCCCAGGTCCTCCCCGCTGCTCTGGCTCCACCTCCTCCTCATCGCCGCGGTGGAGGAGAGGCGAGGGGGCCGCCGGCGATGGAGGAGAGGCTAGGGGAGAAAGGAGAGGGGCTAGGGGAGAAAGGGGAGGTCGACGGCGCCGGCAGTTGATGTCGACGGTAGGAGTAGAAGTTGGGGTTTGCCCCTGCAGCAGGTAGATGGGGAGAAAGGAGAGGGGCTGGGTTCGACGGCCGCGTGCTGGTAGCAGAAGAGGATGGCGGCGGAGTTGGTGAGGAACGGGGGCTCGTCGAGGTGGAAGGACGCGGAGTTGTTGCGTGAGAGAAGAAAGGAGAGAGAAGGAGTGGTGCGTGGTGCGTTGGTGGCCACGGGCGTGGGTTTGACCAGATCTGAGAGAAGCGGGAGAGAGAAACCAGATCTGAGATCTGGTAGTTTGCTTTTTTTTAATTGCTATCTGTGGCGGACATGCGCCACAGAAAGTCATATTTCTGTGGCGCATTTATTTTTCGTGTGCCACAGAATTCCAAATTTCTGTGGCGCATGCAAAACAATGCGCCACAGAAATTATTTCTGTGGCGCATGGTTATTTCGTGCGCCACAAAAAGTGAATTCACAGAAAGACAGTTTCCTACTATGTCTAGCCTATTATTATGTCGGCCTAGAAAATTTTACGCAAAAAGTGAAGGGTTGTTTCCCATTAGTAACCCAGTACTTTTTCGTGTTAGTGAGACCAACTTTAATTTTGGCCCATTTGCCATTTTGGCCCGACGAAGTCGAGACCAAGCCCACTAGTGATGGCACAGCCATGTAATGCTCTAAAATGTAAGTCTGATGGCCCATATAATATGCGGTGCAGCAAGGCCATATATTTTATCAATCTTTTTTGGAAAGTAAATAGTGTGAACATTGCCATTGACAATTAAAGTAAATTTTCCTTTATTGCGATCAATAACAACACTTACAGTATTAAGAAAAGGTCTTCCGATGATAATTTACATATTGTCATCTAGCTTGTTATGGATCCATAATCTAAGGGGAACTACTCACACATAATCATGGAGGCAGCAAGGTTGATGAATAATCCTTCGGTGAGTAGTTCTCTCATGTTTTCACTATAAAGATCTCATGAGCTGCCCTACATGATCGAGATTCATCTGATGTAGTAGCTATTGTGTTTGTTGGCATATGATGAATTGTCTCTTTATAATCATATTTGTTCATGCTTTATATTGATACATGTTGTTATCTTGATGCATTATTTTATAGTCTTACATGCTCTCTTGTCTATTTGTATGCTTTGGCCAAGTTATGTTTAGATCTTTAAGAGGTAGTTTGTGTATAATAGTTGGTTCAACCTCACATTGCTCTATATCCCACTGGTAGAAAGGAACAAAATGTGCATTATCTTGTCGCGGCTAATGATAAAACAACGGTTATTACTTCACATTTGGATGATGTTCATATTTTTTACATTATATCATTTTACATTTCACTTAAGACAATACTACTCTATTTCTTTGAACTTAATACTTAGAGATGCAAGCATAGAAACTGTCTCGAAGTGGAGTATTAGTTATAAATGCGGTTCATTGACGGTCTATATATTTTGAACGTAATGCTTAATTATATGAAATCGTGACATGAATAATCATAATCATAAAAAAGTAAATGATCACCCACGTGGAGTACAAGACAAACTTAAACATACACGTGGTACGCGGGCCAGTTTGTATCCGACTAGGACTCCACTTGTAACTTATTCGAGCACCTTATAGCCCTACCCCTTCTGCATATCTAAGGGGATAGGAAACACCTGGAAGGCATGACTTAACACAACAACTAAACAGTTCAAAACTACGATCGAAACCTATAAAAACACATCGAAATCATATCATACATAATAGATCTCGGCTTAAACAGGAGCAATATCTTACCGCACAGTATTCACCGAGGTATGAACCTGTCTAAATCTTCTATGTGTGCTAATTAACCTCTCGGATCACCCGTATGTATGCCACATCATTTCCATTATTGTGGGTAAAAAGCACCGACACATGGATCCGTTGATGTTGTGAGGCATACGTCATCGCGATTTTTATGGTCGATTTGTTCGACTTGATTGCTTAGCTTGACTTACTTTTGAATAATGAATAAGTATGTCATTATGTGCATCAGCTGATGCAAAGGTTAGGGATTATCTTTCTTTTCGAAAGAATAGAGATGTAGAGATTTGAAAGTCGCGTGACAAATCATGCATGTCGATCGGTTTGTGTAGCTAGCTGAAGGTTCAAAGCATATAATCGATCGACACTAGTCCAATATGCATGTTCTCGATCTATTGATCGATCAATTGTTGGAGAGAAAATGAAGATGTGCTATCAAGTGATCATTGTAAACAAGAAACTCTAGTTCCTCTTATTATGTCGTACATCGACGGCCGACTAGACCAGTGATGTATTATACCAGCTTGCATGCACAATAATGCATCATGGATCACAAACTGTACCTCTCGCTAGCTAGCTAGATGTATACTTACTAGCTGAATGCCCATGCGTTGCAACTTGCAACGGCCTCTCGAATAGTTTTACTCTCTAGTCATAAGGTATTGTCTTCGCTGTATTCAGAAGAGAGCACAAACATTGCAATATTTCTACCATACAAGGAACCACAAACAGCTCCATCATGGCCTTCTATTGCTTAACACAAGATTTACCTTCCACTTTTTTTTGCGAATGTGATTTACCTTCCACTTGATCGTTGGAACTACGAAAGCACACACAATAACTCCCATTGCCATCTCGCTGGTACTCCAACCTTATTTCTTGCTACCAGCAATCTGCTTATCAAAATAACAAATGATGCTACTACCGAAACCTGTATATTGCAAAATAACAACTGATGTTTGTGTTAAAAAAATAACCAATACTGTCGACAGTAATGTATTAATTTGCTAGATGAACCTGCCAACGGAAATTGGCCATCCAGGCAGCAGGAGGGGTGTAATTCCACCTGATGATTCACATCATAGTCTCCCTGTTCACACATAACATAAAAACGAGAAAAAAGCTTCTCCTGCTCAGCACCCAGTACACAGTACGAACGGCAACGGTGTGTGCCGGATTGAAAGAGAAGGTGCTAGACAAAGGATGTGCTGCACGCGTGAGAGATGATTTGTGCAGAGGTCCGGAGTGGCGCGCGCGGTAGTCTAGATGTTCGACTTCCGATCGAACATGCTGCCTGCGGGAGGCAGGCCGGCCCTCCCGATTGAAGACGTTGCCGACTGTAGCAGCAGGGTAGCAGGGAGGAAGGCGCGGGTTCTAGGGGTTTCCAGGGCGACGGTGGTGACCGGAGACGGGGGGTGACCGGGGGCGGCGGGGCGGCGCCCTGCCGTGGGTCGCCGGGAGGAAGCCATGGTGCCTTGATGCATCGTGCGTGCGAGATAATGTTCGTGATGACTGGGGACGATTTCTTCCTTTTTTTTTCAATCGTCGCCGATCGTTACCGACCCGGTTTTTTTAGCGATCACCATGTACTTACACAGTTAATTTAATTGATATGATATTCAACTTGTTTAGTGTTAATTAACTTAAAGCAGCATGCATAGCTGGTAAGCTCTGTAACGAGCTAACGATCGAGCCTTGTTAGCGGTAGAGACAGACAATAGCGAAAGAATCTTTTGCTGCCCCCGGTCGGGCCCTGATTGACTCATCAAATAATTTTTTAGCGATAGAGATGGATGACAGATGCAAGTTCTTATCACGCATCCCAGCAGATAGCGGTGTCGAAAAGATAGTGGCACTTAATTAGCGGTGTCGAAAAGTACTTGCCAAACAATGCAAATTATTGAGAAAAGCTAGCATACCTTAGCCGTCCCACGTTATCTTAGTTGGAGTTTCTATTCCACCCTTCGCCTCGCCTTCTGCCGATTTTTACACACAGGTACAAAAATAGTTGCTCTACTGACTATAAATCATAAGTAAAAGAGAAGACTTCTGCGATTTCATCAAACGAAACGACCAAGCAGTCATCGAATCGAAAAGAGGTGCACGCAGCTTGAGACTGTAAGTACTGAGATAATGAGAAACTAAATGAGACAAAGATCACGAGGCATGCAAAAGAAAATCACACAATGACACAAGCATCAACTTTATTATGACACAGAGACTAATCTATCTTGATATTCGGACTGGTCGGATAGTTGCAGTCGATCGATCAGTGACGTTCCTTGGGTATAAATAATGTGCGCATCCAACGATGGAACAAGAGCAAAGACAAATTAAAGGACAAAAGCTGGTGGTTGAGTAGTGCAAGTTAACTCAATGTTTTATAGTACCTAGTGCATGATTATTCTTTTCTTCATTCTTTCCTCCACTTGTTTAATTACTTGATGCATGTGTACTGTCAGCTGCTATCTGCAATGCCGGCCAGATCGAGTGCCAGACTAGTCAATTACTTTCTCGTCAAATTACCACTAGGATTCGATAGTCAAACTAACCGTTCAACACGTTTGACAGACAATAAACTGACTTGGTCATCGCTAGCTCCTTGTACGGAGGGACTGTTAAACATATTTGGTAGAAGCTGTTAGCTTGGTATGATGAGATTCTAACCTCACTGGTCTAGAATATAAAGACACGGTGTAAATATATTTCACTTCTTCTTTCTCAAGTTGTAAGCATATCGTATCAGATTTCATCTCATCTGTAACAAACTAAGCCCCACGGCTCCTATCAATATATATATGATGATGTGAGAACTCGTGTATGAGGGTAGAGGCGTTTCCTAATTTTAACATGGTATCATAGCTTCTCACTTCCATCTAATCTAAAGTGCACAATCCAGACAACCCAATGTAAAAATCTTTTTACACCTTCCATGGTCTCCACCTCGTACAACATGGCTCCTTCCCTTGCATCGGCACCATCTAAGAAGCCGATGACAATTAACTTATATGGAAGAAATGTGCTTCCGACTCTATGAGGTGCGATTATCAACCGCCTCATTGGCGTTGATGCTGCTGATGCATGTAAAATGCATACATGAACTTTGCATTATATTACTTATATTTCAATCATATTTGCATCATATAAGGGTTATATCATTGTTTTATATTGATTTTGGGAATATTTCCCAATTTCCCCATTTTTCTGGAATTAACCCTGCACTGTCAGAAACTCTATTTTTCAATGTTTTTACCTTTCAGGGAACCAAACGACGTCCAAATGACCTAATATTTTGCGGGGATCATATTTTTGGAAGGAACGAAGCGTAGAAGCGAAGGAAGCGAACAAACGGAGACCCGAGGGCCAAAAGAGGTGGGCCCACGCGGCCAGATTCCTTGGCCGCGTGGGACCCCTCATCTTGGGCCTCGTGGCTCCGATGCCGTCCGTTTTCGTCTCCGTGGCTTCGTCTTGACCTAAAACCGACTATAAAATAGTCCCCCGAGGAGTTTCGCGAGGAGGCGGCGGAGAAACACAAAACCACGAAACAGAGAGTCAGAAGGCTGTCGCCGGAGAAGATTGGAGGGGGGAAACGCCGCCGGATCACCTCCGGAAGGCTCCTCCATCCCCCCTCCGGAGTCTCCATCAACACCACCGTCAAGACCAGCACCATCTCCATCACCATCTTCGTGATCCACTTCACCCCCCTCATAGTTTGAGATTGTTCGAACCCTAGCTATTGTCTAAGTACTATTCTACATGTTTGTGAATTGCTACTTGTCATTGTTTTGTGGGGAGATTATATTTTCAGATTGTGTTGTATCACTTATACCATTGAATCATATCATGTCTTCGCGTTGTGAGTAGTTCTCTCATGTTCCTGGGGGCATAGGATGGATTGGCAATGATTTCCACTTAACATGTATTGAGTATTTGGTCAAGTTTTTATCTTTTATGGTTATCTTATTGTACAACGTATGGGTGCACACATATGTTGAGTAATGCATGAAGGTGATCACACTAATGTGATGGAATGGGTAGGACCTGGGAGGACACGTAAACCTGTGGTCTAATACATGAAGTACCATTAGGAGGGGATTTATATCGGGGACCTTAGAGTTTAAGGCTATGGTGGGACTCTATGTCTTAATAACTCTTGTGCAGTCATTTACTTGGCCATAAGAACCATCATAAGGGGTTTAGTTTATTTATTTAGCTACACCTAATTATGGCTCCGTCCAAAGAAGATTAAAACTTGACAAAATGTTTACCTTGTTGTTCTAGAAATATCTATGCCATGAAATCCATGTAGCCCTTGGGAACGTTTTCCACGCATAAGAAACACACACTTAAGCTTGTCCTCTTGCTGCATAGAGGATTGGGCTTTCTCTCTTTGAGAGCTTTCACTCATCATATTTTATTTTCAGCTTTTTACTTTATTGCAAACTCTACACCAAAAACCCAAAAACACTTGCATCATTTAATCATTTTAGTTTGTCTAGTGCATAGATAATAAGAGAAGTGACACTCTTATTTGAGAGGATAAATACTTATACCTTCTACTCCTCGTGGGATCGATACTAATACTTACACATTGAAGATTTCAACGATCCCCTATACTTGTGGGTATCAAGACATTTTCTGGCGCCGTTGCCGGGGAGTGTAGCGCTTAAGTTTTTATTCTTGTTTGCACTAGATATTTATTTTCAGTTTTGCATATACTCTAGTTTACTTTCAGTTTTGCATTTAGTTTAGTTTTACTTTCAGTTATTTATATAAAAAACAAAAACAAAAAATTAGAAAATGGAAAACTATTATGAAAACGCCATGATAGCTGCTGAATTTAGAAAATCAAATGAAGGGAAAAGATTAGGAGGCTACATAGAGCTTCTAAATAAAATTGCTAGTGGGCTGCTTAATTATCATGAGGAAGAAATTTGTTGCTCTAAATACTTTAGACACTTTGAATTCCAATGCCCTTCCAATAAAGAACATGTTATTGCAACTTATCATACATGGAATTATGCTCACTTAGGGATGGAAGAAGTAGAGCAATTTGTTATTTTTATGGCAGCCTATGAATTATACACCTTCATTGATGAACATGAAACCTGCCCTATAGCTTCTCAATTTAAAGTTTTGATTGCCACTATCCTTGATCTCTGCATAGTTGAATTTAATGAAAATATCTATGTTGTTGACACAAGGAAGAGAGCTGCCCAAGAAAGCTCTAATATTTTGCAGGAAGAAGATGACAAAAGCCTAAGCTTGGGGATGCCCGTGCAACCCCAAGAAGATGATGAAAATGATGAACAACTAGAGAATGAAGAGAGGGAACTTCCACCTTCACCACCTATGGATGAGGGTAACACTAAATTTTTTGTTGATGATAAACTTTGTTCTTATGATTCTGATAATGAGGAGGAATATCAACCTATGCCTAATGATAACATTATTGATAATAATTTTGATGATGATGAGGAGTATGGTTTAGACATGTTTTATGATAGTACTCTAGATGATGGACCTATGCTTATTGATAATCCTCCATGTTTAGCTGTTATTACTTTATGTGAGGATAAAAATGATATACTTGCTGCTTGTGACAACACTCTCACTTATGAGAGTCCTACTTTATTTTTGAATTCTCCTATTCACACCATGGAGGAGAAGCTTTTATATGTTGAAAAGTACTTATGTGGGCTGAAATTATCTTGCACTAATAACCATTCCACCCACAACCATCATGTTTATGATGTTTCTTGCAATTATTTTGAGAGAGGAAAACATGCTAATATCTTACATGATAGTTTTAATAATCCTTTATATGTTCCTAAGTTTGCAAAGTTGCACCAATCTAATAGTTGTTTTATCAAATTTGGTTCCACTACTTGTAACTATTATGAGAGAGGAAGAAAGACTTATATTTATGTTTCTATGTTATTTAAAATGCAACCTACTGATCATTACATGCATTGGTTACCACAAAATTGCTGCTATTTATTCATATATAAAATGCCAATGCATAGAAAAGGAGTTAGACTTAAAAGTTAATGGTTTAATGTTTTGTGTTGTGCTCTTTATGCTTTTATTTCCTATTCGGTTTGAGCACACCTTTATATCTTGAGAACATGCAAAATAACTTTACCTACTGTTTTCTAATTGCTAGTTTAAGATTTTCACTTTATATAAAATTTGGGAAAGTAAATGAGAAGGATGAGTAATGGAGAAGTTGGGGTCGACCTTGAACATGTGTTGTTCATGCCAATGGAACCATTGCAAAGTCTCTATCATTAAAACTTTTCCCAAAGCTAAAACCAAATAAAAAGAGTGTTTATGTTGTATATATTTGCTTCTTCTTTTGCCCTTTTGCTAAATCAAAAACAACAAAAATATTTTCTTTCTTCTTTATTTGTTTCTCTTGATTCTTTCTTAGTTCTTTTTGTTTCTTTTTTATTTCTTTTATCTTCAGTTTAAGTTTTGGTTTTTGAGTCAAGGTGCTTGTTTACTACTGTAACAACACCTTTGTATCTTATTTTTCATCTTTATGGCAAGAATAACCTCTTTTGAGAGGTAGGATCAAACAATAGTGATTTGCTGTCCAGAAAACAGATTCCTAAGCTTCACTGCGAAAAATGTTAGAAATCACAGAAGAAGAATTTTGACCTGAATTTTACGACAGCAATATTCAGTTATTATACACATTTCATTAGTTCAAAGTTTTCTGATTTGAGCAACGTAAGTGCCTCTGAAAATTCACTCTTTACGGGCTGTCCAGTTTTTGACAGATTCTGTCTTTATTTTGCATTACTCTCATTACTTGTGTTTTGTGTGGTTCTATTGATCAAAGAGCAATACACAACCATAGTAACAGTAGCTAATGTTTAGAATCAACTCATGATATGTCTTTGCTGTACCTATGTGGATTTAATTTATGGAGACACTAACCCCTCTAATCAAGTTTTATGATGAGTTTTGTGTAAAGAGAATTTTCAAGTGGAAGAGTTGAGGGTGATGAACAATGATCAAGAGGGACAAACACTCAAGCTTGGGGATGTTACCCTAGGCTCACTCTACATATATCATGTAAGTACAAGAATTCAAGCTTGGGGATGCCAAGCCACCTCACTCCAACCATCTTGATACCAAGTAAGTAAGCCTAGCTATATGGCTATAAAAAAGCGCTTTACGGGAGGCAACCCGGTTGTTTTTACTTTTGATTTTCTTTGTGTCCTCTTGCTGTAACAAGAGACTTAGTTTTTAGTTAGTTTCTGGAATTTTCAATAAAGTGCCAAGTTTTACCTATTTTGGATTGAAAAAGTTGCTCATTATATTCGGAGATTTTATTCCAGCACGAATCTGTGCACGGTATGATTTTTAATTCCTATTATGTAACTCCGATTAAGCTCAAATTTGAACTGTAGTTGCAACTTTTCATCCTCTGTATGCATGAATTTTTGCTGATTTTTTGGACATGTCTAAGTAGGGTAAATAAATACGTTTTGCTGCTGCTGTTTTTCTGGACAGATTCTGTCCTATTTTGTTTGATGCATTCTTTGAACTTTTAAGTTTAATCTTCTTGATTGACTTGAGTTTATGAGGAAGCATACAACATTATACACTTGCTGGACACTTAATATGAATTTATTGTAGGGGCCCCTCGGAAACCTCCGTCCGAAGTACCCACGTTATGTAAAAGATCGCAATCCCAATGATCTGTGCATTGCAATCACATAACCGACATGGTATCAAGAGTTACATCATTCGAGTCGTATGAATATAATCTTACAACACACAATGGTCTCACGACCAAGTCTGCAAATCATCGTCGCGCAGGACGGAACTACCTATGATACAGCGGAAGCTCGTGACTAGCGTCTGCCCTCGTCACCACCGGACGCGTTCCCACAAGTGCAGTTGACCGGTGACGGCATAGTTGGCGTGGTCGTTGACGTGCTCCTCTTCTCCGGCATAAACTTCCTCAAAGAAATCTGGACATTTGAATATCCAGGGACACAGCCGTAAGTACAATGATGCACTTGCAAATCCACCTCAGGGTTTAAGTTTTCATGGTAATGCAGAAGAAAAACATTTTTCGAAAACTGGGTTGGCTGCTATATACGACTATGTGGCTTA
Organism: Poa pratensis; assembly: GCA_947311845.1. Taxonomy (NCBI): domain Eukaryota; kingdom Viridiplantae; phylum Streptophyta; class Magnoliopsida; order Poales; family Poaceae; genus Poa; species Poa pratensis. Next base: position 53,566,668 of record CAMZMU010000047.1, on the reverse strand, counting down.
GTTTTCGAAAAGATGCTTTTGGGCAAAGGGATTTACACATATCCCCGCCTTTGTCAAAAATGTAGGAATAGAAGAATCTGTCCCCACGGATTTAGAAATTCTTTTGCAAACCTTTTTATAACAATAGGATAGGGATACCCCTTTTTCCCTTTCTCCGGGTTCCAACCAGTTGACTCCCCGAGACAAACTGTCTTCCCCCAAATCCGTACCTCCCAGGTACCTCCTTACCGCCTCCTTGTTTTCCAATAAAAACCACTTTTTCTTTTTAAGACAAAAATGCCCGTACGCCTAGATCGGTGGCCTTCCAACCGTCCATGACCGAGGACTCGGCTATTCGAATAGTTTTACACTCTGCAGAGGGGGTACACTTTCACCACAAGATATGGACAGTCTGCCGTGGACAACCACGGTCTGTACAGAGACAGCATGCACCCATCAGACCACCAATCCTAACTTCTGCTATGTCGATGCTAGTGCGACGGTCGTTCTCCTCGATGGGTTTGTTCTCCCCGGCACCGAGTGAGCTAGCCGTTTGCAACCGGTTACCCCTAGCCTCACACCGCCATAACAGGAGACCCACCGCTGCTTCCCGGTGGCGGACTTTAACCCCACACTTTGCATGCCCAATTTCCTTATTGCGGCATTCGGTTCAGGGGACACGAACCCCGTCTAGCAAATTTTGAGTTCAAGCTCGCACTAACACAAACAAGCTTCGGGTAGGCCCCGTGCCCATTTTGGAGTAATGTGGTTGTACTGTTAAAAATTGTCGGGCAAGATCCGCTAGGGCTGTACTTTGTTTTCCAAAACATCTCCTTCTCCGATTGCTCCCAGCAGCTCGGGTTTTCGTAAACATCTCCGATTTGCTCCCAGCATCTCGGGTTTTTGTAAACTTCTCCGGTTGCTCCCAGCACCCGGGTTTTGTAAAACACTTTCGCTCCGAGTGCTCCCAGCGACTCGGGTTTTTCCTCCGAAAACATGTTCGTAAAAACCAGGTCCCCATCCTATAGTTTTGAGATGAGAGTATGGATATATATAACTAAAGAAATTAATTTTCTTGATAGCGCCTTCAGTAAAAGGCTTCTCAAGTAAAGTCTTACTTTAATAAACCTATTATAACTAGTAGATATCTTTTGGCCAAACAACAATTTTGAAAATAGTTTTTGGGTGGCAAGTCGCCACAAAAGAATTAAAACATGCATTATTTTATTCTTGAAGACAAAACATGCTTATGTAAGTAATGGGTATAAGGGTTGGTTGAGGTGGCTTGCCTTGCTCAGCAAAGTGTCCCTGGTCTTGCTCTTCCTCGTACACAGGTTCAGTTCCCCCGTACAGCTCCTCCTCTCGCGGTCCTAAGGTACCGGAAAGTAAACGGACTACCGTTAAAACTACGAATGCGGGTTAACAACAATCTAAAGTAAACAAGCAAACAAGTGACAACTGGCATTCAAACACAAGGAAATACTTCAGACAAAAGTTAGCTATCTAAAGTACTCCCACAAACCAGGGTGACTTGATGCTATTCACTAACTAACACACAATCAATCATACAGCAAGGCATTCCAAACAAAGCATACATCAAGCTTAATTATCAAGCAACAAGCAAGTCACAAGACTATCATCTAACAAACAAGTTCATCAATCACCACACTCTCTACTTTTATGAAGGTAGGTTCAAAGTAGTGATTAAGCATCTTTTAGGGACTACTACCAACACGCTAGGCTAAGCACAACTAACAATCCTAAACAAACAGTAGCTAAACTTAGTTAAGAAGATTGTTATCTTGCTTAACAATCAAGCAATACAAACATGGTTTAACACTTAATTGAAAAACTACTAATTCTACTTTAACCACACTTGCTAATCTCCAAACAAACTAAGCACAAGTCACTAACAGTACTAACATATACTAACAAGCCAAACAACAATATCAAGCAAACAACAGTACCAAACAATTTACAACAAGCACAAACACATTTTCATAATCAAAAACATTTAAATCTACTTCATTTTATTAGTGGCAGAAACACTACTTTTACCAATTAATTCACACAGGGAGTTTTATAAACCTAAAAATAGGGAAACTCTAGGGTTGTACTCTCTGCCACTAACACAAGCTAACACAATTGGATTTACTCCAAAACTAAAATCACAGAAAATAAGAAAAATGCACAAAGTGCATTTTGCCACTATATTCAAACATCTACCAAATCTATTCTGAGCATCAAAACACTATGGGGTAAAATTACAGAGAAAGGTTACCCCAAGAGCTTTCCAACAAAGTTGGATTCACTCCAATTGGACACTCCTAGCTCCTGCTATAAATAAAACACTACAAAGAACACATTCTACAAGATTTAGTACCAAGCAAAATATACTAATTATTTTAGAGCTAGATCACCTCTGCATGCTCAAGCATACACTCAGGGACACTTCCAAATTTACTCCAATTTATTTGCACTAGCAGATCTACCAGAAACTAATTAAACTAAACATGCATTTAAAACAGAAACAGAAAATAGAAAAACAAACTAAAAAAAAATGCAGCGGCTGCACTGGGCCAGATCTGGCCAAAGCCAGCCCAGATCTGGGCCTGCGCAAGCCGAAATTAGCCCAGCTCGGCCTCCCCGCGCGCGGGCGCGGAAAACGGTCAACGGCGTGGCCGCGTTCAAACACGGACATCGATCTGGAGATCGACGGCTCACAACCATCGTCTCCAACGCGCCGCCGCCGTGGTCGCCTGCAGAGAGAGAGAGAAGGGTGAGGCGGTGGTGCGCTCACCTCGGGCGGCTAGGGTGCAAGAGAGAGGTTGGAGACGGAGGAGAAGATGACGGCGTGCTCGAGGGTGCCTTCAGTCGACGGAGAACTCGTCGGTGTCCATGGCGACGGCGGCTCCGTGTTCCTTCGGGTCGGAGATGAAGCGGCGAACTCGGGCACCTAGAAGGGAAGAGAGAGACACGGTGAGGTAGCTCGCGATGCACCGCGCTCGAGAAGCCAAGAATGGCAGAGAGAGAGGGTGTGGCGCCGGCGAGAGCAGCTCGACGCCGCCGGCCACCGAAGCTTCACTTGCCTCTCTCGTGGAGCAGAGAGCTTGGGAGCAAGCTTGGCTTCGTGGGAGGGGATAGAGGTGCAAGGGCGAGGTCCTGGAGCAGAAAGGAGAGCAAGAGAGGCAGAGGGGGCGAAATGAGAGCAGTGACCCGATCTAGGGTTTGCTCGGGTTTTAGAGGGGGAGAGGGGAGCTTGGGGGCTTCTGATTGGTTCCAGGGTGCGGTGGAGAGGGGGACAGAGAGGAGGTGGTCGGGGTGGCGTGTCCTGGCCAATAGAATGGGAGGGGAGTGAGCTCCCATTCGGCCATGGTGGAAAGTGAGGGGTGGTGAGTGGTGGAGGGAAGAAAAGAGGGGATGACAAGTGGGCCAGGGTGGGGTGGTGTTGCCCTGGCCGTGTGTGAGAGAGAGAGAGGTTAGTGGCAGGTTTGATGGAATTTGGTTAAGAAAGATTGTTAAAGCTTGTTAACTTGATGTCCTCTTTGCAATCAAGCACTAGTCACCCAAGTGCTCAATTATGGTAAACAAAACACCACTAGGCAAGAATAGATGATGGTTAAGAGGGTGGTGAAGGTGCATTGCAGAGATGAGGTCAGAGATGCTTAGGTGGAGGTGTGCAAGATGGTATAAAATAACAGGTTCAGAAAATTCAGAGTTTAGGACAGAAAATTTTCTAAGTCACAGGAATTTGACAGAGAGTAGCTATGTTTAGCAGATGATCTCTTGGCTTTACACTAATCCAAATGTAGTGAGATAATTTTCTGTAAACAGTACTCACTCCAAACATGGATGCTACCCAATAAAATCATCCAAAAAGAATTTCTAGATCAGAGGATTAAATAGGAGGAAATGCTATGCTTTAACAGTTTCACAGCACTGTTATTTAATAGCAAAGAGAGAGCATGATATCATCACCCTATCAAATCCTAACAGGAAATCCCCTGTCGTTACAGGGAAGTAATAACACATTACTTCAATACCATGGCAAGAATAAGAATTAAAGAGCAAGTTTTCAAGTTGTGACAGAGGTGCCAAAATGCTACCTCTAACATGAATGAAGATAGGTGCAGAGAAGGTTTTGTCAAGTCCTCTCCAAGGTTTTGAATAATAAAGGTAAATATTTTTAAATGAAAGGATCACAAATGACCATAAGAATGTTGGGAAATTTTTGCTCAGAATTTTGGAAATAGTTTTATTCACAAAATATTTTAAAATCCAAACCTGGCCTTTTTGGACAATAGAACAAAATAAACAAGAAAATATTTTCAAAGCAAATATTTTTGAATGGGGATGAGAGGGTAAATAATAGGGATCACAGAAGAGATTTTGAATAAATAAAACCTTTAAAAAAACATTTGAAGTTTCTTTTGAAAACAAGGAAAACAAGAGTCTTTTAGTAGACATCAAGACTTGAAAAGAAGGAAACTATTTTAAGGGCCAAGATAAGAAAATTGACCACCTTAGATGTAAGACACAAATCATGAGGATGAGGAAAGAATTTTTGATGGAGCTCAAAAAGATTAAGAAGTGATTAAATAAAGACTGCCAAGATAAGAAGGATATAGTCACTAATTTAGAAAATCATAAAAAGGGATTTGAAATAAGATGTTAGAGAGTATCATGATTTACTTTCATAGCTTGGATGGAAAGTATAGATATGGAACATGAGATCCCTGATGGTGTATTGATGAGAAGAGCAAGATGCTGCCACCATAACATGACTCCTAAGTTGGAAGATTTCAGAAGCTAGGAAGACATCTAAGGCCAGGAGCTGAAGAAGACCCTTTTTATAAAGCCTAATGTTGATAGGTTTACCACTTAACTAGATCCACACGCTCACAAACAAACAAGCATAACCACCCCAAGAATTAAACAAGAAAGGATCACACCTCTAGCAAGTCACAGCAGGTCAAACAGAGCAATAGGAAGGAAAACACTATCATTATTGAAGCATTTCAAAAAGTTTTTGTTCCCCCTGATTTTTGGCTCTCTCACAACTATGTTTTTCTGGCTTCCAAGGAGTGGGGTGTTACAGATTCTTCCCCCCTTAAAATAAATCTCGTCCTCGAGATTTGCTGGGTGGGGTACTAGGGGAGTACGAGGGCAAGGAGTGATAGGTTTGTTAATCCCGTGAGGTCGTCGCTTCTTCATTGAGGTGGTCTTCTGGGATCTCGACAACTTGATGATGCGAGGTCTTGTTGTTGCCGATAATCTCCTGTGAAGAGTCCTGATCCTTGATGATGGTGTTGACTCGACGACCGGCGCTGATGGAATGCCCTGGTTGGTGGTTTCCAGATACTACAAGGCTAGGGCACAAGGAACTAATAATTAACATGCTCGGGTATACCTAGTGCATGTCTTTCCCCCTTAAAAAAGGGGACTTGAACGGTTATGTTGAAGGTTGAAGCTGGCGTTGACTTGGAGGCATTGTCCTTCTTGAGTAACTTGACGATCTCCACACTGGTTGTCCTTCCTTGGTGCTTGGGGTTGGAGCAGTTATCACGCCATGGTATTGTCGCCTCTCGGGGGTCATAGTTGCGGACGAGGCCTCACAAGATGCGTCATAGTTAGAAACTGGACTCGCTTAGGTTTCTAGTTAGTTGGAGGATGCTAAAACCTTCATGTCGTGTCCAAGCTTGCTGGGTTGTTGATGTTGGTGTAGTGACGAAAGCTGGTGTAAGGTCAAGATCATGCTGTCTTCGGGAAGCTTGCGTAGATCTTCTATGTTTCTTCTGATATTGCCTTCCTTAGGGGTATCACAAATAGATAAGCATTAGCGACGGTCTAGCCTCACGGGCGTCAGGTCCGTAGACTTGACTCCCTTCGATTTTGTACTACGAAAGGTGTTAGAAACTCAATTGCTCGGTGGTTGGTGACGCCAAATTGCAGTTGCTTCCCCCCGTTGATTCTTCTTAGCATCTTCCTTGTAGATTTTCTTCCCGCTTCTCTTCCTTTGGTTTGGCGGAAAAAGGGCTGGTCGTTGAAGGCTTCTTTGGTTCTGGGTCTTCTCGAAGCCTTGCAGGTGCTCAGACATGCGGATTTGGGTGCACCAAACCAGTTAGTATTTTCTCAAACTTTGGTTAGATGTTAACCTAATGTTAGATAGGTTATGTTAGTGTTGTTAGATCTATTATTCTTTTGTTCGTGTTACGAGGTACGGCTCCAGTATTCCCGGCTTTGGTCTTGAGTCTTCAACTTCCTTGATTTTTGAGCTTCACGAAGCTTTGGTACGAATCCTAAGATGTAGAGTAAATAGTCCCAAGCTTCATAAGGAGTTTAAAACTTAGACCAAGGAGTATGGAGCTAAGGGGCTTGGTCTACCACTCGACGAAGATGCTAGTGTTGTGTTCCCACTTAGTCTTGGAAAGTTAGCGAGAAGGGCCTCATGTCAGTCTCCACTTGCCTTCTTGTACTCTCTGGTGGTCTGACGGCTTTGCGGCAGGTTGACAAAGAAGATCTTCCGGCAGGTGATATGGATGGTGCTTGCTTGTTGGTTTGACTCCGTGCAGTGGATATTTGATGTAGGTTGACTTCGGTCTTGTTCTAAAGGAGATCTTCTCACTACCAACTATAGGTGATTTTTCCTATAACACCATCCTCCTTGCCAAGACTTGCAGTTAGGGAACGCTAGTTGGTGTCGTCACAAGCTAGAGTTAGGTGTTAATCTAAAATTAGATAAGTTAGGTTAGTGATGGTATACTTTTAAATTCCAGAAGTCAGGTATCCGAGGTAACGCTCGGGTCTTCACGGGTCAGCTTGGGGAAAACCATAAGCTTGGGGATGTCAAGGCACCCCACTGGACCAAACACTCTCGGTTTGCACACGTCTATTTTCTGTTTTTCTATCAACGCATTACTATCGCATAAACTTGGAGCGTCCTTTTATTGTTCTTTTTATTTTTGTTTTGCTTTTCGTAAGACCATCACTATCATTTATTTTATGGGAGAGGTACTGGAATTTTGGGTTGAATTAAGTTGGATGCTATTAAAAATATTGGGATAGGGATGTTTGAGTTGATTCAAAAAGATACATATAGTTGCATGATTCATGTGCTTTTAATGAGTATTAATTTGCAAGTGTTTTATCAAGAGCTATCTTTTATTCATGTTTTGATGCTGAATGTTACTTTACTTTGTTTAACATGGATTGGTTAGTTCTATGGACACTTATGCATGCATTTAGACGGTCAACTTTCTCCCTCTTGCTAACCCAAAAATTCCAACAAGTAAAAACTTGTTTTCCAACACCTTCAACCAAAGTTTTTCCAGTGAGTCCACCATATCTACCTATTAGTTTTATACTATTCCGAGTATGTTTATCATGTTATATTGTATTATCTATACTTCTGTATTAAAATACTTATGTTATTGATTGTTATGGGAAAAGTTGGTTAAAAAGCTCTCACGAACTTGATGCACACTTTACTTTTATTGCACTTAATAAACATGAACCATTGTGATTAAAATTATGAAGTTGTGAGCTTGACAAGAGTCTTGGTTGGGAGTTAGCTCATATGTGCTGTCAAATGGCAAGCTTTCAACGTGCTCTTTATATTTAGTTGATATCATGTACTTTTGTTTATGAATGCTTATTATGGTGCCAAATAAATGTGGAAACTTAGTAAGTTTAATGAGTTTGTATAAATGGCTAGAGAGACGCGCATGGGCCGCTAATCTAAGCCATGCATCATTCATGGTGAAAATTTACTTACATGCTATGGTGAACCTTCAGTGATGCACCCCACAATAAAAAGCTATACCAATAGTAAATAAAAAGGGTGTGGAGATTGTTCATTTTGTTTGTTTGTCTTGTCATTTTGACATGGGCTTATTCCATGTCCTGAGACAAGAGGTACCCCAGTTGATGCTCTTGATGACGCTATTATATTACTTACAATGATCTTAACTTGAACTTGCTTTTGTGTCCCAAGTTGAGTAACACCGTGGTGTAGGTACTCGTATTCACGGGGCATGAGACATTCAACCCATACTTTGTCAAGCATACTACTCATATTTGCTTTCACTTTAAACTTTAACCATTCAAGATGCTATGATAGGGGTAATGAGAGCTCCACACCAATGGATAGCACATTGCAAACATTAACTTAAGTAGAAGCATTTGGAAGCTAGATGAAACTTATTCATATTTTACCTCTACTTATTTATCTATCTTTTCAAAGTGTCCACCTTTTATATTCAGATTTACAAGAGTACTCTATGACCATTATAGGATGTTTTTACTTTTCATTATGCATACATTTGGTCCATAGTACTTTCTTCTATGTTACACTTTGTGAATTGTCATTGAACATCCTTTCATTAAATATTTGATATCACTTCATAATCTATCTTGTATATTGCTACTCCTTTGAGAATGAATCATTTGACTCTATGTAGCAATAGTAATCATCTTTGATATCCATTGATAGTATTAAATTGCAAAGTCCATGTTAGTTTTATCACCTTCATACTCGAGGACGAGTATAGGTTAAGCTTGGGGATGTTGATGCATGTAAAATGCATACATGAACTTTGCATTATATTACTTATATTTCAATCATATTTGCATCATATAAGGGTTATATCATTGTTTTATATTGATTTTGGGAATATTTCACAATTTCCCCATTTTTCTGGAATTAACCCTGCACTGTCAGAAACCCTATTTTTCAATGTTTTTACCTTTCAGGGACCCAAACGACGTCCAAATGACCTAATATTTTGCGGGGATCATTTTTTGGAAGGAACTAAGCGTAGGAGCGCAGGAAGCGAACAAACGGAGACCCGAGGGCCAAAAGAGGTGGGCCCACGCGGCCAGATTCTGTGGGGACCACGGACTAGCTGTCCGAAATACCCGATTATGCTTAACACAACGATCCCGTGATCAGTCTGTCGTTGCACATAATCCGAATTGGATACCAAAGTTTACATCCATTACAATACCGAATTAAAAGTCTTACATAAATGGTCATTTAGACCAAGTCTTACATAGGTGCCTTCATGGGCCAAACCAAAATATCAGCGGAAGCTACGGCGTAGTAGACATCATATTCTAACGATGACAACCCGACAGGCAGCTGACTTGTGGAGATCCTTAGTTGGCGTAGAAGTCGCCATACTCCTGCTCGGCGTAGTGCTCCTCCTCGTAGTCTGGCTAGGTCAATAGCCAGGGACGAAACCAATATGAGTACATTTGAATGTACTCGCAAACTACCCCAACATGAGTATGCACTAGTTTTTAGTTGACAACTTTTATTTATTTAAAACATCTCTATATCTTTATTGAAAAAGGTAAGAAGAGTTTTATAACTATCTTTAAAGAAGTCACCATTTTTATCTGTTTCTCCAAAACTCCTCCTTTTTCCGACCATAGCCCGTCATGGTCCACTTTCATCCAACCACCTCATACCGATCCGTTGGTATAGGTGTAGGAAACATTCTCCACTTCATTTTTCTTTTTAAAACTCAATTTTTTAAAAACTTGCACATGGTCAAAGTAGGGCCTCCCAACTGTCCATATCCGAGGACTCGGCTATTCGAATAGTTTTACACTCTGCAGAGGTAGCACGCTTTTCCCACATCCATCGGCAACTCATCGTGTCCGCCACGTCTCGCCATACAGGGTGTATGCGAAGTAAGCCGCCGACCATAGCCTGTCCTTTGCTCATGCTAGTATAGGATCCTTCCCATATGACACTTCCAACACACTTAACCCAGCCCGTCGGAATCTAAGTGTGAGGACTCATAGGTTTTGTCCGGCGGTTTATGGTGGAACCTTCAATCCTCCTCCTTATCTTTTCATAGAGTTTGAGCGAGGACCCGGGTCAGGGGTAGATCAACACACTATCCCCTCATGCATGACGGAGTCATCTCCGTCGATGAGGTATCCAGTACTAATATGAGCAAATTATATGACTAAGCCCTTTCCCATATGTGGTGGATGTGGTCGCACAGGGTATCGGATGGTTGACGTAAGTACAAGGACACACTGTGCATTTTTCATAAACATCACCATTTTCCACTTCTCCATTCCAACACCGACATCTCGGCATTTCATAATCTCACAAGTAATTTCAAAGGAGTTTTGAATAAACCATATTTATTTTTTCCCATCCTATAATTTGATATAACTATCTTATATTTCTACATAAGTGGCAAAATAATTTCCATATACTTTTGAAATGGGTTTTATAAATCTTGCCTTGAGAGTAAAACAGGTTATGAAAGTAGATGCATATGTTTGTAGTGCAAGCTCAGAGAATAGCTTGCCTTGCTCGGCAAAGTGACCTTGGTCTTGATCTTCAGTTTCAACAAACTCTCCTTCCTCGATAAATCCACAGCGTTCTCGTCTAATTAATAAACAAACAATGCAAACAATCACTAATCTATACAAGCAATCATCTCAACATAACAATCATAAACATCACAAATAGCTACTGCACACATCAAACCATACAATTTGGTTTCAAAATAATTGAATTAAACATTATTTAATTACTTCTAAATTATGGCAGAAACTTGTTGAACATGTTTAATTCCACAACTTGAGTTCTGTTGGTCACAAAAATACAAACTAAAATTCTATGGAAAGCTACTGATGTGTAGAAGACAACACAATTTGTTTGGATCAATTGGAGTTACTAAACTCCCTACACATTTGTTTGAATCCAGAAGCTTATTATTCAAGTTTTGCTACAACTCAAGTTAATGTTATCCAAAAATTAAATCCTTTTAGGGGTAACTAACATGGCTATGTGATCTAACAAAATTGGTCCTAATTCATTTGGGTTAACCATTAAACATATTTAAATGTTTGAGTGCAGAAGGGTGTTTAAACTTCAACTTAATACTAAACAAATACTACTGCACAAATAATTCTACCAAAATTAGGGAAGCTAATACATGGCAGTACTAAGCTAACAAAATTGGTTTGGAATTATTTAGACTAACAGAGTATCAGAAACAAACAAGTTTAGAATTTAAACCTTCTGTAGTATTTTTAATAATACTTTTTAACTATTTATTAAATGAATGAACCATTGGGTTGGTTAAACAATTTCATAAGCTTTCCAGAACAATTGGATTTGATTTATTTGGATTCAAATCTCAAGATATTGATTTTCTAAGTTGATGCCAGTACTGAAATTTCCAGAGAAGTTAAATTCGAAATTGTGTTCTGTTTGGATAATGTTCAAATTTCTGACATGGGGGGCCTACACGTCAGCGGCACAGGAGAAATATCTCGCGCGCTGGAAATGTTTAAATATCTGACGGGTGGGGCCTACATGGCAGCAGCTCAATTAAACGAAGCGGTACGCGATCGTTGATCAAAGATCGAACGGCTCACGGAGCCCGCGTTCATCGACGACCTAAACAGAGCGTCGCCGGAGCTCCGGCGACGGCGAGGGTGGCCAGAGGGGGTACCTGGGTGGTCTAGGGACGGCGGAGAGGACGGCGTTCGACGGCGGAGGTCGTGGGGAAGCTGGGGAGGCGAGTGGAGCTTGATGGGGAAGCTCCTGGCGTCGGCGACGATCTCCTTCTTCTCCGCGGCCGTGCTCCAACTCCGGCGAGATCCTACGGGGGCTCCTGGGCACGATACAGAGGGGAAAACGTCGCGGGTGAGTGTGGTGGTAATGGTGAGGCAGGTGAGGGCCAGAGAAGAGCAAGGGAGGGAGCAGCACGGCGTGGCCGTGTCGTCGCCTACCTCGGGTGCGGCGGGCGCAGAGAAGAACTACGGGCAGCAGCAGCCTCGCTGCGGAGTACCCGCCCTTCTGGCGGTGTACGGGAGAGAGTGGAGTGAGGGAGAGGCTGTGAGTTTGAGGGAGGGCTCGGGGTGGCTTTTATAAGCTCGACGACGGCGCACGGGCTCGCCGTGGACGGTGCAGGGGAGGGGTTCCAGGGCGCGATAGCTCGCCGTAGCTCGCGGTAGGGGGCGGCTGCAGTGTTCGAGGTGCAGAGGCTAGCTCGGCGGCGTGGCGACGAGCTGTGCGTGCGCGAGAAACGGGACGGCTCGGGGAACGTTTGGACGGCGAGTGCGTGCACTGGCACGGCCGTCTCGGGCGGGTGCGGCGGCTGCGTGGCGCGAAACGGCGATGGGGGTCCTCCCCTGGGATGGCTGCGGCGCTGGGAGAGCGCAGAGACGCAGGGAGAGAGGGGGGCACGGTGTTGGGCGACTGCGGTGTCGACAACGCCGTTGCCACGGCGACGGCCATGGCGCACGGCGCCCGCGGCTGTCCCCTGGTGCTCTTCCTCTTCCCGTGCCTCTTTTCTTCAATTTCTTGGACGCGGCGAGGTCAGTGAGGGGAGAGGGAGTGGATGCAAGCACCAATTCGAAGAACAAACCTCGAATTCGATCGAATTGCTTCGGTTGAAATCGAACCGAAGATGAACACAGTGGTGTTCACCACGTGTTCGACGAAATGTGTACATCATTTTTAAATTTGAATTTCTGAATTTTGATTTCATATCTTGCTTCATGAATATGTATATGTATTTGTGGTGCTGTGTTGCATTTCATGTGTCAAGTGCAACATAGCACACTTTGTGATTTGAATTTAATAAAGAAAGTAATAGAATTTAAATTTAGATTTTTAAATTAAATTTTTGAGAGGGAAAGTTGTAGGAATAAAAATGGGAGAGTTTATATAACCACTCCACTGAATTTTGTTTGAAACCATTTTAGTTTCTCACTTGGAGAATTTGTGTGAAACAATTGTCACTTTTATTTTTCTTGCTTTACTTGTCATTTTATTTCTTTTCTTTTCTTCCTATTTTTATTTAGAGCAAGCAACACAATTAGCAAGAAATAAATAACACAAGCAACAATAATTAATTACCACAAGCAATAATTTGCAAACAACACATAATAATCAACAAAAGTTTTTGTTGGCTCTCATTTTTGGAATAATAATACTGATAATATTTTTGGGATGTTACAGATTCCTTGGCCGCGTGAGACCCTCATCTTGGGCCTCGTGGCTCTGATGCCGTCCGTTTTCGTCTCCGTGGTTTCGTCTTGACCCAAAACCGACTATAAAAATAGTCCCCCGAGGAGTTTCGCGAGGAGGCGGTGGAGAAACACAAAACCACGAAACAGAGAGTCAGAAGGCTGTCGCCGGAGAAGATTGGAGGGGGGAAACGCCGCCGGATCACCTCCGGAAGGCTCCTCCATCCCCCCTCCGGAGTCTCCATCAACACCACCGTCTAGACCAACACCATCTCCATCACCATCTTCGTGATCCACTTCACCCCCCTCATAGTTTGAGATTGTTCGAACCCTAGCTATTGTCTAAGTACTATTCTACATGTTTGTGAATTGCTACTTGTCATTGTTTTGTGGGGAGATTATATTTTCAGATTGTGTTGTATCACTTATACCATTGAATCATATCATGTCTTCGCGTTGTGAGTAGTTCTCTCATGTTCCTGGGGGCATAGGATGGATTGGCAATGATTTCCACTTAACATGTATTGAGTATTTGGTCAAGTTTTTATCTTTTATGGTTATCTTATTGTACAACGTATGGGTGCACACATATGTTGAGTAATGCATGAAGGTGATCACACTAATGTGATGGAATGGGTAGGACCTGGGAGGACACGTAAACCTGTGGTCTAATACATGAAGTACCATTAGGAGGGGATTTATATCGGGGACCTTAGAGTTTAAGCCTATGGTGGGACTCTATATCTTAATAACCCTTGTGCAGTCATTTACTTGGCCATAAGAACCATCATAAGGGGTTTAGTTTATTTATTTAGCTACACCTAATTATGCCTCCGTCCAAAGAAGATTAAAACTTGACAAAATGTTTACCTTGTTGTTCTAGAAATATCTATGCCATGAAATCCATGTAGCCCTTGGGAACGTTTTCCACGCATAAGAAACACACACTTAAGCTTGTCCTCTTGCTGCATAGAGGATTGGGCTTTCTCTCTTTGAGAGCTTTCACTCATCATATTTTATTTTCAGCTTTTTACTTTATTGCAAACTCTACACCAAAAACCCAAAAAAACTTGCATCATTTAATCATTTTAGTTTGTCTAGTGCATAGATAATAAGAGAAGTGACACTCTTATTTGAGAGGATAAATACTTATACCTTCTACTCCTCGTGGGATCGATACTAATACTTACACATTGAAGATTTCAACGATCCCCTATACTTGTGGGTATCAGCTGCACCACCCGAAACTATGGAAATCGCCAAGGAAAACAAGACTCGAGACACAACATCCAACCATGCATATACTACATGGCTTATCTCAAGGTCATCCTGACGCAGGTTGTGACCATGGAACATGTCGCCGATGTCTTAGATGCAACTAGGTCATGCTTCATGTGTATTCCGATTGAAATTGCATAGTGCCCATATGTTTGGTTTTGATAATAAATGAAAATCCATGTGGACTAATATTTGCATTGATATAGACTTGTAAGGTTTGTCCATAGGCAATACTTGGAATCCATGTGTTGGATTCCAGTTTGGATGTCATAAAGATAATGATATGGATTGAGTCTTTGGCATCAAGATCATTGATTAGATCAAGAAGAAGATTATGTGATGGTCAAGGTGTTATTTTAGGGGTGACCGAATAATGGTCATGAGAGTGTTGAGTCTATATCAAGTATGTCTTGAAGAAGATTGAGCGAGTATTCATGTTTAACTTCAAGACATCATCATAATGAAGAGAGTATAGAAAAGATACTTCCAATTGGCTTATAAACATTGGCATGCAAGAGTGCAAGAGTCGTCTACCACTCCCTTGTCCTACACAAATAAACTTTTATGAAGGGGGTCCACTTGGACCCTAGGATGTATGAGGAATTGTGGTGAAGGCCATGCCTCTAGGGTGCCCGATCTTCACGGATTGACAGCGGATTTGGACGAACACACGCAAGAACACGAAGAACACGAAGAACGCAAAGAACACAAGAACACAAACACGATACAAAGACACGTTTCCCTCACCGGTCGGTCCAAGCCGGTCCAATAGAATCCCAAAGGGAGAGATTGGCAATTAGATACAAGGAGGGATTTTGAATGGTTGTTTCTCCAACGGTCAACCAAACCAATCCAATAGAGTCACCCTAAGATGAAATATTGGCAAGTAGTCAAACTACAAGTAGAGGTCTTGAATCCACAAGAGGGATCTTCTCCACAAGGGGAGGCAACACCACAAGGGGTGGGTAAGGAGCCTATGCTCAATTCTCTCTCATCATAGACTCTATCCAGATCTAACGGGGGTAGGTGCCTATATATAGGTTTGACCACAAAGGGGTAGGTGGGAAGGGATACAAGGGAATATTCCCTGCTGGTTCCCACAGCAGCGGCAGTACCGCTGGGTGACCGGCGGTAGTACCGCTGGTGCGGGCCTGAAACTGCTGGCGTTCCACAGCGGTGGTAGTACCGGCGTCGCGGCGGTAGTACCGCTCATGGCGCCCGAAGTCCTTTTATGCGGAAGTGGCGGCGGACTTGGCGGTAGTACCGGCCTGACGGCGGTAGTACTGCTCATGGTACCTGAAGGTGGTGCTTGACCGGCGGTAGTACCGCTGCCTCCTGGTACTTCCTTCTCCTCTTCCAAGCCACCGTCTTGTCGGCCTTCTTTCCTCTTGCGCCTTGGTCATCCTCTCGTGTATCCGTAGTCGTCGTGGCGAACCTAGTGTCATCAAGGGATGGAGGATGAGGTAGTATACCATCCAAAAGGGTGGGAATTGAGTTCTCTAAGAGGAATGAGTTCACCTTTGAGGTCCATGGTGACTTGTGATGTGTTGGAATGGTTGACATGATGGGTGGCCAAGGTTGGGCTACATCATCTCCCCCCCTTCAAAAAGAGTCGTCCTCGACTCTTGCTCATCATCATCATGGCAAGGAGGTAGATGTGTATACCTTGTCGTGGGATTCACCATGTAGTCATGCTTGATAGAAATGATGTGGGACTTCTTCAATGTTCCTTCGCCTTTCAAGTAACCTACAAAACTCACAAGGAAGACGAAACAACACTCAAAGAGTAGCCAATTCTTGAAGGTCATTGCATGAGCGCTTATGTAGAAGGAAGTCACCTTAGCAAGATGCCGATGTGATCTTCTTGCAAGATCTTCCGTCATAGGAATGCGTGGTTGAAACAACTCATGGAGGCTCATCCAAAGGTACGACCTACACATCAAAGACCAAGCAAACCATGTGTGTACAAGATAGAGGAGCATATCATCAATGACATGTCCATTCATGTTCATTACACGATTAGCACAACACAAACATGTGAAAGTGAAAGCATATGCAAGATCAATGTGCAAGCAATGTCTCGTAACATTCTCAAAATGTGGGAACACAAAAACTCCATGAAAATTTGAGAAGGCTATGTTAGCTATCTCACTTTGAACCATATGATCAATATTGCACACAAGGCATTGGCAAGATAAATTTGGCAACATCAATGATGCAATAAGCGGAGAATTTGGCAAAAACACACGATGAGAAATGTCCAAAGTATCAACATGGGTGCAAACAAACCATATGAAAGTGCAAGTTTTCGAAATATTTGTTGCAAAACCAAGTGGGTAAAAACCAAAACACTCATGACAAGCCATGCTCAAAATGTCATTATGGTTGTAAACAATTCTTTGAAGAGAACAATTGTTCATAATATTTGTTGCAACACATAAATCATTCACATAAAAGATTGGGAAATTTGTCTTGCCATAGGGAAAACCAACATCACCAACATGTTTGCAAACAAACCAAAAGCAAGAGAAATTGTTCAACTTGGTTGATGCAAAACATGGGAAATATATTAGAGCTGGGTTCGATCCACAACTCAAGTGTATGCTCTCAAGAGATCATATTGTCAACTCATGCTCAATTGAGGTTGACATTATCATGCGGTTACCGGCACACACAAGACATCATATGAAGAAATTATGTGCACGGTATATGAACACATCATCCATCATGAAGTGTCTCTTCATTTGAACATCACCAACCACACAAAAATCAATTGGAAAATATGACATATGTGGATGGTCACTATGCAAAGTGAAGGATGGAACAAGGTCCATAAGAGAAAACGAAACATCTCCAAAATGTGAGAAAGCTATGGGGGCAATCTCATTATCAACCATTTCAACATTATTGCAAGCAACACATGTGAAAGAGAAATTGTTCAACATGTTGCATGCCACAATGGGAGAAAAACGGAAACATTCATAACAAGGCATGCTCATGGCAAAATCATCACAAATAGGTGATTCCACATGATCAACATTGGTTTCAAACAAAGTATCACAAGGGAATAAGAACGAATCATATGTGACATCAATATAATCATCCATAGGATGCAAGCAATCATAGTTCATCATGTCCACTAGCCGGATCATGGTCACATCAACATCCATACCTTGGTATTCCCGCTCATGTGAAGTAGGTGTTGAAGTAGTAGGGGCTTCCGTGGAGCCGACTTGTCCCATTTGAAGTAGACATGGGGTGGCATCATCATCATCCTCCATGTACATCTTCTCCATTTCAATCATCATCGTGTCAAGGGATGGCGTTTCATCATCCATGGAACCTAGCACACAATGAGAGAACACACTAGGGGTAGAGGTTAAATTGTTAGAAATCGAAATGGCCTCACAAGACCTATCAACTACCTCTCTCAACTCATGTGGTGTATCACTCATTCCCTCGAAGTGGAAGCACTCAAACTCACATATGGTGGAGGCACTCAACTCACTCTCACTCTCCCTCAAGTAGGCTAAGTGGCTCTCATGCACACATGGGTTTGGTACCATCTCATAACTCAAACACAAGAGGGTAGGCTCAATGTTCTCAACTCCAAACGCCTCCGAGGTTGAAGGGAAACTCCCATGCTCGACCTCCTCAACCAACTCGCCTCCAAAGGTCAATGCCATAGTGTAGGCATCATCACTCGACTCCTTTGCCGAAGGGAAAATCCCATGCTCGGCAACTTCACTTGGTGCATCAACCAAAGTGATAGTATCATCCATGCTCGCCTCCATGGTCGAAGGGAAAATCCCATGCTCGACCATCTTCTCACCGTCTTGGTCACCAACTTGGCAATCCCACATCATGTGACCTTTTCCATTGCATATTGGGTACAAGAGATTGGGACATTCTCGTGGATCATGGTCTTGGCCTTACAATTGTCGCATATGAGGTCTTCATCTTGCCATATGGGGGCCAATGTGGTGGTGGCAGTTGGTGTAGAAGTCATATCAAGAGAAGTGCTTGAATAGGGCGCCAATGTTGTGGTGGTACTTGAAGTAGACACCACAGAGTGTGTACTCATCGCCATCTTCTTCTCATGTCGACGTTGACGCTCTTGAGTGGAGGGGTGACGTTGAAAGTCATTTGGATGTTTCTCCTCATGTTGACATCGGTGAGCTTGTTGCCTTGGCGATCTTTCCTTAGAGCTTCCACTAGAGCTTGGTGACATGTGCCGAAGCTTGGTAAGTGTGTCGATGTCGGCTTCAAGCTTTTTCCATGTCATTAGCCATCGTGGCCTTGTTCTTGTGGCGCGTTCTCGAGCGTGATGAAGAATGTAGGCTTTTGGCAAGCTTGTCAATGTCGTCCTTGAGATTTTGGAATGCTCGATTAGTGCCGCGGAACTTGTCCAAGTGTGCATCCACCTTGTTCACTTGGTCATCTCTCATTGTGGCATCTTTCTTGTGGCACCGTGATAAGCTAGATGGGCCTTGGCTTGGCTTGGCCTTGTCGATGCACTTCTTGGGGCACCGTCTTGTTGTTGATGTAGAAGGTCGATGCTTGGCGCTCTTGGCGATGTCCTTGTCATGGCGCCTTCGAGAAGGTGATGAAGCTTCATAGGATGGACTCATGGTGGTCTTCTTGTTGTTCCATCTTGAGCTTGAACCATAGTAGGCTGTGCCATGACGCTTGGTGGTGCCGCTCTTGAACATGGTGGTGATGGGAGTCCTCTCCTCTTGCATGTTGTCGAAGGTGTAGTCGATGTCGTCGCACATGCATGAAGAGTGGTAGTCGGAGACGTTCTCCACCATGTCATCGTAGGTGTAGTCGTAGTTGTGGTGCTCCACCATGTTGTTGTTGTCGAAGTCGGTACCATATGTTGAGGCATGTGAAGGAATTTGCGCCTCATTGTCGTTGGAGCTTGTGTAGTCGGAGTCGTAGCGGAAGTCTTGGTGATGATCCATCATGTCATGGGGGTCATTGTCATTGTATCATTCCCCCATGTCCTCAATGCATGCTTGGAGCATCATAGTCCATGTGACTCATCGTGTACTCGTTATCATCTTGGCCTCCATAGTTGCCTTCACTCTCCCTAGACATGTTAACTCACAAGACAAGTGTATATATGTAGAGTGGAAAGGAACTAGAACACAACCTCTCACCTTTGTAGATAGTATTGGACGTCGTGGACAACCAAAGGGAAACGATCACAAAGTAAAGTGCTCGTGTTCAAGTATCCAAAGCAAACTCCAAAACACACACGGCTTAAAAGCGGATAGGAAGATATGGTGTGTGGAAAGCAAATTGAACCAATCCGAAAACCAAGATATTGTAAAGGCAAGTAGAGAACCACGATGATCACAACGCAAAACAAGTCAATCTCAAAAGATAGAAATGTAGTTCAAGGAAACACATGCACGGAGAGATAAATGGGACTTATGCAACCAAGAAATGAGCTAAAGAACCAAATGATCTTAGCGAAGACTATAAGCTCGTGTTGCACAAGTACAAGGAGAGCCACTAGCTCGATTGCAATTTATTGGTGGGCTACTAGATTTGCACAAAATGTACCACCTACTAGATGTTCATCGAGCTTGCGCGCTTCCTACTAGAGATGTGGCAAGTGGTGTCTCTTGTTTTCTTTTCTTGCACTTTTTGCTTCTTTTCTCATTGCTCTTTTGAGTCTTTTCTCTTTTGCACACCCACTTCCTTTTGATGCCAACAACAAGATATATGATATATGAACTAGCGCACGTACTTTTGCTCGGAAACTACATGGTGCAAATGTGCAAAGCCCAATCAATCATCAAAAGCTAGCCACAATAGGACATGGTAATCGCAAAGATATAGTGTGGCTCACAAAGGAATGGCAAGGGGAAAAGATTCGTGATGATTATACCTTCGTCGACGATCTTCACCCTTTGGTGTAAAAGTTTCGTGCTTGCCCACGAATTTGGGTGGTGGTGGATCTTCCGCAATGGTGACGTAAAGCTTGTTTGTAGCTTCGAAACGAGTCGAAAAACACGAAAAACGGAGTCCGGAATCAAAAGATATGGCCAAAAGAAATTTTCAGAAAATGCAGTTTTCTCCTGGGCGGTAGTACCGCTGGAAGAGAGGCGGTAGTACCGCTTATGCGCGCCCGAGGCCTGTTTAAGCGGAACTGATGGCGGTAGTACCGCTGGTCCGGCGGTGGTAGTACCGCTCGTGGACGCAGATTCGTGCCCGAGAACGCGAAATTGGCCGATTTGGGCGGAAAAACTTGCCCAAAAACTTCAAATCGGAGGAGAAAAAGGTGGAATTAGGCTATGGGAACACAAAGGAAGCAAGATCAACTAGTTGAGCAATAGATCTATGGATCAAAACTTGCAAAAACGCACAAGATTCACAGATCGATCCAAAAGAAATTTGGGGCTATTTTTGGTGGAAATTTTCAAATTTCTCAAAATCAAAGAAAAATTTGGGGGATTTGGGGGTGGAAACACAAGCAAATCCGTGGCAACCATGCTCTGATACCATATGGTGAAGGCCATGCCTCTAGGGTGCCCGATCTTCACGGATTGACGACGGATTTGGACGAACACACGCAAGAACACGAAGAACGCAAAGAACACAAGAACACAAACACGATACAAAGACACATTTCCCTCACCGGTCGGTCCAAGCCGGTCCAATAGAATCCCAAAGGGAGAGATTGGCAAGTAGATACAAGGATGGATCTTGAATGGTTGTTTCTCCAACGGTCAACCAAACCGATCCAATAGAGTCACCCTAAGATGAAAGATTGGCAAGTAGTCAAACTACAAGTAAAGGTCTTGAATCCACAAGAGGGATCTTCTCTACACGGGGAGGCAACACCACAAGGGGTGGGTAAGGAGCCTATGCTCAATTCTCTCTCATCATAGACTCTATCCAGATCTAACGGGGGTAGGTGCCTATATATAGGTTTGACCACAAAGGGGTAGGTGGGAAGGGATACAAGGGAATATTCCCTGCTGGTTCCCGCAGCAGCGGTAGTACCGCTGGTGCGGGCCTGAAACTGTTGGCGTTCCGCAGCGGCGGTACTACCGGCGTCACGGCGGTAGTACCGCTCATGGCGCTCGAAGTCCTTTTATGCGGAAGTGGTGGCGGACTTGGCGGTAGTACCGGCCTGACGGCGGTAGTACCGCTCATGGTACCCGAAGGTGGTGCTTGACCAGCAGTAGTACCGCTGCCTCCTGGTACTTCTTCCTTCTCCTCTTCCAAGCCACCGTCTTGTCGGCCTTCTTTCCTCTTGTGCCTTGGTCATCCTCTCGTGTATCCGTAGTCGTCGTGGCGAACCTAGTATCATCAAGGGACGGAGGATGAGGTAGTATACCATCCAAAAGGGTGGGAATTGTGTTCTCTAAGAGGAATGAGTTCACCTTTGAGGTCCATGGTGACTTGTGATGTGTTGGAATGCTTGACATGATAGGTGGCCAAGGTTGGGCTACATCACATTGTAACACCCCGGCCCACCCCTGGGCCAGCGGCTGTGACGCCTAACACCTCTCTAAAATCTCTAGACTGGCCCCACAGGCCAACACTTTGTCCCCACTCATGCGCACGTCACCCATCCCGAAATTGTTCGGAGCAAAGCACGCTTAGCATCAGAGTTCTTTCGAGATGAGCATAAAGAAAATAAGTTGCAACTTGTTTATATGAGTATCCTATCAATCCTATTAAGCCCTACGCCAGGATGTCACAGGCATAGTAATGTGGTTGGAGCATTTTAATACTTGAATTTAACTCGACCTGGGGTTTCTTTCTTTTGTTTTGTTTTTAATTAGGTATGTCAATACTTGCATGCTACAACTAAATGAATTCTGGTATATTGGAACATGAATAACTAGTTAAAATATCTTTCTACTATGATGAGTGCATTCCCTAATGGACAGATTGTCTAGATGATTGAAGATATATACTATAATTTTCATTTTCTTTGGATCAAACTTTATGTCTTGGAGTTCTAGCAAACAAGTAATGGTCTCATGATCTAGCATTGATAGTATATATAAGGCATTAGCGAATGCCACTGCTGAGTTGATTTGGATGCAGTCACTGTTGAAGGAATTAACTTGGAATAGAACAAAAGCAACCACCATGTTTATACTGTGATAATTTGGGGGCCGCTTATCTTTGTGCTAATCCTATATTGCATGCAATGACAAAACACATAGAAATATACTTTCATGTTGTTCATGAATGGGTAGCAAGAAACAAGCTTCAGATATATTTGTTTCATCATATGTAGCAGATGGGTTTACCAATACGTTGTCAGTTCGAACTTTAGACGAATTCGATCATAATCTCACTCGGTTGTTAAACATGTTTGGTAGAACTTGTTAGTTGGTATGATGAGATTGTAATCACCACCAGTGTAGAATATAAAGAAACAGTAGGGATATATTGCCTTTCTTTTTCTGATGTTTTAATAAGATCGTATTGGATTTGATCTCATCTTTCACAAAATAATCTTCACAAATCCTATCAATATATATACGATGTGACCCTCGTGTATGCGGGTAGAGATGCTTATGCATTCAACATGGGAGACTTGCAATTTTAGCTAAGATGTGCAATCTATGATCACACATGTGCAACGGTTAGTTAATCTAACCTTTTCTGCTAAGAATTTCAGGGTCACAATACAAAGTAGTCAATAGATCCGTCTAGGACAACCTTTAGAACAGACGGCTTAAGACCATCTATGACAAGGGAATTTCACGGACGGTTCTCCCTCACTAAGTCGTGTACTACATCCTTTATCACATACGGCTCTTATAGAGCCGTCTAGGACATTCTTTAAAACAGACGGCTGCCTTGTTTCGAAGGTCGATCATTTGATGTATATTGACATAAAACAAACATAAATAGAAAAATCACAATACATACATGAAGACAATCACATTCGTTCTCATCCAATCATTATGAGATGAGACATTCCATCCTCATTCATCCACAAGGCATCACAATAATGTATATTTACATGTAATTCTCATTGACCACGTAAAAAACTTCATTTGCAACCCCACTAGTGATATATGTTAGCTCGATGAATAGATGAACTTTTGTCCGTTCGACGAGAGCCTGACTATCATAACATGTAAAAAATAAGAAATAATGGGAATACAAAGATTGTACAATTAATTGGAAAATTGAGCGAAAACCAAATTAAAGGTCGATGCTGCATTCTAAATCCAAATCAGTCATGTCTCTGTTAACTAGCAAATGAAAATGTTGTTTACATAAAGCATTACAATTAGGTTTTTTTGGCATTTTTTTTCTTTTGCCAAAGTGGTTATTTGCATCCGGTGGAGTTCATACAAAGTTGTCTTTCGGATAAGTTCGGGTCAAACTCTTAAAACATTAGTTGTCGGGATATTCTAAATCATCAGAATGAATACATAAAAATAATATATTTTGTCCCAAAAAATATTTCGTAATATGATCAAGGTATTGGATTTTTACCAATATAATATAACAGAAAATAGCTAGTGGTCAACCGACAAACGTTTGTGAACTAGTGAGGTAGAGGAAGTATCTCACATCACGCATGGTATTAATCCTAGACACTCAAGTACTACTCATGTAGTACATATACATATAAACGCAAACAACAAAAACACAGCCATCTTCTTACATCTTAACTTGGCATGCACTACTACTGCTAGCTAGGCTATAGGTAGCGATAACTAGCTATGTACTACTGGTACCAAGCTGCAGCGCAGAGCTCGATGGATCCCATGGCATAACACCAGCGCAACCCGCGAACAGCTAGCTAGCAGATCCATGGCTGCCAACTACTACTGGGGTATGTGGGGCGCCGGCGCTACAACTACGACGTGCCCAGCGCCGGCGTCCACAGCTGAACCGTCTTGGGAGGAGCAGGCGTTCGCGCGGGACGCCGCGGGCCACCTTGGTGCCGGCTGCGTGTGGCCGCCGCGCTCCTACACCTGCACCTTCTGCCGCCGAGAGTTCCGGTCAGCGCAGGCGCTGGGCGGCCACATGAACGTGCACCGCCGCGACCGTGCTCGTCTCCGGCAGTGCGCCTCCCCGCCGGATCATGGAGTACAGCCCCAGCCGACAAGCTCATCTCATGATCATCATGAGCACCTTCAGCCGGACCTGCAGTATAGGGAGGCAGTGCGGCCTAAATCTCCACAGGATCAGCAGGCTACCATGATAGGCGCCTCTACTAATTCTCCTTCTTCCTACATATCGACCATCATTATGGAGAGCAGGAACAAGGTGTTCATCTCCATGCCTGCTGATGCCACGGTGAGGGAAACCTCGGAAAGCGGTGATGAGGAGGAGAGGAGGAAGCGAAGGCGTATCGACGATCAGCCTCCAGCCATGGCGCTTCCCTTCTTCGTGCAGCTGTCGCCGGCATCCTTTGAAAGAGAGGGTGGTGCAAAGGTACCCAAAGTAGTCCCAAGCCCTAGCCCTCTCCATCTTGCAGTAGGCCCGCAAGAAGTGGATCTGGAGCTTAGGCTTGGGACTAGCTAGCTTGCTACTGCTCCCAAAGTTGCTTGATTTAAGCTTCTAATTCTGCTCTTCCAACTTGATCTTGTGTGCGTGTGCGTTTGTGTTCATGCTCCAATAATTCTTCTCTTCCCCCAATCTATTATTATTTCGTCCGTGGTTAATTCTTAGTGATTGCTCTGAGTCGGTCAATCGGAATCACTCTATCTTAGTCAGGCCAAAGGCTTGTCAATTTCTCTACATATGCGTGTATATATGTATGCCGATCAAACTCTGCAAAGCTCAAATCAAGACATGTTTCAGTCTGTACCCCAAGTGTTGTAATCTATATATGTAGTGCCTCACAAAATCCCCCTAGACTGCACATGTAGTTTGATTTTACTACAATCTGATCACTTAGAAGGTTTGATCTTTTTGTGTGTCCCATGTTTGAGATCCCTTGATCTTTTTATTAATACATGCGATGTTGTGCATTCTCAATGTTAATTTCTTGGCAAAATTCTTCTGATGGATCATCATTCCTATATAATTCTACTGATATGCATGATGCTTCATTGGTCAACAAAGAGCTGCTAGGGCTTTTTGTGCACAAAGTATGAAATGGGAAATAGAAGTAAAAAAAACAAACTATATATATAGCATAGGTTAAAATAGCGGGCTATAGCGGCGCTATAGCGTTTTTAGGAGGGTCGCGCTAAATGGTGTCTACGTACAATTTAGCTAATTTAGCGGCATATAGCGCCATTTAGGGGCGCTATAGCCTTGATTTAGCTAATTTTGAGGTTGCCGCTATATGTCATAGCCCCCTATTTTAAACTTTGATATATAGTTGTAATAATCATCTGTCAATGTTTCTTCAATAAATATTTTGCAGAACATTTCTTCAAACAATATAGGGCAATAAGTAGCCTGTGTTCGTCAGGGAGGATATATATTGCACCAGCAGCATACATAGTTCATCGAATTGAAATAAATTAAGATCCTAGCTAATCTATGTGAAACATATTCCATACCACTAGAACCAAATCAATAATATTTATTTCAAGTTGGCCTCGTGATGCCTGAACTATAGCCTGTCATGCGTTGGTGTTTTCCTCTTCAACCATGAGCATGGTTGCTTCTTCTTTCAAGTCAGGTCACAAGCAGACAGTAGATAGGGCAAAATGATCATCTAATCTTGTCTTGTACACACACTCCTATTTGTGTGGGGCATAACACCGTGGAAAGTAGAGAGAGAATATGTTTCTGCTGTATTATTACCTATATTAAAGTTGTTCAGTTTGGTATCATATCAAGATGAGAATGATAAACAAAAAGTGGCTATGTATATATTTATTGCAAGGAAAATCAAGAAACTGATTACCGTATGCTTTCTCTTCCATAATAAATACGGAGTACATGTAGTGCTTGAGTGCTTGAATGTAGGGAAGAATGGTGTGAAGTGATCGGAACTGCACATGTGCGTACAGAGATTAAAGCAAAAGTGAGAGGTGCACATGTATGTACAAATTAAAGCACAGATCGACCAGGGTTGTAGATGCTGCTATACGAATACTGCACCCACTCGCAATATATGCCACTGCTGACACAAATTCCAGGAGGGCAGCATGTACAGGAGCTATATGAGAAGAAGCACATGCATATCAGCATATATAACGTCGATGGAATAATTACAACATGCACGTACATACTCCTGCGAATCTGTAATCAGCGTACAAGTGTACAGTGAAGCAGAACAGAATACTTCTATCTGCACCTAGCTAGCACACGTACAGCAGACTGTCTCAAGCTGCTAGCTGCCCAGCCACTAGTGTAGTATCATTCCTTTCCTCTTTCATTATTGGTTAGGTAAAACCCTAATGCATGGTATAGCTACTGTTTTTGTGTGTATCATTCCTTCCTTTCCTCTTTCATTATTGGTTATTTGTTAGGTAAAACCCTAATATATGATAGCTAGTTAACCAATTGCTTCCAATCCATGCATAATGCTAGATGCACACATATATTTTCCCTTGGAAGAGAATCATTCGTTCTTGTTTGGTTAATTTAATTGTTATTTAGTTATTAAACTAGCTTGCTTCTCTCATTACATTTGAACTCTACATGTGAAATGCATGCAGGGATGCTGGCGGCATGTATGTATCGCAGAAGTAATTCAGTATAAGAGTTTTGAAACATAACATGCCCAGGATTAGAGAATTTGTTTTCGAAGTGTCACATATACATATAGTTCTTTGCAATGAGCTGAGCAAAATTCATGCCAACTACAAGGCCTACAACTTACAGTCAATGAATACACATTAACACAGGCAGCCGAAAGTTAAATTCAAAAATCAAAATGGGTGGAAAAAAGACACTGTCTCGAAGCACCGAGAGGAGAAATGCATCCATCTTGGATCCCCACAAGATCAAACATGCATGCATACACAGCTAAGCACGTGCCTATGTTTACTGTTGTGAATCTGCACCCATATGTACAATTATACAGTACAGTGGTGCACATAAATTTCAATCTGCACCTATATATACATTTATACAGTTCAGCAGTACACATAAATTTCAATCTGCACCTAGCTAAGACTGATACAGTCGGCTGTACGTGTCTATCTAGCTCCCTTGCCAGCAGAACATTACTGTTTGTATGTGTACATCTGAAGTGTCCTTCCTCCCTTCTTTCATTATTGGTTACTTAAAGCCATGATGCATAGGTAGCTAACTAACCGATTGCTGCTAATCCATGAACGAGACTACATGTACACACTTATCTTCTATTTGTTTATGGGGATGAACACACTTATTTGATCTTAGAAGACATTCTTTTGTCCTATTAATTGAATTCCTAGTGTAAATAATTAGGTTGTTTCTCTCCTTGCCTCAACATTCTCTATGACATGAATTGAGTAATTGAGTATACAAGTGTTAAACATAAGATGGCCAAGAAGCCCGAGATTTAGGAAAATGCTTCAAAAGTGACATGGTTTATATACATACACTTCCTTGGAATAAACTGGGTTGTGCAAAATTTATGGTAACTCAACTTTGCAGTTAATGAGCACATATTAACGCAGACACCCAAAGATTATTTCGAAAAAAATTGACGAAGAAATATAGTTGTCTGTTCATGCTAATTAAAAGAGTTGAGATCTAATGAATACACATTAAGGAAGGCATCCAAAAGTTTATTTGGAAACAGAAAAGCAGCGACAATGAAATAGAGTAGTCTGAATTTTTTTCAGACAACTCAGAGAAAGAGGAGAAATGCACTCAGACCCACCCTCTCCAAAGATAAAACATGCATCCATACACAAGGAGATGCATGATTGGTATGCTCCGCAACTGTAATAACATATAATGCAATGCACTCAAAGAATTTCTTATCAACAGATGACTAGTAATTAGTAGTTGCACGTACCTTGGATTGTAGTATGTAGGTTACAGTAGGAAAATTGTAATAACCAAAGTGTCAGCTTGACTAAGTGGACATAAATAGGCAAGTGTTGATGTATGTATTTACCTACCAACCTTCTCCAAGAGAAAACTGAAACCGAAAGCGATATATGAACAACAGAGAGAAGCACCTACTCATTATCCTGCTGGATCCAGTTCATGCTAACTTTAAAACATTGACCCAGTTGGAAACACTACAGTTCTGAATGTTGAACACCGAAAGAGGATTTTGATTAACCAGTTAAACATTCAAATAACATGGTTCGAAAATAACATGCCACAATGGCAAAACTGTTTTGCTTCAAGATATTTTCAGCCGGATATAACAAAATGATCAGCGACTGATGGCTGGGCCTCTCTCCATGTTATTTTGCATGCCTAGTTCTTGTAATAATGTCCTTCATTTCCCTTATCAATTCATCTTCTCCTTGTTTCTTGAGGGGCATAATTTCCAAAGAAGAAGACAAAACCCAAACCTTTGCGTCCACCATTCTAAGGGCATCTGGATCACGGTCGTAATCCTGTTAGAGAAGAGAAAAAAGAACAAATAAGCAGTCAGATGGATTATCCAAAAAAATGTAAGAAGAAAATCCTAAGATGGCAATACCTTCTCCGTAACTAAGACAATGGTGTCTTTGTTATGTTCATCCACAAGCTTCCTCACTCTTTCTTGGATTAATTCTAGGTCCTACAAGGAAATGACGAAATTACCATGAAATGAATGACAAAGAGGCATCTAGTACTAAGAAAATACAAAATTATAGTGGTGTTGAGCACAATTGTTTGAGCTAAAATGGAAGTAATTGTGTGCTTTACTATCACAAACGGTACATATTAATATATCCCAGTCTCATTGGCAAGCCAGGTCAGATGTACACACTGGACGCATTTATGTATTATTTTGATAGTACAAGCAATTAATTTGTTGAAATGGAACATTCTTAATGACCATGGAAAGAAAAGACATAGCAGACACTTACATGATCATTGAAGAAATGGTGATCACTGAAATCCAACCTATCAATCTTGATTGGACCAATCTACAGCAGCAATAAGTAAAGGATTATTTGCATGATTTCCTCGTAGCAAGATTTGCTGACTACTCAGCTACGGGTAGACTCCTTTGTCTTTTATTACAGGCCTCGAATGTTGGAAGGAGCAATACAGACCATACAGTTTTTTAATAAGAACATGTTCTCTTTGTTAGTGGGAACTTTTGATTTGTTTTTCTAAACTAAACAGAACTCAGTTAACAGTCGGTACCTGTAATTACCATTTGTTGAAGAAAAAATGTAGTAAAAAGCATCAAAGATTAGTCAGAGAAAGATTGAATTATAGCTACTATATATGATGCGTGACTTGACTATGTATCATTTGTTTAGCCGACCATCTTAGTCTTCAGTTAGTTACGTGTTGAAACAGAGTGGTGTGAGGTAAGCATGAAAGGAAGAAAAATATACAGGAACAACTTAGGCCTTTACATGAAAACTTGAAAAGTAATCTTTAATTCCAGTTTTGAGTTGGTTTACTTGATTAATTCCAGTTTTGAGTTGGTTTAATACACCAAGAAAACATTTATTAGGGTTGATGATAGATAAGCAGCAAAACCTACAAAACCTCGATGAACAATTATATTGTCTTTCCAGAATGAATAGCATTAAAACAGGCAGCATTTCTTTTTCAAGATAGGTAAAGCCAAGCTAAAAGGGTCTAGATAAATAACCGAAAGAGTAAGGGAGAAAGGTACCTCTCTAACTGTATGTATGAAAGCATCTGGGCAGCCAATTGCGGAAACACATAGCACAATCATGTCATCCAATATATTAAGAGGCAGTCTCTGTAATGGTTGATTAACCTCAAAAATATGTGACGGGGCCAATTTACTAAAGAACACTGGACATGTCGCACCACTATCCTGGATTGTGCATTCAACTGTTTCCAGTTGCACTTGACAAGCCTGTGTAGTACCAAATGGCGAGAACAACCGATGAAATTATTCGTCAGCTTGAGGTAAAAGAAAGGAACATCTCTTATTTCTTACAGCGCAGAGTACACTAATGCTTGGTCACCACTATTTGTCAGATGGAAATTCAGTTCACAATGAGGGAAAGCACGAAAGAACGTTGATCAATTCTACTTCTAAGTTCTAACTTCTTACAATCATACGAACAACACAAAGAAATATCTACGTTGCACCCTTAAAATATGCTCGCTTACTTCAACAGCGGAATTTCAGTGTCTCATGTCAATAACAATATAAGACTCTGAAGATGTAATATTCGGTTGGGAAACACAAAGAAGTAACACGAGAGTATCACTTACCAGATCCGCGTGATGAATAACCACTATATCAGCTCGAGTAAGTGCGCTCATCGGTTCCCTCATGGGTCCTCGTGGAATGAAATGAGTGTTTCCCCAAGGTGTTATCCCATTGACCATCACAATTTCCACATCTCGGAGCAAGCTCCGGTGCTGCCTACAAGGAACGGGAGACAGAACTGAGCATATGTGTGTTTCCTGACGGCACAAATATGTCTGATGACTATGATACCATAGAGATGCCCTTGAGTTAGACATTTTCAAAGCGATATCACATAAACCATGGCACTTGTGGATTAATCCATATAATTAGTCTATAAAAGAAAGTTCCAAACACTTGATACCTGCATTCCATCATCCAGTATAGCCACTCCGATTTTGTCCCTTGTACCGGTTACCACCTGGTTGCATCCTGACGGAAGCTTCTCCTGGGGGAAGGCATCACAAGGATTGACATAGCCATACTTTTGCAGCATCGAAGAAGCCACAGCAGCCCTATTTGCCCCAATTCCAATCTTGGTGCTGGTATCGGCAAGGCGCCTCCGGAGCATCTTCGATTCATCGCCGCCCGCATAACCCTACAGCACCAAAACTGATAACTAATGTTTTGTTCGAAGACTAGAAATAGAATTGACAGATTGGAAGTAAACTAGGCGAAATTTTTGAAACGTCAGGCTGGGTCCTATTCAATCATGGAGTAAATATCTAATGGAGTGAAAGAAGAAACAAGTAGTGCAGCAAGCAAGCAACCAGCATTAGGAATTTCGGAGTGGTATTACCCGTGTTAGGATGAGCGGAGAGATACCAATGCTGTGAAACCTGCGGGCCAGGAAGTCGACCATGGGTGTCTTCCCGTTGCCGCCCCAGGTGAGGTTTCCGACACTGACGACCGGGACCGGGAGGGTGCGTCGTGGGCGTAGCGGAGAAGATGAGAGGAGGCGGGGGAGGCGGAGGAGGGCGGAGGCGGCGGAGAGGAGAGGGAGGAGGAGTGCGCGGTGGAGGAAGGGGAGGTTGGGGACGGCAGCGTCCGTGGTGGCGGCGAGGCGGGTCAGGAGCTGCCGCGCCTTCTCCGTCGCCATCTCCGGAGTCCGCGGGGTGGTCGCGCCGCCGCCTGTCGCCGGAGGTGTAGCAGTGACGGTGACAGTAGCAGTAGGGAGCAGTAGGGAGCAAGTGGTGGGCTGAAATGGACAGGTCGAAGTTTTTGTGGGCTACGTTTGGGCCCTGGGCTATTGCCCACATGGCCTCGCTGGGCTAGTTAGAGCGTTTGGTACGGTAGAAAAAAATCTACTGCTCCAATCCAAAATAAGTTTTAAATTGGTGTTAGTTTAAAAACTGCAACATTATGATCAGAGTTAGTAGCTTTTGAGGGCTACTGGGCACCGAAATGTCCCTGAATGGGAGAGCCAATTCGGCTCGAAGGGAGGGGTCTTGAATGGGAGAGTCAATTCGTCTCGCTTTCTTTTTTTACTTTTTTTTTTACAAAGGGAGAGGTCTTGAAGACCCCGAAGCTGCATTAATGTTGGGCAGTTACATGTACTCAAAAGAGAATTGTGTTGTTACAGAGATTTTCAAACAACACCCTGAAATATTGAAATCTACAAAGTCCTAAAATCTAGCACAAAGTACCCAAGAAATCAAGGAAGAAACGCAATCTAATCCTTAACCTCTATCTCACACGATTGGAGCCCCATTTCCGGCCACTCTCGTTGTCGCCGGGGACAAATGCACTTGGGGAAAACAGAGCGTTGAGCATCGACGAAGGTCCAAGGAAGAGCCTCCACAACAGAGGTTAGGCTGATGCCAAACTGGCATTTGAAGAGGCCACCTAGTAGGCCAAAGATCATGTCGGCAGTCAGCGGCCACCATGTAATTTCCTCCAACCCGCAGCTTCGTCAAACTTAGATCCCCTCGAAACTCTCAGGCCACCGCGTCGCTGATGCGGCTACAACTGCCTGTTGGAAACCCCAAGAGGAAGGTGTGAAGCAGCGTAGCAGAAGTTTTCCCTTGATTTCAAAATCAAGATTTAATCGAACCAGTAGGAGTTGGAAGAGCTTCAACACGGTGTCAATCTACTCTCACGCTTGTAGATCAACGTGGACCTGCACACAACATAATCAATTTTTTTGTCCCAACGTAACAGGAAGGTGTCAATCTCCCTGCCTTGCCGAATACAAAGGATTAAACGTATGATGTGTAAAATAAATGTAAATGCAAAAATGGACAGCGAGCAAATGCGTGTAGGAAACAGTGGAAACAGTGTTTTTATCAGTGTAAAAGAAAGGACCGGGGTCCATAGTTCACTAGTGGTGTCTCTCCATAAAACAGATAAACATACATGTTGGGTAAACAAATTACAGCTGGACAATTGACAAATGGCAAGGGCATGACAATGCATATTATGACAAAAATAAGTTCACTATAATATTTAATTGGGCATTACAACAAAATACATAGACCGTTTGCTAGCTGCATCTATGACTAATAATCTACCCCCAAGATAACATCCGTGTCTCCCGAAAGTATTAAGTTGCAAGCAACAGATAATTGCAATAAGCATAGTGCGTAATGTAAATAATGCAAATGACACGTAGACTCCCTAGCGGCAACAACACATCCAGAGCCTTAGTCGTTTCTGTCATTCGAGCCCAGGCAACCGGAGACATGAACCCACTATCTAGCATAAATATCCCCTCTTGGAGACACTAGCATCTACTTGGCCAAATCATCTACTAGCATCGGAGAGCATGCAAAATCATAAATATAACATAGAGATAAATAGATGAACAACTTGATCATAACTTCACAATGCATTAGATCCCAGCAAACACAACACGTAGCATTACATAAAGATAACCTTGATCATGTTAGGCAGCTCACAAGATCTAAACATGATAGGACAAAGTGGATAGACTACCATCTAGCTACTGCTATAGACCCGTAGTCCCGTGGGGAACTACTCACACATCAGTCCGGAGGAAGGCATGGTGGTGTAGTGCCTCCGGTGATGATCTCCCCCTCCGGCAGAGTGTCGGGAAGAGCTTCAGAACCCTCCCGAATTAGGGTTGACGATGACGGCGGCGACGGAACTTTTCGTGGATTTTTGATCGGGTATTTAGGGTTTTCAGGTCGAGGAGAATATATAGGCGAAGAGGCGGTGGGGGGGGGGGGGGGGGGGGCACCCGAGGGCGCCAGATGACCCCCCGGCGTGGCCCCACCCTTGGCCGCACCGAGGTGGCGTCTGGGCCCCATGGGTCGCCTCCTCGGCTGCCGTTTGGACTCCGTCTTCGTATCTTTGTAAAACTTGTCCTCGTAAAATTTCGTCCAATTTCGAGAATATTTCTCGACTAGCTTTTCTGAACAAAAAGATAACAAAAAACAGGAACTGGCACTGTGGCATCTTGTTAATAGGTTAGTCATAGAAAATGCCTAAAAATGATATATATAATGCAAATAAAACATGTACCATTTATTATAAAACAAACATGGACCATCAAAACTTATAGATTCGTTTGAGACGTATCAGTCGCTCAGCTCCTTCTCTTCATCACCTCGGCCGACATAATGAGGGGTGAAGAAAGAACTATAGAGGAAGAGGAGATCCATTCTAGCAACTTTATTAATCTGGATATGTTCAGATCCGAGCCTGCACGCGGTGTTCTCCATGGATCACTGCGCCGCAAGCCGAAGCCATCCAACTCCACTTGCGGCGTTGGAGCCCGCCTGGAGTGTCCCAAAAGCCGATATGAAACCAAATGCGAAGAAAAAACAACTACTCATACCAAAATCCCAAAAGCTGCGATTTTTTATTTTCGTTTTTTCCCTTTTCTTTTTTGTTACATTTTTTTGTTTCTCTTCTTCCTTTTTTGATTTTTTTTAGTTTCTCTTCTTTTTTTATTTTTTTATTTTTTCATGAATATGTATGTATGAACCATTGAACATTTTTTTGAAAACGGAAAATATTTTTTGGAATGGTTAACATATAATATTTCATTTAAACTATGTGAAAATCTTGTAACTCCGCGAACATTTTTTGGATTCATTAATATTTTTTTAATATTGTGAACAATTATTATAAGTGAACACTTTTTAATTTATCGGGAACCATTTTTATTGTGGACCATTTTTTCTTATAGATGAACACTTGTTAATTTAAAAAATGCATGAGTACTTTTTATCGTAAACCATTTCTATTATCGGTGAATGTTTTTTAATTTATCCTGAACCTTTTTTATTTACAGGTGAACGATTTTTAATTGTTAACCGAATTTAAAAAATAGTCACATGGTCCAACAACCGCAAACAAAAAAACTCCAACAACAAAAAAAGGAGAAAAGAAAAAAAATCAGGCATATCCAGGAAAACAGAAAAATAGAAAAATAAAACTAAATAAGAAAAATCATACCAATTTGTACCCCCATGAAAAAATATTTGTCGGTAGGCCACCGAAAGTCTAAAATGTGTATACCAATAAGCATGTCGACATAGGTTATACTCGCGACCAGTGTTCCAGCTGATAGGTAGTCGAGTGGAGTTTTCAAATCACAATAATGTATTGGTGTGTATATTTTCAAAGAACGGATGATGTTTGTGACGAGATGTGCTAGCTGGCTTTAATTTACTAGGTGCGGTGTTTTTACTTATCCTCTCTCACAGACACACGAGGACAATTACACGGATCGGTTCCGTTTACTTGTGGTTTCCGCACTCTTGATGCTCCATCCATGTGTAGGAATGTAAATTGCTTATGTTCAATCATGCATGCTATTGAGCTAGTGTTGTTGCGTACTACGTGTGTCCGAAAATTAAAGAGAAATTCTACGTGGCTACAGCTGTGACACCTGTGTTATACCCTGAGTCCCTCCCTCACTGGGTTGGCATGTCATTAACTGCAATAGTGCAATATACAGTAGAACGTAAAAAAATATGTGGTCTCATGAACTCCACAAAAAACACCTGTATCGGATACCTGGGTAGTCAACCCAGTCAAAGCATTGCAGCTAGCCAGTAGTTGGATCAGTTTAGCTAACTGCAAGTCTGCAACCACGTAAACTAATGAGCTAGCTAGTGTGTTCCACTTTTTGGCGGCAAGCGTGTATCTGCAGTCTCAAAAATTAATGAGACAAACCACAAAAGTTGACTTTTGGAGCGACACGCTGCAAATCGTGAGAACAAAGGAACATCTAGCTTGCTTTGTTGCATTTCATAGCTTGGTAACGCATATCCACAACATCAACCGGTAATGTTAAATAGTACTATATACAATGATGTACTCTCTTTGTTTCAAATTATTAAATGGTTTATATTTCAGTGTGGATTAAATAAAAATTGAAATAATGAACCTACACACTAAAATGCGCCTGCCTGCGTACGTACACTCAAATCGGAAAAAAGTGGTAGATAGCATGTGTATATATGCATGCATGTTGTTGTGGTAACCAGGACACCTAATTCTACATACTCCAGAATGGCAAAGATGAGTTATTTTTTCCGAGAACCCACAGTAGATCTGTGTGTTTTTATACTAAGCTCGAGCAAGAGAGTTAATTACAAGCCGAGCTATCAATTTGGCATTTCAATGCGAATATATAGATCCAACGTACATATACCCCTTTTAGGGGATGCCATCCGTAAGACCGCATAGAGCTGTCTGAAAAATAATGCAGAAGGTGGACTTTACATGCCTAGCACGCGGGGCGATAGGGTAGTGTGAAGTGTGAACGATACGTACGCTTGCAAGCTAATTAAGACGAAGATCATGTCGCCGGCCCGCGCGATCGTAACAATTAATCTCGCCCGACCATCACGTTTTCCCGGTCCCTTGATCACAGTTACGACATTGATATATGCATCGCATCGAGATTTTTCATTTCTCGCTTCACATCCCTCATGGAGATGGAAATGAAAGCTCCTCCCACAACGATCTGGGTACTTATACCTACATGGAGCTACTATTATTCTCCTATACTCTTACGTACATGCTTAGCTAATTAATGTGGATCCATGGATACTTATACCTACATTACTTTTGGAAAAGTTTATCAAGCCACAATGTAGCAACACATCCGTGAAGTTAGTAACGAGCCCAGGATGACATATATTTCAAGGTAAGATGGACGCGGACTAATGGCTCTTGGGTACCCGCTCACCTGATATACGCAAAAAAATAATTCAAAAAAGGTAAAAGAAAATCCAAATCTTTTTTGCACTCAAAGATGATTAGCTCTTGTATTCGTAAATAAAAGGTTTGGACAAAAAATGATTCTCATATATAGCAGGGAAAAACGAGAGACCAATAACGAATATAGCGTGTATATAGTGTCTTTTTTGGAAAATCTTTGTCCCAGGGCCAATTAAAGTTATTCTTTGGCAAATATTTTTATATGGATACAATAATTGATCATGTTTGCCCGACTAAAAGTTCCGGAATTTTTTGTACCTTTTTAATTACTAAATTATTTTTGAATATCGGGTGCCCCCTATATTCGAAGGTCACTTTGTTAATAGTGTCCCATAGTGTGTAAGTATCAAAAATATGAAAATTTGTTCCTTCTTGTCGTCATAGGATTGCACTATGTGATTGGTAGAGTACCAAAATTATGGGATGTAGCATTCAGAGATAGAAAGTACTACGAAGAGTCAGAATGTGCTTGCCTCCACTAACTTTGATATCAGAGTCATATATGTCTTAATTGGATGAGAGGGAACGACCTATATGATGCGGAGATTCTAGAAAAGAAGCTTGTCTACTCCTCAAGCTAATACATTGTATGCCTTGTGTAGTGAATAATCACCATCTTTTTCTACTCCCTCCATCTCAGTTTATTAGGCACAATACCAAAATCAGATTTTCTCAAGAGTTAGGCACAATTAGCATTAATGATCTCCTAGGAATGCTCCCAATCCCTTCCTATCTCCAATCTACATGCGATTTAGCCAATGCTCCATTTAATGAGGCCAATGCATGCGCTTCCGATTGAACCTTATTGGTCTTTCCTAATTAATTGCACGATTTGAAAGTAATTAACTCGGTCAATCCTCGCATGCCTAGGTCGCAGAGAAACTCCAACTATGCCTAATAAACCGAGATGGAGGGAGTAATATAATTTTGCATGTTTAAATTTTAGGAAAGTTACATATAATATGTTGGATATGCATATCGGTATGTTTGTGTCACCCTTTAGAAGCACCAGGTACCACCAGGTATATTCATTAGGCGGCCGTCCC
Organism: Poa pratensis; assembly: GCA_947311845.1. Classification (NCBI taxonomy): domain Eukaryota; kingdom Viridiplantae; phylum Streptophyta; class Magnoliopsida; order Poales; family Poaceae; genus Poa; species Poa pratensis. Next base: position 53,528,913 of record CAMZMU010000047.1, on the reverse strand, counting down.
AGATCAGAAGATGGCTTGGCATTTTGATAAGAAAGGTGTTTTTTTCGGTTAAATCAGCCTACAGGTTGGGTGTGAGTTTAAGAGGTGAAAGAGATTGTCAGGTGACTAGCTCTTCTGTAGCGCTTGCACAAGCAAATCCTTTGTGGAATAAGATCTGGAGTCTGAAACTTCCGGGTAAAATCAAGGTTTTTATTTGGAGGCTGTGTCACAACAGCTTGCCAACTCGTATGAATATTAAACGGAAGAGGGTGGAGCTAGATACCAGGTGTCCAATGTGTTTGAGGGCCGATGAAGACGGTGGACATTTATTCTTGAAGTGCAAGCAGGTTAAACCGGTTTGGCGCAACCTTCTGGTCGAGGATGTCCGTCTTTCTTTAATCTCCGTTACATCACCGATGTTCATGTTTGAGTCAATCTGCAACCTTCCAGCAGATAAAAGGGACTTGGTTCTGATCCTTTTGTGGGACTGGTGGACAGTCCGAAACAAGAAAAATTCAGAAGGAAAGGACCGTAGTCCAGTTGAAACCTGTCATTTAATCCAACGTCATGTGATGGATTTCCAAAAGAGAGCTTCTGATCTGGGACTATCCAATTCTTCACCAACTGATGTTGTACGCAAGGAAGTAACCTGGTCCAAGCCACCTAATAATTATGTGAAGGTAAATTTTGATGCTGCTTTCTTGCCGGACACAGGAGAGGGAGCCTGGGGTTTTGTTGCTCGGACAGACGAAGGCACTTTCATTGCTGCAGCAGCGGGCAAGCTCTCCCACGTGCGGGACACATTACAGGCCGAAACTGAAGCTTGTGTTGCAGCGATTGAAGGTGCAGAAACGATTGGCCTGAATCGTGTGGTTTTCGAATCTGATTCCCAGGTACTCGTTACAGCTCTAAGAAAGAAGCATTATGATCTCTCAAACATTGGAGTGTTACTGAAAGAGATCATAAGCACTTGTGTTGCATCGTTTGAGGACTACTCGTTCCATTTTGCTCCTCGAACCTGTAATGTTGTGGCTCACTCTCTTGCCCAGTATGGCCTACGTGCCGATAGTTCCTGTACTGGTTGGGAGGGTGATGCTCCAAACTTTGTCTCTGTTTTGGTGGCCAGCGATTTAGCTGTGCGCCTGGGTTAATGTTATTCCTTTTTCCCCATCAAAAAAAAAGTCTGCAACCGCGCACTGGCGAGCTAGCTAGTGTGTTCTACTTTTGGCGGCAAGCGTGTATATGCAGTCTCAAAAATTAATGAGACAAACCACAAAAGTTGACTTTTGGAGCGACACGCTGCAAATCGTGAGAACAAAGGAACATCTAGCTTGCTTTGTTGCATTTCATAGATTGGTAAGCGCATATCCACAACATCAACTGGTAATGTTAAATATATATACAATGATTTACTCTCTTTGTTTCAAACTAGCTGGGTGGCCCGCGCAATTGCGCGGCTAGATTATTTTCTCTGAAACCATTTGCGAATTTCTATTTACTTCCCTGGTTTGAATGCTTGCTAAATATTTTTACATTTTTAAGCGACATGCTTCCAAAAACATGGTTAAATGACATAATGTCTTCTTAGGAATATGAAATTTATTACTTCAAAACCTATATGTAGTTAAAAAGGGATCCTGACGTGCATATCCACGCCGCTATATCTATTATATAATTAATGGCTACTTTAATTTGCATGTGAGCATGAGTAATGTGTCTTTATCTTCTCTATAATGCTTAGTAAATTTTTAATTTTCTTGGATATTGTTACATAAGATAGTGTTCCATCTAATACTTGCAAAACTAAACTTTCTCTAGAAAGACAAAAGTTATATGTCTAGTTATGTAAATGAAACACTATATCCCAGCAAACAAATGTGTCGTGTCTCGTTGCACGGACACCGGGAGTATAGGATACCCCCTTTTAGGTTCGGCACGGGGCGCGAAGGAGGCTGAGAATCGTCTTCTTGGGCGGAGTTTAGATCAAGCTCTCCTCTCCACGATCAAAGCATGCAACCAAAGGGACACAAGGAGCTACCCAGGTTCAGGCCGCCGGAGGCTAAAAGCCCTACTCCTGCATGTCTGGATTGATGAGTTCTTCATAGTGTGGCTTACAATGGAACCTCCCGGGCAGGGTACCCGGAAGGGTTTTGGCTGGAGGTAGAAGAAGGACAGATCCTGACCCGGAGGAGATCACCTTCCTCTCTACCTTCGCAGCCCTAGACTAGTCTTGCTCTGGTTCTAGCTTGTCTTCGTCCTTGGTCCGACCTCCCCTCCTCCGTGACTTGGTCCTCCTTTTATAGGCTAAGGGGTTGCCACAGGGTCACGTGAGGGTCCTTCGGGGTGAAGGACCTTTCTCATCTAGTTTAGGGGGAGACGTGGCCTTTCCTCAGCCTAGCGTCTCCCTTGGGTTAGGTGGGAGCGTCCGCCTTGGGGGTGGACAGGAGCTGACACCACCACGGGGCGTGCTTCCCACCGCGCTGCCTTCGCCTTGCTTCCCAAGTCTTCCGTGGTGAGGTGGAGTGCTTATCCACAGGTACGTAGGAGGTACCCGAGAGGGAGCCTGGCCTCCTGCCGGGAACTCGGGCTCTCGGGTCCTTCCTGGACTTCTTGCTTGATTCGGGGACCCGGAAGGTCCCCAGGACCGGAGCCCTTAGTCGATGCAGGCCTTGCGTGTCTTGATGGTGAACCCGCCAGCTTGACTTGAGTCTTGGTCTTGTCCATCTTCAACTTGGGCCCACATGGGGTGGACCCACTTTGGCAGTACTAGGGGAACCCCATGTTCCACTGTTGCGACAGTAGCCCCCGGGCATGGTCCCGGTGGCTCTTACTTCAGCTGTCGGGGCCATGGCCTAAAGATAGGTCAAAGTGGGTCCCGGGTACCTGGTCTTCTCAGCTCCGTCGGGGACCCGCCGAGGCGAGGTAGAGACGAGCCCCGGGTCCTGTTGACTGAATCACGGCGAACGTTGTGATTCATCCGGACCCCTTGCTTATCCTAGAATCCAACGGGCGAAACGCGCAGAGATCGGCACGCCCCCTCAATCCCCACGTCCGTCGGAGTAATGGGGCCGCGACGTGACGTGTGGGATGCCTTATAAGCCACGACTGGCTTCCACTGTAGCCGTTACCTCTCCATATTCGCCGAAATCCCAAATCGCCGCCCAGGAGACTCCTTCTCCCTGACTTCGCCAATCGCCGCCTCCTCCTTTGGCCGCCGCCGTTCCTTGTTCTAGCCCCAGCCCATGCCGCCTAAGCGAGATAGGACGGGAGTGAGGAAGATGTCGCAATCTGCCGCCGAGAAGATGGCGATGGAGGCTTCCCTGGCCGAAGCGCCGCCCCCGATGAGGGTGACTCAGGCCCTTGATACGTCTCAAACGTATCTATAATTTTTGATGTTCCATGCTTGTTTTATACCAATTGCTACATGTTTTGCATCTACTTTATATCACTTTTATACATTTTTTGGGACTAACCTATTAACAAGATGCCGAAGTGCCAGTTCCTGTTTTCTGCTGTTTTTGTATTCCAGAAAAGCTATTCTGGAAATATTCTCGGAATTGGACGAAACTACACGGGAGTCCCTATTTTACCAGAATCATCTGACAGACCAAAGAGGCGACAGAGAGGAGCCACGTGGGCCCCACACGTGGCCAGGGCGCGGGGCCCCCCCTCTGCCGCGCCCTGGGGTGGTGTGGGCCCCACGGGCCTCTCCAGCCGCCGCCCTTTCGCCTACTTATTCCCCCCGACGCGAAAACCCTAATTACCTGAGCAAATATCCACGAAAAGTTCCAGAGACGCCGCCGTCGTCAACCCTAGCTCGGGAGGGTTCAGAACCTCTTCCCGGCACCCTGCCGGAGAGGGGAATCGTCACCGGAGGCTTCTACATCGTCATGCCTGCCTCCGGAGTGATGCGTGAGTAGTTCATCCTTGGACTACGGGTCCATAGCAGTAGCTAGATGGTTGTCTCTCCACTTTGTGCCATCATGTTTAGATCTTGTGAGCTGCCCTACATGATCAAGATCATATTATTGTAATGCTACATGTTGTGTTTGCTGGGATCCGATGAATATTGAATATTATGTCAAGTTGATTATCAATCTATCTTATATGTTATTTAAGATCGTGCATGCTTTCCGTTACTCGTAGATGCTTTGGCCAAGTAGATGCTTGTAACTCCAAGAGAGAGTATTTATGCTAGATAGTGGGTTCATGTCTCCGTTTAACCTAGGACAGTGACAGAAAGTTCTAGGTTGTGGATGTGATGTTGCCACTAGGGATAACCTAACGATGCTATGTCCACGGACATATGTGTTTGTTTACATTACACACTTTACTTAATGCAATTATCCGTTGCTTGCAAATTAATACCAATGGGGGACTCGGATGACAACCCGGCGGTGGATTATTAGTCATAGATGCTGTTGGATAACGATCTATGTATTATGTCGTAATGCCCAATTAAATATCATAGTAGTCAACATGTCATGTATATGCATTGTCATGCGCTCACTATTCGTCAATTGCCCAGCTGTAATTTGTTCACCCAACATGTTAGTTATCTTTTATGGAGAGACACCACTAGTGAACTGTGGACCCCGGTCCATTCTTTTACACTGATTAAACAACCACAAACTGCAAACTGTTCCTTTTTCATTCTCTGCAATTTAATACTCATTTTCCACACCATACATTTAATCCTTTGTTTTCAGCAAGCCAGTGAGATTGACAACCTCACTGTTTCGTTGGGGCAAAGTAGTTTGATTGTGTTGTGTGCAGATTCCACGTCAACAGTCCAGACTCCCTGCGACAGCTATTTTTCTGGCGCCGTTGACAACCTTCTGAAGAGTTGCTGCTCCTACTGGTTCGATAACCTTGGGTTCTTTCTGAGGGAAAACTTGCTGCTGACTACATCATACCTTCCTCTTGGGGTCTCCCAACGAACGTGTGTTTCACATCAACAACTATTTTTCTGGCGCCGTTGCCGGGGAGACAGCAGTCTTCTGCAAGGGGAGTTTCACGCTTCCAATCTCTTTACTTTGTTTTTGTCTTGCTTAGTTTATTTTATTTTATCTTGTTTGCTTTCAATTATCAAAAACACAAAAAATTAGTTTCTTGCATCTAGTTTATTTCGGTTTGTTATTATGTCTAGTTATTTATTTGCTATCAATGTCTTCTCTGTTTGAAACAAATCTTATTGGCTAAGTGGGTTCGCAGAGGAACAACATAATTACTATAAGGAATACCGCTTGTCTCAAAAAGGGAAATATTTATGGGAACAAATAAGTAGATTGAATTATTTTGCTAAAAACTTGTGCTCTACTTATGATGAATCCTACTGCTTTAATGAATCTTTATGTTGTAGAAGGCATAAACACCTCCCTTTCCAATGTGATTATAATGATAATGAAACTTTGGCTGCTTATGCTAAACGAAATTATGACTTTGGTAATCTTGAGCGAATTGAAGAATTTTTTGTTTTTAAGGGTGCCTATGAAATTGCTGGTTATATTCAAAATGATGATGCTCCTTGTAGAACTGAGAATTATGCTATACTTGGTTATTGCCTTGAATATTACAATGATAATCCTTATATCACTGAATTTCTTGAGAAGACTTATTCTCCAGAACAAGTTGCTACCTTTCAGGAACCTATGGGAGAAGAAATTGCTGAAACTGTGATCTCATTGGATGAAAAAGAGGAGGAGAGTGAAGAACAAAAGGAGGATCTACCTCCTAAAGATAGTAACTCTTTAACTCTTACATTATTTGATTGCCCTCCATGCCACCTAAGGAGGAAGAGTGCTATATTGTTGAATTTCGTGATTCTATTGAAATATCTCCTTTTGATAAATTTGAAGTAAACATCCTCCTTGACTCAGTAAAAGAGGAAATTGCAGAAAGTAAAAATGTACTCACTAATGTTATATATGATAATGCTCTTGATGATGGTCCTATATTGGTTGATAATATTAATTGCACTACTAATGAAAATGGGATTGGAGAGGTCTTGACTTTATCTAGATGGAGTCCCATACCTCTTGAGAATGATCAATCATCTTGTTATAAAATTGTTAAAAGTGGGTTTGAAAGTTTTAATCCCACTATTTTTGAGCTTGATAAAAATTATGTGTTTGTAGATCATGAAAAGCATGCTTTATGTGATAGTTATATTGTTGAGTTTGTTCATGATGCTACTGAAAATTATTATGAGAGAGGAAAATATGGTTGTAGAAATTTTCATGGTACTAAAACACCTCTCTATATGCTAAAAGTTCGAAGTTGCTCTTGTTTTATCTTCCTATGCTTGTCACTTTGTTCTTTATGAATTTATTTGTGTACAAGACTCCTATGCATAGGAAGAGTGTTAGATTTAAACATGTTTTTTATATGCTCCTTGATGCTCTCTTTTATGTTCCAACTCTCATCTTTATGTGAGCATCATAAAAATCACTATGCCTAGCTAAAAGGCATTAAAGAAAGCGCTTTTGGGAGGCAACCCATTATCTTTTATTTTCAGTATTAGTCAAGGAGTTTGTTTACTTCTGTAGCAACTCCTTTGTATCTTTATTTTCTCGCATTGTTGTGCCAAGAGTAGCCTCTAATGATAAGATGATGCTTAATTTTGATTGCTGCGCAGAAACAGATTTTTGCTGTTCACTGTACGAAATTCCTAAAATCACCAGATTGTTAAAAAATCTGAAATTTTTGTGCGTAATCTTTATGAATGTCTGAAACTTTCATTAGTTCAGAGTTTCTCGATCTGAGCGTCGTAAGTGCCTCGAAAAAATTCGTCTTTGCGGACTGTTCTGTTTTAGACAGATTATGCCTTTTTATTTTTCGCATTCTCTCTTTTACTAGTGTTGAGTGAAATTCTTTTTTGGGTGGAAGAGCTTCACATAACATCAGTGGCTGTAGCTAATGTTTAAAGTAACAAATCATATTGCGTCTTTACAGAACATGTGAATTTTTTTATGCACTAACCCTCTAATGAGATCTACTTTGAGTTTGGTGTGACGGAAGTTTTCAAGGGTCAAGAGAGAAGGATGATATAATAGGATCAAGAAGAGTGAAGAGCTTAAGCTTGGGGAGGCTCCCATGGATCTCCCCAGCATATTTCAAGAAGACTCAAGCGTCTAAGCTTGGGGATGCCCAAGGCATCCCCTTCTTCATCGTCAAAATTATCAGGTCATCTCTAGTGAAACTATATTTTAATTCTTTCACATCATATGTGCTTTTCTTGGAGCGTCTGTGTGTTTTTATTTTCAGTATTGCATTTTTATTTTCAATAAAGCTTGACTGGACCCTAGCATTCTTGATTGGGAGAGAGACACGCTCCGCTTTTTCATGAGAATACTCCTATTCTTCACTTATATTTGTTGAGTATTCATATCTAGCGCTGTTCAGCTTTTAGCTCTTGTTTTCATGTATCTCTTGTCAGAGCTATTAGCTTTCTTTTGTAGAAAGTACTCTCTTGCTTCACTTATATTTGTTTGGAGAGTTGATGAAATAAATTGATTGGTGTTTGGTTGGTTCAGAAAATGTTGCATGTGGTAATTGGTATAAGGAAAAACTTGCTTAATCTTGTAGATCACTAAAATGGATAACTTGATGCTTGTCAATTGTTTTGAGTTAACAAGTAGATCATGATTAAATTGTGCATCACATGAGTTAAGCCTATTAGTGAAGAACTACCGTAAAGCTTGTTGAAAATTTGGTTTGCATCGTGGTACCTCTAAGGTCTAGATATTTTCTAATAACAGGGTTTGGTTAACAAGGAAGACGGTATGAAGTCTTATAACGTTTGCAATATGTTTGTCATATAAAACTTGGTGTACGGGTTGATATTCTTGTTTGCTTACATAACCTTGCTAGCCTAAACTCTGTACTGAGAGGGAATGCTTCTCGTGCATCCAAATCCTTGAGCCAAAATCCATGCCATTTGTGTCCACCATAACTACCTATATGTGGTATTTCCTTGCCACTCCAAGTAAATTTTTCATGTGCTACCTTTAAATTATTCAAAATGTTATTATTCCCTTTTTGTGTCAATGTTTACTAGCTCATGAGGAATTAGTGTGGTTATTCTTTATTCTATTTGTCGAGTGGACTTTTACACCTGGACTAGTGGCATATACATCCGCTTATCCAATAACTTGCAAAAAGAGCTGGCAACGGGGTGCCCAGTCCCAATTAATTACAACTTTAACCAATTAATTCTCTTCACACTTTTGCCCTGATTCATCAGTAAGCAATGACAAACAGTGAAATACCTGAATGTGTGTAAACCAAAGAGAAAGAGGGATGATCTGCCTTGCTGGTAGAAATAACGTCCTTCATGGGAGCCGCTCTTAAAAGTCCGTTCGACAGGTAGAATACTGTTCTCACCCGCTACCATTCGTTGACAATTAACAAACACCTCTCAAAAATAGATACTCCTCCATGGTATGTGATTGATGGAAGGCACCCGAGGATTCGGTTAGCCATGGCTTGTGTTAGCAAGGTTGGGAGGAGTATCAAATATTTTATGCAATCTCTATATGCTTTCAAAAACCTAAAAGCTCTAGCACATGATTTAATCCCTGCTTCCCTCTGCGAAGGGCCTTTCTTTTACTTTTATGTTGAGTCAGTTTTCCTATTCTTTCTGTCTTCCACAAGCAAACACTAGTGTCAATTTTGTTACAACATGCGTTATATGCAATGTATTGGACTTGTTATACTACTTTGTGTTGACAATATCCATGAGATAAATATGTTGAAAGTTGAAGCAAATGCTGAAACTAAATTCTTCCTTTGTGTTGATTAAATACCTTTTGTTAGAAACTATTGCTTTATGAGTTAACACTTATGCAAAACTGTTTGATGCTTGTCTCGAAAGTACTATTCATGAAAACGTTTAGCTTGTGTGATTCATTGTTTACTCATTATCTATTTGATAGCAAATTATAGACCATTGACTTGGATCACTTCATTCATTTACATGTGCCTTGCAATATTATATGATCAAGATTATGATAGTAGCATGTCACCTCAAAAATTATCTTGTTTTTATCGTTTACCTACTCGAGGACGAGTAGGAACTAAGCTTGGGGATGCTGATACGTCTCAAACGTATCTATAATTTTTGATGTTCCATGCTTGTTTTATACCAATTGCTACATGTTTTGCATCTACTTTATATCACTTTTATACATTTTTTGGGACTAACCTATTAACAAGATGCCGAAGTGCCAGTTCCTGTTTTCTGCTGTTTTTGTATTCCAGAAAAGCTAGTCTGGAAATATTCTCGGAATTGGACGAAACTACACGGGAGTCCCTATTTTACCAGAACACTGACGGACCAAAGAGGCGACGGAGAGGCCACGTGGGCCCCACACGTGGCCAGGGCGCGGGCCCCCCCTGCCGCGCCCTGGGGTGGTGTGGGCCCCACGGGCCTCCAGCCGCCGCCCTTTCGCCTACTTATTCCCCCCGACGCGAAAACCCTAAGTACCTGAGCAAATATCCACGAAAAGTTCCAGAGACGCCGCCGTCGTCAACCCTAGCTCGGGAGGGTTCAGAACCTCTTCCCGGCACCCTGCCGGAGAGGGGAATCGTCACCGGAGGCTTCTACATCGCCATGCCTGCCTCCGGAGTGATGCGTGAGTAGTTCATCCTTGGACTACGGGTCCATAGCAGTAGCTAGATGGTTGTCTCTCCACTTTGTGCCATCATGTTTAGATCTTGTGAGCTGCCCTACATGATCAAGATCATATTATTGTAATGCTACATGTTGTGTTTGCTGGGATCCGATGAATATTGAATATTATGTCAAGTTGATTATCAATCTATCTTATATGTTATTTAAGATCTTGCATGCTTTCCGTTACTCGTAGATGCTTTGGCCAAGTAGATGCTTGTAACTCCAAGAGAGAGTATTTATGCTAGATAGTGGGTTCATGTCTCCGTTTAACCTGGGACAGTGACAGAAAGTTCTAAGGTTGTGGATGTGCTGTTGCCACTAGGGATAACCTAACGATGCTATGTCCACGGACATATGTGTTTGTTTACATTACGCACTTTACTTAATGCAATTATCCGTTGCTTGCAACTTAATACCAATGGGGGACTCGGATGACAACCCGGCGGTGGATTATTAGTCATAGATGCTGTTGGATAACGATCTATGTATTATGTCGTAATGCCCAATTAAATATCATAGTAGTCAACATGTCAATTGCCCAGCTGTAATTTGTTCACCCAACATGTTAGTTATCTTTTATGGAGAGACACCACTAGTGAACTGTGGACCCCGGTCCATTCTTTTACACTGATTAAACAACCACAAACTGCAAACTGTTCCTTTTTCATTCTCTGCAATTTAATACTCATTTTCCACACCATACGTTTAATCCTTTGTTTTCAGCAAGCCAGTGAGATTGACAACCTCACTGTTTCGTTGGGGCAAAGTAGTTTGATTGTGTTGTGTGCAGATTCCACGTCAACAGTCCAGACTCCCTGCGACAGCTATTTTTCTGGCGCCGTTGACAACCTTCTGAAGAGTTGCTGCTCCTACTGGTTCGATAACCTTGGTTTCTTTCTGAGGGAAAACTTGCTGCTGACTACATCATACCTTCCTCTTGGGGTCTCCCAACGAACGTGTGTTTCACGTCATCAGCCCTCTTCAGTCTGGGTGGATGCATTGGCAAAGGTCCGGAAAGATCTTCCCTTCTGAGGAACCCCAGCTGTGGCATTCTTCTTGGCTTTCTTGGACTTCTTGTTGAGGGGGCAATCTCGACTGATGTGCCCTAGTTCCCCGCACGAATAGCAGTCACCGTTCTTCTGGCGTATCTGGATGTCGTTGAACTCTCGGCAATCTTCCAGACTGTGCCGGTCAGATCTGTGGTACATGCACCACACTCCAGGTTGGCCGTCCTTGCGCAGAGGAATCTGGAGTTCTTGGGCACGTAGATGAGAGGATCTTCTTGCCGAGGCTCGCTTTTTGTATCTTGGTCGAGGTTTTCCTCCTCCGGAAGCGGCACTGTGGTCGGCGTGTCGGAACGGAGTTCCTCCTTCGCTCCATGCGTCCATGGGGAAAGAGGGACATCAATGTTCGTGGCACCTTCCTCAGGTCTTCCCGTGCTGACCAGAGAGCTGACATAAGCGGCTGGAGGGACGAAGTGGACTCCAAAGGCGCGATCTTTAGCGGCAGGTGCCGGTGAGGATTCGTCAAGAACGAAGCCGAGGCCGGGATACCGCAGGAACTCGAAGGCTGCCTTTCCCTTTCTCTTCTTTGTCATCTTGAATATCAGATTCGGAATCTCTCTTCACAGGAGCCGAAACTAGCGCCGTTCCGAAGGCGCTGGAGCAGATCTTGACACGGACTGAAAGCTTGACGCCGAACTTGACGATGAACTTGACGATGAACTTGACGATGAACTTGATGTTGATGAAGAAAGAGACGAATCCAGCACTTGCGCCCCCTACCTGGCGCGCCAGATGTCGTGTCTCGTTGCACGGACACCGGGAGTATAGGATACCCCCTTTTAGGTTCGGCACGGGGCGTGAAGGAGGCTGAGAATCGTCTTCTTGGGCGGAGTCTAAATCAAGCTCTCCTCTCCACGATCAAAGCATGCAACCAAAGGGACACAAGGAGCTACCAGGTTCAGGCCGCCCGGAGGCTAAAAGCCCTACTCCTGCATGTCTGGATTGATGAGTTCTTCATAGTGTGGCTTACAATGGAACCTCCCGGGCAGGGTACCCGGAAGGGTTTTGGCTGGAGGTAGAAGAAGGACAGATCCTGACCCGGAGGAGATCACCTTCCTCTCTACCTTCGCAGCCCTAGACTAGTCTTGCTCTGGTTCTAGCTTGTCTTCGTCCTTGGTTCGACCTCCCCTCCTCCGTGCCTTGGTCCTCCTTTTATAGGCTAAGGGGTTGCCACAGGGTCACGTGAGGGGCGTGAGGGTCCTTCGGGGTGAAGGACCTTCCTCATCTAGTTTAGGGGGAGACGTGGCCTTTCCTCAGCCTAGCGTCTCCCTTGGGTTAGGTGGGAGCGTCCGCCTTGGGGGTGGACAGGAGCTGACACCACCACGGGACGTGCTTCCCACCCGCGCTGCCTTCGCCTTGCTTCCCAAGTCTTCCGTGGTGAGGTGGAGTGCTTATCCACAGGTACGTAGGAGGTACCCGAGAGGGAGCCTGGCCTCCTGCCGGGAACTCGGGCTCTCGGGGCCTTCCTGGCCTTCTTGCTTGATTCGGGGACCCGGAAGGTCCCCAGGACCGGAGCCCTTAGTCGATGCAGGCCTTGCGTGTCTTGATGGTGAACCCGCCAGCTTGAATTGAGTCTTGGTCTTGTCCATCTTCAACTTGGGCCCACATGGGGTGGACCCACTTTGGCAGTACTAGGGGAACCCCATGTTCCACTGTTGCGACAAAATGAAATATAGAAAATTGGAATTTTTCAAAGGAATTTTTTGACCTTATCTCTGTATTGTATTTAAATGTAACTTGTTTATTTCGGTCGAGTGTATTTGTTTTTGTAGATTCTATATATTTAAAGTTGTCAAATAATATATGGAAGTTTCGCTGATCTATTGTTAGTTTTTTGCTAATAATAACATGAATTTTATAACACTTCAAAACTGAATGAAAAATATATTGGCTGGAGTGTAAACAATAGACAAAACTGATGTCAGATATGCAAGGAAAATCCCTAGTGGTTTAACCGATGTATTCTTCCCATCACTTTCACTTTCTTAGTTTATGTGTCGTCTTGTGATTAACTCATTCAACTTCTTGGACCCCATATTATTGTTGCCTTCAAGAGATTTTAACAAATAGTTCTTGTAGGTTGTATCTCCAAACACAAATGGAGTGGGAGATCTAGGATATTACCAAATGAGTCCGTATTGGCTCTGCTGTTATTGAGCATCGGTGACTCAGGGTTCAAGCGGCGTGGGCGCATACTGTACGCATCTTTGATTACCAGTCCGGCTTGTCCTTGACGTTGCTTTTGTGCTTCCGATTACCAGGGCTTCATGTATTTGTCGGGTATGTTTGAGCTCTTGATGATTTGAGGTGGGTGCTCTTTGATTACACGGCAGCCATTAGACAGCAAGCTCTCACTCCATACAGAAGAAAACTTGGAAACAGTCATTTTTTTCTTACTTTTTCAAGACATATAAAAGCTAACCAAGTAGGAAAAAAAGTGAAAAACACTCAACCTCAGTTCCCTAGTTGCTGCAGTCTGCAGATACTCCCAATCCAGAGGCAACCTTCTTGACCGCTGAAATGCATATCACTCTCTATGTACGAAAATCCTCAAGAGTTTAGTCACCAGACCAGAACAAAATCTGTTCTTCCTGCATAGGGGATACACATATCCTACTGCATCATTGGGTGAGAGTAAATAGAAATTACAGATCCCTGTAAACCCACGCATTTGCGTGGTTCGATTTACTCCATATCATATTGCATAGTTTTAAATTTATAATTTATTTTTCAGCCATCTATTCTGTATTTAATTTTAAGACTATGTTAGCGGTATGTACAATTCTAAATGTGCATACGAAAAGGATGATTATTACGACACTGTCTTGAAAAATTGCTCTCACTTATTTACTGTGAGTGCTCTTTTTGTCCGTAATACTGGAAGCAGTTGACATCGTCACCGTGGATCTCGGCCTTTTTTAAAAGAGCAAAATGGCTATATCTTTGAGCTTACAGATCCTATCTTTGCCACATGATAAGTCCTTTGTGTTAAAAAGAAATGGCCGGAGACGGTTCTTATTTCCTACACTGTCAAGGTTACATAGAGATGAATGCTTTTGGCTTGTATATAATTGCTCTTGTAATTTTTCTTTAGCTCTCTTGACCTTGTACATGTCTCAATATTTTCTCCCTCTGATCCTTTCCGGATTTACGGATGACAAACATCTACGACCCACTAACATATTGTTTTGAGCAAACAGAAAAAAGGCAAGAAGCAAAAGTTACCTGACATCCTCCAAAAAGATTAGGAAGAAGTTATATCGTGATGTAGTCCACAACCCATTTCCCATTACCCGAAAATATCTTACACCTGATGAAATATATAGACATAAAAAATTATAGGTTAGTCCAATAAATGTCATAAAATGATATAAACTTTAGAATAAACATGTGGCATTTGATATAAAACAAGCATGAAACATCAAAAATTATAGATACGTTTTAGACGTATCAACTGTGAATTTGACTCAAGGTGACTAAAAGGCGACGGTGAAATTCCTTCAAGTTGGAAACACTTTCACGCAGATCAGTGATCGGTGTGTGATGACGTTGAAACGGGAACAAGGGACTACAGTTGCAGGTGTAGTCACATGGAGTCTGGAAGTAGCAGCGGAACTCATGGAAGACAACTCAAGTCCGGAGTACATGGAGGTTTGACGCATTGACGAATTCAAGGTGGTGGAGAATATTCGCCAAGGTGGAGTTTGTTGTGTTTGTGTCGAATATTGTGCGTACGTGTTAGGTTACGTTTGGACTTGGTGTTGTATTCGTTGTGGATAGGTACGTGTAGTGTTCGAGTGGGACACTACTAGCCTGGGCCTCCCATATAATGAGGGGAGCACCACACGTGTAACTTATGACGACTTGATAGCAAAAGGCACGCAGGGGGAGCCGGCGGCTTGTGCCGGCGCCTAGGGCGGCCAGGGTTGCGGTATCAATGGGGAGGTGCGCCCGTAGTCATGCCCCGCAGATGTAGGCGAGTTCGCCGAACTGCGTTAACAAATCTCGGTGTCGTCATCGTGCTATAATTGCTTCGCGTTTTCGGTAGATCAAATTGTGCGGCTACGACGGTAACAATTGGTATCGTGAAACTCGTTAGATTGATTGTTTAACTCGTTAGTGTTAACGAGCTAAAATTTCTGCTCAGCTCGGTTCACTAAAAAAACGAGCCGAGCTCAAACGAGTCGAGCTACTGAGCGCTCATTAAGCTCGTCGAGCTTCGAGCTTTATGTCTAGCCCTATTTGTGATGAGATGTGCTAGCTGGCTTTACTAGGTGCACACGTGGACAATTACACGGATCGGTTCCGTTTACTTGTGGTTTCCGCACTCTTGATGCTCCATCCATATGTAGGAACGTAAATTGCTTATGTTCAATCATGCATGCTATTGAGCTAGTTGTTGTGTATGTGTGTCCGCAAATTAAAGAGAAATTCTACGTGGCTGCAACTGTGACACCGGCCGGTAATATTACCCTCGGTCGCTCACAGGGTTGGCATGTCATTAACTGCAATGTACAGTAGAAAGTAAAAAAAAAACTACCATGCATGTGGTCTCATGAACTCCACAAAAAACACCTGTATCGGATAAGCTAGGAAGTAAGGTCAAAGGAGACCTGTGTGTAGACCGTACCGTAGACCTGTGTCTGTGTGTAGACACGTACGTACATACCTGGGTAGTCAACCCAGTCAAAGCATTGCAGCTAGCGAGTTGGATCAGTTTAGCTAACTGCAAAGTCTGCAACCGCGCACTGGCGAGCTAGCTAGTGTGTTCTACTTTTTGGCGGCAAAAAAGTGGTAGATAGCATGTGTATATATGCATGCATGTTGTTGTGGTAACCAGGACACCTAATTCTACATACTCCAGAATGGCAAAGATGAGTTATTTTTTCCGAGAACCCACAGTAGATCTGTGTGTTTTTATACTAAGCTCGAGCAAGAGAGTTAATTACAAGCCGAGCTATCAATTTGGCATTTCAATGCGAATATATAGATCCAACGTACATATACCCCTTTTAGGCGATGCCATCCGTAAGACCGCATAGAGCTGTCGGAAAAATAATGCAGAAGGTGGACTTTACATGCCTAGCACGCGGGGCGATAGGGTAGTGTGAAGTGTGAACGATACGTACGCTTGCAAGCTAATTAAGACGAAGATCATGTCGCCGGCCCGCGCGATCGTAACAATTAATCTCGCCCGACCATCACGTTTTCCCGGTCCCTTGATCACAGTTACGACATTGATATATATATATATATATATATATATATATATATATATATATATATATCTATATAGAAAAATGGTTCTGTACTCCTAGGCGCATGTACTCTCATGTTCAATATACCACATAGGTGAATCATATATACCTCTTTATCATTTTTAATATACTTCATTATTTAATAGTAGATACCCCAAAGTGAGTTACATGGAAATTTTCGTTTGAATCTATATATTTTTATATTATTTGCACATATACTGCTTTTTGTATGAAATAAAGGTATATGAAAAAATTGAGTATCAATGTCGTAACTGTGATCAATATATATATATATTGAGTATGGGAGTATGTACACCCAGGAGTATAGAATAGGAGTATATATATATATATTCTCCTATACTCTTACATGCTTAGCTAATTAATGTGGATCCATAGATTTTGTTCGTCATGTACTTATACAATATAAGCTGGACCATCATTGACGGCCCGGCTGGCTATACTTGGCATGTGTATCTAGGAATTAATCATGTCTTTTCTTTATAGTTTTGAAAACTACGAACTATGTACGGACCATGTTAGTTTGGTTGTTTATGGCTTTGTTGGTTAGCTGACTGTCCCTTTCTGTCAACCTTTCACGGTATGAACGCTTCATCTGTCAGGATACAGATGATCCTATCCTAAACCCTATTTCCCTACCTAGCTTGCTAGCTAGGAACAATATGTCACTACATCTATCCATGGAGAACAATTAACTCAATATAAACGAGAGGCATAAATACGTATGAAAATAGAATCTCAACCTAGTTATTATCCAACAACGCATATACACGCAGACATGAAATTTATCTCTCTTGGTTATGTGTGTGTGGTAAAACAAGAACCCAACAAAAGCAAGACATGACTTTTTTCGATGAAGAAAATAATGAATACCGAGCAGATACAAATTACACACAACCTCTGCAACAACATAAGCGTCAAGAGCTAGTTGAGATGTTAAGCGTGCACACAACTAAAAAATAAAGAAAAAAAACCCGCCGAACCGATCAGCGAAGCAGCAGGAACTACCACCACCGGAGGCCACACCCTGACTATGAAAACGGTTCTCCAAGAACGACGTCTCCAAGAAGGGAACTGCGCACAAACACCATCATCGCTCTGATCATGGATCATGGGTTTTCACTCGGAAGAAAGTACGACTAAACTCCAGGCAATGCCTTCAAAGGAGACGAATAGCGTTCCGTCATTGCCAGGTACAACCAGTTAAGGTCTGACCTAAGGTTTTCACCCCGGAAGTCGAAACTTTGTGCCCAAAGAGCACCACCAAAAATAAGTCCCCTTGTGTTGCCTCCCCCGCTTTGCCGAGACTACTGCAAAACACTGATCATCTGGTTCACAGTCTTCACCACATGCAAACTCGTCTCCGTCATCACTTGTAATTTCGAACTTAGCATGAGTCCTCAAGATCCATTGGTCATCCGGCACAACAAAAGCAAGACATGACTGCGCTGGCCGAATTAGAGGATTTACTCCTAGCTTGTTATTTTATACCATGACTTTTTTGTTTTTGTTTTGTGAAAGTAATGGATGCACAACACAGAGAACATGCTCATGAGACATTTGGAATTTGCACGCATCGGGCGCTTTCTCCATCTAGGGCATAGCTCTGGCTGATTCTTGGGTTAACTCATTGGGTCCAAACTGCTGGGGAGCTTATGCTTTCTCCTTAAATCAAGTTGTTTTCTGACTATCTCGAGTCATCCTTACTAAATATAAGTGTCTAAAAGTGTAAAGTCTACATTACTTTTGGAAAAGGTTATGAAGCCACCAAGTAGCAACACATCCGTGAAGTTAATCACGAGTGACATATATTTCAATGTAAGATGGATGTGGATGTATGGCTCTCGGGTACCAGCTCACCTGATATATGAAAAAAATAGAAATTCAAAAAAGGTCAAAGAAAATATTAATCTTTTTTGCACTCAAAGATGATTAGGTCTTGTATTCGTAAAAAGAGTTTGGACAGAAAATTATTCTCATATATACCAAGGCAAAAAAGACAATTCTATAACAAATATAGCGTGTATATAGTGTATTTGTTTTGCAAATCTTTGTCCCATGGCCAATTAAAGTTATTCTCTGGCGAATATTTTAATAAGGGTACAGTAATTGATCATGTTTGCCTGACTAAAAGTTTTGATTTTTTTTGAACTTTTTTGAATTACTAAATTCTTTTTGAATATCGGGTGCGTTGGTACCCATGTGCACCACCGTATATTCGAAGGTAAGATACACTTTGTTATTAGTGTCCCATAGTATGTAAGTATCAAAAATATGAAAAATTGTTCCTTCTTGTTGTCATATGATTGCACTAGTTCAACTGATGGGACACATGTGTATTCAGAGATAGAAAGTACTACAAAGAGTCGGAATGGTTTGAGCCACTAACTCTGATATCATGGTCATATATGTCTTAACCAGATGAGAGGGAACGACCTATGAATGCAAAGATTCTGAAAAAAAAGCTTGTCTAGTCCTCAAGCTATTATATTTTTTGACCTTTATGCCTTGTGTAGTGAATAATCACCATCTTTTTCTGATATAGTTTCACATGTTTAAATTTTAGGAAAGTATTCATATAATATGCCGGATATGCATATCGGTATGGGTTTCTATCACCCTTTAGAAGCACCAGGTACCATCTAAATGATTTCTCCATTAGGAACTACCCCCATATCGGTATGGGTCATAGTTAAGAGGACATTTGTGGCATGAAAATTATAAAATTGAGATCATAAATTAGAAGCCATTCTACACCCCCTGTCGTGTTAATCTTATTCTTCCAAGTTGCACTCTGCACACAACTGACTATTGGAGATTGGTCGAGTTGATTGTGTGCCGGCAGAGGAGGATCTTGTGATAGACACCACTAATCAAGGTCATGGGGTGTGGCACCAAATGATAATGTTGTTTGAGAAGACAAGAGGGTTTAGTGGGCTAAGCCAATATTTCTTTGTAAGGAAAGGGGCTTCCGGTTGATCGATGTATTTATTTGTAAGGCTTTATTTTTTATGATAATAATAATAAAGCTGTGTGCATCATTTTGATGTTGAGGCCAGAGTTTCAACCTCCATTTCAAAATAAAGTGGGTTAAGCCAATATGGAAAAATAATATTGAAATACATTGCCGACTCATATCGGAATAAAGTAGCCTTCCTAGACCAGATACCGCATGGTTAATCGGACTGCCAGCTTCACCTGCCTGGCCACGCTCTTCCGCCGCCATGGTTGCTGCCTCTGCGTATCCTTGAACCTCTGAGAGACCGGAGGAAGGACTGAAGACGGCTTGTGCCGTCAGTTGAGTGAGCTCAGCCTAGCGGCGGCGAGGGATGAAAGAAATAAGGAAAAAGCTAGTGATGCTAGGGTTTCTTCTGCCGCACATGTCACCTAGGGAGAGCCACGCAGGGTAAAATACAAACCATATAGGTCACAATTGGTCAAATTTTGGCGTCGTGAGGCATCACTTTGGTTGCTTAATGCGTTTGGTGGCTCTAGTGGACCATTGTCCATTGTTTCCTCTCTTAACTAACTCGGTAGCCTGTCCTCAACAACAAAAGCTAGTTAGCCATCTTCTTCAGTTGAGTTGGAATTGATACCCTAATCTTTAGTTGCGCTTGGAGTATTGATGAAATTAAGAACCTACATAGAGTATACTACCTTGAACAATAAATACATTCTAGTGATGCAAAAATAGTCATACAAGTACACCAAGGAATTAATTAGCTTGATTGCCATTCATCTCTGTCGGAAAGGTATAATGTACATGTTATGCAAGTGTTCGGTTGTTCTGATAATCAAACGTCTCAGTGTTACTATATTTGTGGTAGCGACCATATTTGTGGTAGACAAACTAGTCATGTATGGTGCTTCCTGTGTGTAAGTGATGAAGAGTTTGCTGGGTTAATTCAGGAATCAGGATAGGAAACACATTGTACATATAAAGGCCAGACAGAAGAGAAACAAACCGACTGATCGACATATATATATGTAGACTGAGAAGAGATCGACGTTCTTGTATTCATCAGGTCAATCACTGGATCCAACACCGGTAGGTAGTTTTTTTCTCACTCGAGACTGGAGAGCGCTTGATCGACTAGGTGGGGATTCGTACGTATGATGGACATGAGCTTGTGCATCCAAATCAAAGGTCTACGCGGGGCTTAATTAATCGATCCATGCTGAAATGGACTGCAGAGTGACTGAAAGGGGCTCTTTTACGGTACAAATTACTTGTCCCAAACGCTAGTAGTATTTGTCCATAACAACCGTTGATTGTTTGGGCTAATTTAGACAAATTATTATTGTAAGGGGGGTAATTAACAATGTTCTAATGATCTATCCATCCACAACGCAAAGAGGAAACAGAGTCGCTGCCGCAGGCGCCGCCGCCGTTTCTTGGCGCAGTAGTCGACTGGAGAGAGATCGGAGTGCTGCCGCACGTGGCCCGTCACCATGCTCGCGTCCTTGCACGCGCCCCCGCCGTCGTCGGCGCCGCCATCGACAGGAGAAAGTTCGCCGGCGTTCCTTGGCGCCTCCGTCGACAGGAGACAAATCGCTGCCGCTATCGAACGGCATCTACATCCTCTCACTATACCCGGTCGTCCAAACGACAAGCGCCGTCTTCGTCGATTCCCAAGCGGCATCTACATCCTCTCACTATAGCCCATTTAAGATTCAGATTGTAACAAACTGAAAATGATATATGGACTAGTATACAGCAGTTGAAGCCCATTCATCAACTCCCAACTACTGGTTTATTAAGATCAGGTGTCGCATACACAATGCGTTACAGAGGATATGCAAGAATCTCTCTCCGTCCACAGCGCGTGGCTCCTCCCTGTCCTGAGGAGGCTACCGCGGTGGTACCATCCTCTTGCCGGGCGACTCCCGCAACCCATTCCTTGCCGTCGGCCTGGCCACCCAGTCTCCGCTGGCGCGACGCAGTGGCTGGCAACGACGGCCTGAAGAGAGACGTTGCGGAGTGGAGTGTAGTCTCCGAGCGAGTAGGGAGGATGCGCCGTCGAGCGAGTGCGGATGGAATCGGACCTAACCCTAGCCGGTGGACAAATTTCGATCTCCCCCTGCTGGATGCACAAATTCTTTTGCAGGGCTTGTTTTTCTATTTTACCCTTCGGTGGAAAAATACTGCTGCCTTCGTTGAATAGTATTGATCAAATGAAGCCATTGGATCTGGCAGCCTGGACGGTTGTCGTTTCTCCGTCCGTACCGTAAAACAGCCCACTGAAAGATATCAGATTTCGATTCCTTTGGCTTAGAATTACACGGTTTCGGACGGATCTTGCCCGATGCTGACGCAGTGAGTCGCAAAATGTGAGGGTCGAAAAGTATGCCGCAGCCATTGCGAGGACGGAATCTGTTCATCTGTCCACATCCATCTGAAATCAAATCCTGGTCAAGTCGGAGCACAGCACGGTACCACGTATGTAATACTCCGTTCGAACACAGTTTAATTGCTACCCTGCCGTTCACATACTCCATCAATCAACAGTTATAATGGCAAGAGATGCTAGATTGTTAGCTCGTTATAAAAGGGAGGGTTGCATGCCGAGAGGAGACACTAGAGAAGCACCCAGCTAGCTATCTAATTGCTTGAGTGCCCAATTCATATTGGCATGCCATTCCACAAGCCAGCCACCTGTTTACCTTCGATCCATCTCAGCAATTAAGCTTAGTATTATCTAGCCTAGTCAGGATCGATGGCCGAGCAGCACCAGCCGGATCGGCAGTGTGGCGGCGATGAGATGTTGGAGGTGGAGTGCGCGCTGGACATGCCGGCGGTGGTGCAGCGGCAGGACTCGCTGTACCGGGACGCCTCCAGGGCCGGCGGCGCCAGCCACCACGGGCAGGAGCGGTGGGGCAAGACGCTGCGCCTCGCGTTCCAGTGCGTCGGCGTGCTCTACGGCGACATCGGCACCTCACCGCTGTACGTCTACTCCAGCACCTTCACCACCGGCGTCCGGCACACCGACGACCTCCTGGGCGTCCTCTCCCTCATCATCTACAGCTTCGTCCTCTTCACCATGGTCAAGTACGTCTACATCGCGCTCCGCGCCAACGACGACGGAGACGGTAATTATTCAATCACTTCATCGTTTCCTTTAGCTTCTTGTGTTGGCGTGCATGCATCGTCTTGCGGTTCATCGATCGATCATCTTAATTAATTTTGTGACTAGCTAGCTAGGTACCTACTAAACGAAGTTAATTGGATTGCACGACGTGTGACCTAGTTGATGCCACACGTGCATGCAACACTTGATTGAATATCTGCATGCATGTACCAACCGACATAAATCATATCATAGTGCTCACACAAACGGAGCTTGGCTCTGATGGTTGGGTTCCCTGTGGTGGAACCAGCCCACCCAGGTTCAAGTCCTAGACTTGGCATGGGCGTTTGCATTTACCTGGATTTATTCCAGGATTATCCGGCGCTATTCTTTCAGTGGTAGGTGACGTGCCCGTCAACAGCGAGGCGCCTGTGGTGACTTCGTCAACCTCAAGATCTGCCGGCTCAGTCCTTCAGAGGTGCTCATAGGGGTAGGGTGTGCGTGCGTGCGTTCATAGGGGTGAGTGTATGTGCGTATTTGTGAGCGTCTGTGTTGTACTGTGTTCTCAAAAAAAAAAAAAAATATTTTCGTTGTATGTTCATATGTACTTAACGCAAATTTCCAAAAGGGATTCGGACAACTGACCGTGCCCCGTGCAATATCCATCTAGCTGGCTTGATCCTATTTGAGAAACAGAGATCGATCTCCCACTGGATGTAGCTAGCAGCTCAATTTGTGCAAGTCAACTGAAGTAGGGATAATTTTCACCAAGCGAGAATGAGCGGTGTGGTTTGGACTTATTTTTTCACTGGATTCATCCAAACCATGCATCAGTCTAGTGGTCTAGCCTAGCTGCCTAGGTAGCTAAGTTATGTAATTTGATTGTCTCGATCGGAATAAATTAAGCTTTACATGACATGACAATATGGCATGGAATGATGCATGCAGGCGGCACTTTCGCGCTCTACTCGCTCATCTCGCGGCACGCCAAGGTGAGCCTGGTGCCGAACCAGCAGGCGGAGGACGAGCTGCACATCCTGGAGCAGATGGAGCAGGACGACCCCAAGTCCTTCAGCCGGCGGCACGGCCTGGCCGCGCTGCAGCTGGACTCGCCGGCGGTGCAGCGCGCGCAGCGGGTGAAGGAGCTCCTGGAGACGAGCAAGCCCGTGCGGATCTCGCTGTTCCTGCTCACCATCCTCGCCACCGCGATGGTGATCAGCGACGCCTGCCTCACCCCGGCCATCTCCGTGCTGTCCGCCGTCGGAGGGCTCAAGGAGAAGGCGCCAGGTCTCACCACAGGTACTTATTACCATCTTAATCTCAGTCTAGCTCGTACATACTGTACTTACGAGCTTAGCTACGTACTGTGTAGCATGTGTGATTAGTGTAGCGTGGCGTGATTTAGATGCAACGCAGCGGCAGGCAAGCAAAAGCAACATACATAATCAAGGCAGATTAATATATTAATCGAGACAAGAAAGCAACGACGTCGATCGATCGATCGACCTCCATCTCTTCTTTTTTCCCGGTCGATCGATCGATAGGTATGCTATGCAGGTAGTAGGTCTCTCTTGTAGTCCAGGTATAATTAAGTGAAGGCAGACTTTGCGAACGGCGCCGTCGCCATCCAGCAGTTATCGGTCGGTGTGCTTACGCAGTATCCACACGTACATCCATCCATCCACAGATCGATCGAGATCGATGGTCGACCCATCTCTGTTTGCGTCCTTAACACTCCAATGTGTAACACGTACGGTACACATTAGCTGCCGGATGGACAGCGAACATCTACTGTTCAGACCAACGTCTCTTGTGTTCAGACTCGAGATGGGTATACAGACCTGAACATGGTGTTCATCGTTAGGCGTCGACATCGTCTTCTCCGGGCAACGATCCACCATGCATGTTACCTTGTCGTCACAAGCATCGGCCCATCTGAACATTTTAATCCAGAGATATGCATAGGTACCCGAAATCGATCGGTGTGCATGTCTGACTACCGATCTCTCCGGCCATCGGTTGTTTTCCAAGATAAATATTTTTTTACCAGATGAACAAATTATCACAATATGTGGGGAAGGGCGTTTGGCACCCAGGCTCACATGCTCCTGGCCTGGCTGAATAAAAAATAAAAAAATATTTAAAAAAATTCTCAAAAAATCGGTGATGAACATTACAGGTGTTCTACATACTGCCAAATTTCATGGTGAAATGACATTTGTACATTGCACATCCATGATGTTCTACATATGTGTCAATTTTTGTTCTAGGTATACAAGTATTCTAAATTAGCTTCGTGCATGCATGCACATATTGCACATGCAGATAAACTTTTTTTTTTGGTTTTCTTACAAATGACAATCAATCAGAAAGACGAATCTTCGGCAAAAAAAAATCAGAAAGACGAAGGGTACCGTTCACTAACAAGAAACACTGCAGTGAAATTGATCGATAAAATTTTGCATGCAGACCAAATCGTGTGGATCACGGTGGCCATCCTGGTTGCGCTGTTCGCGGTGCAGCGCTTCGGCACGGACAAGGTGGGCTACTTCTTCGCGCCGGTGGTCATCCTGTGGCTGCTCCTCATCGGCGGCGTCGGCGTGTACAACCTGGTGAAGCACGACATCGGCGTGCTGAGGGCGTTCAACCCAAAGTACATCGCCGACTACTTCCGGCGCAACAAGAAGGACGCGTGGGTGTCCCTGGGCGGCATCCTCCTCTGCTTCACCGGCACGGAGGCCCTCTTCGCCGACCTCGGCTACTTCAGCATCCGCTCCATCCAGCTCAGCTTCGGCTTCGGCCTCGTACCCTCCGTGCTCCTCGCCTACGCCGGCCAGGCCGCATTCCTCCGCAAGTACCCTGAGGAGGTGGCAAACACGTTCTACCGGTCCACCCCCATGGTCCTCTTCTGGCCGACCTTCGTGCTCGCCCTCGCGGCGTCCATCATCGGCAGCCAGGCCATGATCTCCTGTGCTTTCGCAACCATCTCGCATTCCCAGGCGCTGGGCTGCTTCCCGCGCGTCAAGATCCTGCACACCTCCAAGCAGTACCAGGGCCAGCTCTACATCCCGGAGATCAACTTCCTGCTGGGCTTCGTCGCCTGCGTCGTCACCGTGACATTCAAGACCACCGTGGTGATCGGCGAGGCGCACGGCATCTGCGTCGTCCTCGTGATGCTCATCACCACTCTGCTCCTCACCTTGGTGATGCTCCTGGTGTGGAAGGTGAACGCGTGGTGGGTGGCGCTCTTCTTCTCGGTGTTCATGGCGTCCGAGTCCGTGTACCTCTCCTCAGTGCTCTACAAGTTCCTGCACGGAGGGTACATCCCCGTGGTCATGTCGGCGGTTCTCATGGCCGTCATGGTGGTGTGGCACTACGTGCACGTTAAACGGTACAAGTACGAGCTGGAGCGCACGGTGTCGGCCGACAAGGTGCGGGAGCTGCTGGACGGCCGCGAGCTGCGCAAGGTGCCCGGCGTGGGGCTCTTCTACACGGACCTGGTGCAGGGGATCCCGCCCGTGTTCCCGCACCTGATCGAGAAGATCCCGTCCATCCACGCCGTGCTGCTCTTCGTCTCCGTCAAGCACCTCCCTGTCCCGCACGTCGACATGTCGGAGCGGTTCCTGTTCCGGCAGGTGGAGCCCAAAGAGCACAAGCTCTACCGTTGCGTGGCGAGGTACGGGTACCGTGATCCGCTGGAGGAGGCGAAGGACTTCGTGACCAACCTCGTGGAGAGGCTTCAGTACTACATCCGCGACGTGAACCTGTACGGCGTGGATGTGGACGCCAAGGCCGGCAAGGTGAGCTACCCGAGCTCGCGCTGCGACAGCATGGCCAGGTCGTCGACCCGCGCCACCACCATGATGCAGATGTACTCCGCGTCCTACAAGGAGAGCCTTGCGCTGGGAAGGGCAAGGTCGTCGTCTACCGGGCGAATGATGCAGCTGGGCATGAACCCGTCGGCGTCCTACACGGAGAGGATGCAGGATGGACGGGGTCGTTCCATCTACGCGGAGGAGATGATGACGCCGGCGGAGTCCTTTTCGGAGCTGGCGTATAATCCGTCGGGGCGGTACACCGCGAGCAGCCAGCAGCTGTTCCAGGCGGCGAAGATGAGCCTGGAGGAGATGGCCAAGATCGAGGAGGAGCAGAGGTACATCGAGAGGGAGATGGAGAAGGGGGTGGTGTACATCATGGGGGAGAACGAGGTGGTGGCGCGGCCGCACTCCTCGCTGCTCAAGAAGGTCATCGTCAACTACGTCTACGCATTCCTCAGGAAGAACTGCAGGCAGGGCCATAAGGTGCTCTCCATCCCAAGGAGCCATCTGCTCAAGGTCGGGATGTCCTACGAGATCTAGCGCGCCCTACCTCATCTTCTCCGACTGACGCGCCTCCACCTCCACCTCCATGGCGGATGTTCGATCGAGCGCGCAGCTAGTGTAAATTAGCATGAATGTATCATCGGTCGATGCATCTTTCATGGCGCTGCTTGCATATGTGTAATGATCGAATTGATGATCGGTCAGTCCATGCAAGTAGTATTGTTCTACTACTACTAGGTCGTACAGAGCATCCGTATATTGTACAACTTCGTCCTCGTATTTGATGTAATTCTTCCTTGTTGTTCATTAATCGATTCCTTAATTATGATTCGCATTGTGTAGATGTGATCGAGTGGTATTTCAGTGCATGCCTCTTTGCGGTTGCTGAATGGTGTTGTGTTAAACTTTGTAATCTATTGTGAAAAATAAATAGGAGAAGAAGGCAGTTACGAAAAAAACCTCTCCCTCGCGTCGCAGGGTGAACCCTAGATCTCATCCCCCCCCCACCCACCCACACCCCCAACCAGCCCCCTCCATCCTCCCTCTCCCTTGCCGCTGCCGAAGGCGATCGCTAGTCGTTAAGAAAAATAGTGATACGTCGCAAATGTATCTATGTATTTTGAATATTATTAAGCCATTACCAGTGATATTTGCAACACATACACTATTTTCACCACAAATTTTATTGAATCATCCAATTTCCCATGAAATCCAAAAAAAATAGGTTTTCACCATTGTTCTAGATCCGTGAAATTCCTCGGTGAATATTGGACGTCCCATGACGCGCCCAAATTCGCTAGACGCGCCGAGGGGGGCCAACTCCCCCCGTTTGTCCGATCATGTTGATTCCTTCGTTGTTGTCTCTGTCTTGACCTAAAATTGACTATATACGTCTTTTCCCACACAAAAAAAATGACTATATACGTCTTTTTTGGGACTTCTCACGCGAGGATGGGATACGAGGCGAAATCGACAAACACCGATCCGCAAGTTTTTGCGAAGTTTCAGTTCGGAAGTTCTGGCATGGAACACACAAAAAAAATTGGCCTCAATCTCAACAGCGGGATTTTTAGAGGTTCTTTCACACCAAAATATAGGAAGACAAACTGGGTGCAAATTTGATTTGTGTATGTGCATTTGATTCGACACCCATATTTTTCATTATGCAACCCCTCTTGATGGTACAATTTTCTTATGATACACAATATACAGAAAACACCAGAAAACAATCTTCACTCTTTTTACTTTTGAGAGCTCGACAACTGTCATGTGCCATTCATCGGAATAGTTTTGGAAACTTTAGCACACTGCTAGACAATAAATTGTGTTGTCATCAACACAAAAACCAGTTAGGGAGAAATTTCCTTTCAGTAAGTGATGCGGCTAAAACCGCCCGTTGGAAACCCCAAGAGGAAGGTATGAAGCACCACAATAGCAAATTTCTCTTGATTGCAAAACCAAGTTTATCGAACCAGTAGGAGTTGGAAGAGGTGCAACACGGTGTCGACCAAGCGCCAGCAAGTTGACGTGGATCTGCGCACACACAATCAAAATACTTTGTCACAACGTAACTGGAAGGTTGTCAATCTCCATGTCTTGCTGAATACAAAGGGTTAAACGTATGGTGCGGAGAATAAAAGTAAATGCAAAAGTGGACAGCGAGGAAATGAGCGTAGAACATGGTGGAAACGGTGTTTATATCAGTGTAAAATAAAGGACCGGGGTCCACAGTTCACTAGAAGTGTCTCTCCATAAAACAGATAAACTAACATGCTGGGTAAACAAATTACAGCTGGGCAATTGACAAATGGGAAGGGCATGACAATGAATATTATGACAAGAACATGTTCACTGTGAGATTTATTGGTCATTACAACAAGAGACATAGACCGCTTGCTAGCTGCATCTATGACTAATAATCCACCTGCGAAATAGTATCCAGATAATTGCAATAAGCAAAGTGTGTAATGTAAACAATGCAAATGACACGTAGACAAAGCATTGTTGTTTTCTCCCTAGTGGCAACAACACATCCACAACCTTAGTCAATTCTGTCACTCGAGTCGAGGCTACTGGAGACATGAACCCACTATCTAATATAAATACCCTCTCTTGGAGTCACTAACATCTACTTGGCCAAAGCATCTACTAACAACGGAGAGCATGCAAGAACATAAATAACACATGTAGATACATAGATGAACAAACTTGATCATAACTTCACAATTCATCGGATCCCAGCAAACATAACATGTAGCATTACATAAAGATGATCTTGATCATGTAGGCAGCTCATAAGATCAAAACATGATAGCACAAAAGTGGAGAGACTACCATCTAGCTACTTCTATGGACCCGTAGTCCCGTGGGAAACTACTCACGCATCACTTCGGAGGCATGCATGGTGGTGTAGAGCCCTCCGGTGATGATCTCCCCTCCGGCAGGGTGCCGGGAAGAGCTTCATTACCCTTCCGAACTAGGGTTGACGACAACGGCGGCGACGGAACTTTTCGTGGATTTCTGATCATGTACTTAGGGTTTTCGGGTAAGAAGTAATTTATAGGCGAAAGGGCGGCGTCGGAGGGGCACCAGGGGGCCCACACGGGCTGGCGGCGCGGCCAAGCCCTAGGCTATGCCTGGGGCCCACCTGCTCCCATGGTGGGTCCCCTCGACCTCTCCTTCGGGCAGTGACTTGGTTCCTTCGTAAAAATAAATCCTGTAAATTTTCAGGTCTTTTGGAGAATATTTCCCGACTAGGATTTCTGGAACAAAAAGACAGCAGAAAACAGGAACTGGCACTGTGGCATCTTGTTAATAGGTTAGTCCCAGAAAATGCATAAAAATGATATAAAGTGTAAGTAAAACATGTAGCATTTGGTATAAAACAAGCATGGAACATCAAAAATTATAGATATGTTTGAGACATATCAGTAAGGGGTCTATTTATAGAGCCCCTTAAAATCCAACCCTACATGTTACGACTGTAGATTCACGTGCTGGAATTTAACATTTTCCGTCTTACATAACCACCAAGATCTACTATGAAGATATGCAACACCCCATAATGCTAGATCTAAAACTTACAAACACCTTGCGGAAGATCTTGTGTTTGTCGATGACGTTGTCGGTGTAGCCCGATGAAGATTCTCACGTCCACGCTGGGAGGTGAGAATGTTGCTGATTCCCTCGATAGGATCACTTGCGTAAACCCTCTTATAGTATCCACGCATCCACTTCGCCAACCCGTCAGCACTCCGCCGTCCAGTACTCGGCGCCGACGAATAGAGACAGCCTTTCGGCGTAGTCTACGGTGGTAGATCTAATCAACTATATTAGATCTATATCAGACTAGAGAGTTTTCTCAACACATGAGATGGAAAGAGGACACTTCAAAACCCCATTACAGCCAAATCCATCTAGAGAGAGAGAGAGCCACGAGGCAAAATGTCTGTCAAACCCTTGGGGGCTTGAGGGGTTTATATAGGAGGGAGGGGGAGGACTTTACTTGGGGAGTGGGTTACCTCCCCTTGGCCGCCACCGGCCCTAGGGCATGGTGCCACCTGCCCTCTCCCAATCCGAGTTTCCTCCTTTTTCCCTTTTCCCTTTCCTTTAATTATAGGACTTCCCAAAATCCCACAAATAACACTTAGGAAAGGCTCGGGGGGTGGTGCCCCGGCCTTCATGGGCCCTAGGGCCCATGCGGCGGACACCCCATGTAGGACGCAGCCCTAGGACATCTCGGCCCCCTCCAGCACTTCCCCCTTTCATGGTTTTCCTCTGAAACTCTTCCAGAACCACATAAACCCTTTAGGTAAAATCATCGATTCTATCCACTGATGTCAGAAACACTTCCCGACATCCCGGGACGGCGGGACATCTCATGTCCACTCATAATTCTCTCAAAGGCTTTCAGCCTGATACCGGCATTGCATGCCTCTCATGATAACTTCACTGGAACACCACCAAATCACATCAGAGTTGTTCGTGTGACATCGGAATGATTCCGACAACTTCTCATAACCATTATTACTACAAAATACTCTCAATAAAAGATTTACGCAGCTTAAGTGTGTGACCCGGAAGGTTCGGTAACGCAAAGACATGCCCGGAGTACTTACCGGACAATAACCGACATCGGGACCATGGACGTCCATAATGGCTCCTGTGCATTCACGAATAAACGATGGAACCTTTTGTGTTTCTCATTACGCTAATCCACTTAGCTACACGATACCAATGATATCACGAGGTTAGACAATGTGCACTGTGTGATCAAACCATTCGATCACTACACATACAAAACTCGTACCGATATCATTCTCTTTTTCTCATTCATATCCCCGATGTCCTGTGATAAATCACACTGTGTCTGGCCAGAGGATTGGGTGACATCGGTGATATTGAGAGGGCCCAGAGGATGTATCTCTTCATCGTCTAGAGGAGTAAGTACCATTCTTGAATAATCTCTGTTTCATTACACACCCAAAAGTGACCATTATAATCCCTTTTTAGAGCAAGCCGGTTGATGACGATCAAAGCGTAAGTGTCAAGTGTGCGGTCACTAGATGT
Source organism: Poa pratensis (assembly GCA_947311845.1). Lineage (NCBI taxonomy): Eukaryota > Viridiplantae > Streptophyta > Magnoliopsida > Poales > Poaceae > Poa > Poa pratensis. The sequence goes on along the minus strand of CAMZMU010000047.1, from coordinate 53,497,959 downwards.
TCTCATGGTATAGGGATACAACTAAACGAACACTACTAGGAAACTAGCTATTAAGTGGCGCACCTTTTTAGAATTTTGTGGCGCATTTCACGCCACTAAATTTTATTTCTGTGGCGCATATCTACATACGCCACAGAATTCTCACATTTCTGTGGCGCACCCACACGATATGCGCCACAGAATTCTCAAAATATTTAAAAAAAGGTTCAAGAATTCAAAAAAAAATCAAAAAAATTTAGGAAAAAACAAAAAATGAAATAATTTGGAAAAACCTAAATATTTGAATTTTTTGAACATCTAATAACACTGCAAACTTATCTCAGATGATGTCTTCCCACTAGGTCGTTCTTATTGATATAAGTATCATATCAACCCTTTTAAGCCTTGTATGTGTATATATGTGTGTGTGTAGTTTATGTGTGGTATGTGTATATATGTGTGTTTTTAAATTTCGAAAAAAATCAAAAACTTCAAAAGTTTCAAAACGAAATTCAAAATTTTCAAAAAATCCAAAAAATCCAAAAAACTTCAAAAAAATCAAAAAATCCAAAACAATTCAACAAATCCAAAAAATTCAAAAATTTAAGAAAAAATGTATTTTTTTAAAATGACAAAAAATAAAAAAATTAGTTTTTTTAAAAAATAAAAACTTAGTTTTTTTGAATTTCTAAAATTTAAAATTCCTCGAAATTTTTATTTTTTTGATTTTTTTTTATTTTTTTGTCATTTTAAAAAAATTACATTTTTTTCTAAAATTTTCAATTTTTTTGGAAGTGTTGTATTTGTTTTGGATTTTTTTGAAGTTTTCTGGATTTTTTGAGTTTTTTTGGATTTTTTGAAAAATTTGAATTTCCTTTTGAAACTTTTGTGGCGCATATAGCAATATGCGTGACAGAAATGTGTATTTCTGTGGTGCATATAACAATGTGCGTCACAGAAATCCACAGAAATACACATTCCACAGAAATACACATTTCTGTGGCGCATGTGGTTTACGTGCACCACAGAATTATAAAATTTATGTGGCGCATATTTTGTATGTGCCACAGAAATATTTCTGTGGCGCACACACTTTTATATGCGCCACAGAATCCATTTCTATCTATAGCTAGTTTCCTAGTAGTGGAAAACTCAAAAATCACTTGCTAGCTTCATCGAAAACGATTTGTCTCTTATCAAGATCATACAATTGGGTCGGTTCAGTACTATTGTCATTCCGACGATATACTCTTATAGTTGTATGACTTAAACAAAGTACATGATCAGGAAAACGTGATCATCTAACAACAACATAAGCTAATCTAAGAGACAAGATTAATTACGCTTGGGTTTGTCTATATCTCTACACGTGCTTTGGAAGTTCTCCTTTGAATACTCACTATTCAAGTGCCAAAGTAGTTATAGCATAAAGACATAAACTTAATAATAAACTCAGAGATAAATAATAACTCAATATTATTATCTCTAGGGCATACCTCCAACAACGCCCCAAGTGCCGGACCGCCAAAGAGTGGTTTGCACGGATGCAAACCACGGAGGTCAGAGGGTGCCCCAAAACATAGACCATAGAACAAACAAGTCCAAGATGAAACAAGACTCGAGGGCTGGTACAACCTGTAAAAGCGTCGAGTACAAGTTAATATTTTGAACTTTTCCTAATACATGAACCATTTTTAAATATAATATTTTCAAAATTGAAACCATTTTAAAAAATGAACATTTTAAAAATCAGAACATTTTTAAAATGAACATTTTCCAAATTCGAAACCCTTTTCAAAAATGATCATTTTTCAAATATGAACATTCTTAAAATGTGAACCATTTGTAAAAATGGACATTTTTCAAAATCATTTGAAAAAATTCAAAAGGGGAAAACATTAAAATTTCAACGAAAAAGTAACAGAAAAATGAACATAAAAACGCTCCAAATGAACGAAGTAAAAAAAGGAAAGGAAAAGAAAGGAAACTAATAAGGGCTGGCCCATGGGAGCAATCGCTTTGAGCGACTCGGTATACCGAGTCAGGGCAAAACCTATATATCGCCCACAGGCGACGGTTCAGGCTAGCGTCGCCTGAAGGGAGGCGCGGGTGGGCCAACCCATCGGGCGTTTATTTCTTTCTTTTTTCTGTGCATCTTTTTTTCTTTTTTCTGTATATTTTTTTGTTCCAGTTGTTCTTTTTCTTTTTTTGGGGATTCTTTTCTTCCTTTTCGTTTTTCTTTAGAAAATGTTCAAATTCAAAATGTTCATATTTAAAAATTGTTCAAATCCAATTTTTGTTCTTATTTTCGGAAAATTTTATAATTAGTTCAGATTTTTGGAAAATTCAAAATTTTGAAATTTTCGAATTCGAAAATTGTTCAAATCCAAAATTTGTTTAAATACAAAAATAATTTAAATAAAAAACTTGTTCACATTCGAAAATTGTTGCAATCAAAAATTTATTCATACAACAAATTTTTCCAAATTTGAAAATTGTTTAAATATTTTTCAGATTTAAAAATTGTTCATTGTTTTCTTTTTTGAAATTTTCGAATTTAAATTTGTTCAAATTTTTTCATATTTCAAAATTGTTCATCGTTTTTATTTTTGAAATTTTCGAATTCAAAATTTGTTCACATTTTTCTTCATATTTCAAAATTGTTCAAATTCAAAATTTGTTAGAAAAAATCAAAATCCGAAACTTTTTTCAAAATTTGAACAAATTGCAAATCCAAAGAATTTTCAAAATCTGAAACTTTGTACGAAATTCAATTTTTTTCAAATTTAAACAATTTTGAAAATCTGAAACTTTTTTCAAAACCTGATCAATTTTCATAAAGTAAAAAAATAAAATGAAAGAAATAGAAAAAAGAAACTAAGAAACAATGGAAAAAGAAAAAAGAAGAAACGGGCCGGCCCACTAACATCACCCTGCAGGCGATGGTAAGCCCCAACGTGGCCTACGGGCGATGTACAGGAGCTCCCCCGAGTCGGCATAACGAAAGAAACAAAATATTGATACCTAACCGTCTCTGCGGCGATTAGGGTTTCTGGTACCATCTCTAGCGATCTCTGATTTCCGGCGGAGGGTTGCAGAACACCACGATCGGATCCGTCTCCCTTTCCCTCGTGAAGGAGCTGCTCGGGCTGATCAAGGGGCCGGCTTGCCCGGCTGCCCGGCCTTGGCGGTTTCTCTCATCTAGGGTTCGACGAGGCAAGTTTGATCATGGCGGCGGTCAGGGACGAAGGTGCTGGTGAAAGCTTGAAGGGGAAGGCAACGCAGGAGCCTACTCTCGAGGAACTGCTGCGTAGTTTGAACCAGAAGGGGGAGGAGATCGGTGGAGTTTTTGTGGCGAAGGGGGAAGTGGATTCGTTGAAGGAGAACACCAAGTGGATGGCGGTGATGAGATTATTGTCTTCCAAAGCTTTTAGTGCTACATCGTTGAAGAAGACGATGAGGTTTGCGTGGGCTCCGGCGCAGGAGGTCTTCTTCAGAGATCTCGAGGAGAGCAAGTTTTTGGTACATGCGAGCTGCCTGGGCGATTGGAAGAGAATAACGGAGCAGGGCCAGTGGATTTTCAGAGATCACGGTCTGCTGATTGAGAAGTACGATGGCACCTGCAAGGCCTCGGAGGTTGAACAGAATAGCATCCAAGCATGGGTGCAAATTCATGACATCCCGGAGTTGTTTAGAAAGAAGCCGATCATAACAGGGATGGCAGAAAACATAGTAGAAGTGATCATGGTGGAGATGCATGGAGCAGGTATGGAAGGAAATTTCGTTCGAGCTCATGTGTGGCTGGATGTGAGGAGGGAGTTAACAAGGTTTGTGATGATCAAACCTGAAGGAGCAGCCCCGGTGGTAATGAGAGTTAAGTATGAGAAGATACCACGTTACTGCGCTGTCTGTGGTTTCCTGGGGCATGTCCAGGAGGAGTGCGGGACGGGGGAGCTGATGGCCCTTGACGTACTTACCTGCGTCAAAAGAATATGGGTTAGGTTGAGACTCCAAGTGCAGAGTGTATAGTATAGGAAAGACGGTTTTCCCCACGAGGGGTGACTCGAGGGTTTAATATCGAACTCTCGGGGAATCAGTAGTGAAAGATTTATCTTCTTATCCTTCTCTTGAAAACCTACCAAACAAAGTAAATTGTTTTGGCCCTCAACCTCACCAAGTGGTTGTCAAGCACAAGGTGTGAGAATGATATCAAAATAAAATGAATGCAAAACAGTAAATAAATCTGCAATGATGATAAATAAATATGCAAGGATGGTGGAAACAATGATAGATGATATTTTTGGGTTTTGTATTGTGAATGCAAGATGTAAAAGTGTTTTTGTATTTTCGGATTTTTAAATGGCAGAAAATGTAAAGTGGATAAAAGTTGTTGGAAAGGTGTTTCTTATGATTAAAAATGGACCGGGTTCATGGTTTCACAAATGCACTCTCTCTTTAATAAAGTGGTAGACAATGAAACACTAGAATTGACATATGAGATTGCAATAAAAAGGTTTCATGACAAGTTACTAATTATATGGGCATCACGTCCTAACATAGAGATCTTTAGTTTATTAATCTCTCTTATACTCCACCAAGATGCGAACTAAATCATAACACCTTAGTAATTAAGATAAATCAGAGCATAGCATTAAGTATCATGACATGAAGTTAAAATAAGAACATGCTAGATCTAGTCATGGAGTAGTGGCAATGGTCACACCCACATCTCCGGTAGCAAGGTATTTTTCTTTATCCCTAGTGAGGCAACAAAGTAAGGTAAAAAACCCAAGTGGATCGCGGAACTTTCTCTCACGTTCACCGCACTAGCCAACCCCCCGTTACTCCAACTAATGCACACGTTCCCCCTCACACGCTCTCAGACACATGCTTGACCATAACAAGTACACAAGAACGGGGTACATAATATGCATCTACTTTCATAACTGAAACAAAACTATTGCAATCTCAAACATATATTAACTCATATAAAGATCCACCACAAAGGTATTACATAGATGACCGTAATCATGTTCAACAGCTCATACGGTACTAATTAGTGAAGCTCAAAGAGAGGAGAGATACATAAGTTACTTCCACAAACCCATAGTCCAGGGGTGGACTACTCCCTCTTCATCATGGAGATGGTGGAGAAGTCGTTGGAGAAGATGGAGACCACGCCGGCAGCGCCCCGCCGGAGTTTTCCCCCTCCAATCTGCAACTCCAGGTCTCTGTTTCGTGGTTTCTGTGTTTCTGCGGCGCTCCCTTCCGAAGTGCGTCGGGGACTATTTTTATAGTCATTTTTAGGTCAAGACGGAGGCTCGGGAAAAAAGATCGACGTCAACGGAGCCACGAGGGCCCAGATGGTGGGTCCCACGCGGCCAGATTCCTTGGCCGCGTGGGCCACCCTCTTCTGGCCCTCGGGCCTCCGCTTGTTCGCTTCCTTCGCTCCCACGCTTTGTTCCTTCCAAAAACTGATGCTCGTAAATTTCCAGGTCATTTGGACGTCGTTTGGGTCCCTAATGCATGTAAAATGCATACATGAACTTTACATTTTATTACATGTTATTCCATGTTATTTGCATCATATAAGGGTTATATTCATGATTTATATTGAGTTTTGGAGATAATTAACAATTTCTCCATTTTTCTGGAATTAACCCTGCACTGTCAGAAAACCCCTTTTTCTATATTTTTACGTTTCAGGCGACCAAATCACGTCATAATGACCTGAGATTTTACGGGGATCACTTTTTGGAAGGAACGAAACGTAGGCGCAAAGGAAACGAAGAAACGGAGACCAGAAGGCCGAAAGAGGTGGGCCCATGCGGCCAGATTCCCTGACCGCGTGGGACCCACCAAAATGGCCCTCGGGCCTCCGCTGCCGTCGATCCTTCTTCCCGAAGCTTCGTCTTGGCCTAAAAACGACTATATATAGACCCCCCAGGGCTTTCGCGAAAGGGAGCGCCGCCGAAACACAGAAACCACGAAACAGAGACCTGGAGCTGAAGATTGGAGGGGGAAAACTCCGGCGGGGCGCTGCCGGCGTGGTCTCCTTCTCCTCCAACAACATCTCCACCGACACCATGATGAAGAGGGAGTAGTCCACCCCTGGACAATGGGTTTGTGGAAGTAACTTATGTATCTCTCCTCTCTATGAGCTTCACTAATTAGTACCGTATGAGCTGCTGAACATGATTACGGTCATCTATGTAATTCCTTTGTGGTGGATCTTTATTATGAGTTAATACATGTTTGAGATTGCAATGGTTTTGTTTCAGTTATGAAAGTAGATGCATATTACGTACCCCGTTCTTATTTACTTGTCATGATCAAGCATGTTTATGAGAGCATGTGAGGGGGAACGTGTGCATTAGTTGGAGTAACGGGGGTGGCTAGTGCAGTGAACGTGACAGATAGTTCTGCGATCCACTTGGGTTTTCTACCTTACTTTGTTGCCTCACTAGGGATAAACAAAAATACCATGCTACCGGAGAGTGGATGTGACCTTGGCCACTACCTACATGACTAGATCTAGCATGTTCTTATTTTAACTTCATGTCATTGAACTTATTGCTATGCTCTTATTTATCTTAATTACTAAGGTGTTATGATTTAGTTCGCATCTTGGTGGAGCATAAGAGAGAGAACAACTTATACTTGAGATCTCTATGTTAGGACGTGATGCCCATATTATTAATAACTTGTCAAACCATGTCTTGCCATCTTACATGTTAATTTTAGTGTTCCATTGTCTACCACGTTATCAAGAGAGAGTGCATTTGTGAAACCATGAACCCCGGTCCATTTTTAATCATAAGAAACACCGTTCCAACACTTTTATCAGCACTTTTGTTTGCTGCCATTTTTAATTCCGAAAATACAAAAACACTTTCACATCTTGCATACATTATAAAAAACCAAAAATATCATTTACCATTGTTTCCACCATCATTGCATATTTATTTTACCATCATTGCATATTTACTACTGTTTGCATATTTATTTTATTATCATTCTCACACCTTGTGCTTGACAACCACTTGGTGAGGTTGAGGGCACAAAACAATTTATTTTGTTGCAGGTTCTCAAGAGAAGGATAAGGAGATAACACCTGAAATACTGGTTCCCCGAGAGTTCGATATTAAACCCTCGAGTCACCCCTCGTGGGGAAAACTGTCTTCCACTACTACATACACTCTGTACTTGGAGTCTCAACCTAACCCATTTACTTTTCACGCATGTAATCACGCGAAGGGTCAGTAAAGTGTTTTCTGGCGCTGTTGTGGGGTAACTACGTGAAGGGCCATCAGTCCCTGAAACATCAAAATATAGAAAATAGGGTTTTCTGCCTGTGCAGGGTTAATTCCAGAAAAATAGGGAAACTGAAATATTCCCAAAATCAATATAAAACAATGATATAACCCTTATATGATGCAAATATGATTGAAATATAAGTAATATAATGCAAAGTTCATGTATGCATTTTACATGCATCAACATCCCCAAGCTTAACCTATACTCGTCCTCGAGTATGAAGGTGATAAAACTAACATGGACTTTGCAATTTAATACTATCAAAGGATATCAAAGATGATTACTATTGCTACATAGAGTCAAATGATTCATTCTTCAAAGGAGTAGCAATATACAAGATAGATTATGAAGTGATATCAAATATTCAATGTAAGGATGTTCAATGATAATTCACAAAGTGTAACATAGAAGAAAGTACTATGGACCAAATGTATGCATAATGAAAAGTAAAAACATCCTATAATGGTCATAGAGTATTCTTATAAATCTGAATATAAAAGGTGGACACTTTGGAAAGATATATAAATGAGTAGAGGTAAAACATGAATAAGTTTCATCTAACTTCCAAATGCTTCTACTTAAGTTAATGTTTGCAATGTGGTATTGGTGTCAAGCTCTCATTACCCCTATCATAGCATCTTGAATGGTTAAAGTTTAAAGTGAAAGCAAATATGAGTAGTGTGCTTGACAAAGTATGGGTTGAATGTCTCATGCCCCGTGAATACGAGTACCTACACCACGGTGTTACTCAACTTGGGACACAAAGCAAGTTCAAGTTAGGTCATTGTAAGTAATAATAGCGTCATCAAGAGCGTCAACTGGGGTACCTCTTGTCCCAGGACATGGAACAAGCCCATGTCAAAATGACAAGACAAACAAACAAAATGAACAATCTCCACACCCTTTTTATTTACTATTGGTATAGCTTTTTATTGTGGGGTGCATCACTGAAGGTTCACCATAGCATGTAAGTAAATTTCCACCATGAATGATGCATGGCTTAGATTAGCGGCCCAGGCGTCTCTCTAGCCATTTATACAAACTCATTAAACTCACTAAGTTTCCGCATTTATTTGGCACCATGATAAGCATCCATAAACAAAAGTACATGATATCAACAAAATATAAAGAGCACGTTGAAAGCTTGCCATGTGACAGCACATATGAGCTAACTCCCAACCAAGACTCTTGTCAAGCTCACAACTTCATAATTTTAATCACAATGGGTCATGTTTATTAAGTGCAATAAAAGTAAGGTGTGCATCAAGTTCGTGAGAGCTCTTTAACCAACTTTTCCCATAACAATCAATAACATAAGCATTTTAATTCAGAAGTATAGATAATACAAAATAACATGATAAACATACTCGGAATAGCATAAAGCTAATAGGTAGATATGGTGGACTCACTGGAAAAACTTTGGTTGAAGGTGTTGGAAAACAAGTTTTTACTTGTTGGAATTTTTGGGCTAGCAAGAGGGAGAAAGTTGACCGTCTAAATGCATGCATAAGTGTCCATAGAACTAACCAATCCATGTTAAACAAAGTAAAGTAACATTCAGCATCAAAACATGAATAAAAGATAGCTCTTGATAAAACACTTGCAAATTAATATTCATTAAAAGCATATGAATCATGCAACTATATGTATCTTTTTGAATCAACTCAAACATCCCTTTCCCAATCTTTTTAATAGCATCCAACTTAATTCAACCCAAATTTCCAGTAGCTCTCTCATATATAAATGATAGTGGTGGTCTCAAGACAAACAAAAATCAAACCGAAATAAAAAGCAAATAAAAGACGCTCCAAGTTTATGCGATAAAGTGCATTGATCGAAAAACAGAAGTTAGACGTGTGCAAACCGAGAGTGTGTTGGTCCAGTGGGGTTGTCTTCACATCCCCAAGCTTATGGTCTTCACCATCCTTGGATAGCTCTTGGTGCATCTCCTCTAATCCCTGTGAAAAAACTTCAAAACACCGTTTCTCCCATTTCTTTTCTGTGGGGACATTAGTAGTGATAGACAAAGAATTCTTGCTGCATAAAATCCTTAAACAAAAATTCATATGAATGTCCAGAAAGTGTATAATGTTGTATGCCTACTTATAAACTCAATTGGATCAAAAAGATTCAAGTTAAAAGTTCAAAGAATGCATCAAACAAAATGGGACAGAATCTGTCCAGAAAAACAGCAGCAGCAAAACGTATTTTTCTACCCTACTTAAATATGTCGAAAAATTCTGAAAAAATTCATGCTTACAGAGGATGAAAAGTTGCAACTACAGTTCAAATATCAGCTCATTCGGAGTTACAGAATAGGAATTAAAAATCATACCGTGCACAGATTCGTGCTGGAATAAAATCTCCGAATGCAAATAGCAACTTTTTCAAACCAAAATAGGTAAAACTTGGCACTTTATTAAAAATTCCAGAAACAAAACTAAAAACTAAGTCTCTTGTTACAGCAAGAGGACACAAAGAAAATCAAAAATAAAAACAACCGGGTTGCCTCCCGTAAAGCGCTTTCTTTATAGCCATGTAGCTAGGCTTCTTACTTGATATTTATTGTGGACGAAGCTCATGAGGGAGCTTGAACTTTGATGTGTCCCTCTTCCTTGGGAAGTGTTCCATGCACTTCTTGTGTGGAAACTGAAACTTCACATTCCCTTCTTTTGAATCAATGATAGCACCTGTGGTACGAAGAAAAGGTCTTCCAAGAATAATTGGACTAGAGGTTTTATTCCCCATATCCATGATTAGAAAATCAACAGGTACAAATGTCATATGCAACTCTACCATAACATCACTTACTTTTCCTAAAGCATGTTTAATGGAATCATCAGCAAGTGCAAGTTCAATAGAGCATTTTTCAAGATTCTTTAATTCAAGAACTTCATATAATTCTTTAGATAAAACAGAGACACTAGATCCTAGATCTAATATAGCATGGTGTGTCTCTTTTCCAATGGTTACTAGTACTTTGGGAATCCATATATCCCCAAGCTTAGGTGGTATCATAGCTTCTTGGTTGTACCTAGCAATCTTTTCTTTTAAAACATGATTAGCAATATAAGAACCAAAACCTGCTTGGTTAACATTAATGGAAGGATCACTTGCAAATTTTTGTAAGATAGATATTAATTCATGCAAGCTACAATTCTCTAAGTCAAGCAATGGTTCCTTGACTTCACTAAGCATTTTAACTTCCTCAACTTTTCTTCCCCTATTATATAGATTAAATATTTCATGACGGTCATCAAAAACATCTTCTGGTACTTGGGCTTTTTCTAAACTTTCTTTAATTTTCACTTCCAAAAGCAAGCCATCAAGTAGAATATGAGTGTTAGCAGCAGTAGTATTCATAAAAGAACCCCCACATTCATTATCCAAAAAGACTCTAGAGGTTTCAGACAATCCTCTATAAAATATATGCATGAGCATCCAATCTCTAAGACCATGTTCCATTCCAAAAGCTATACCTCTAAACCTTTCCCATGTTTTTACCAAAGGTTCATCCTCTTCTTGTTTAAAGGTGATAACTATTTGTCTCAAATTACAAACTGTTTCAGTGGAACAAAATCTTTCAATGAATGAAGCTTTTAAATTAAACCAAGTGCTAAAGTTTCCAGGTGGCCATCTTAATATCCAATCTAAGGCTTTTCCAGCTAGGGAGTAGGGAAAAAGCTTAACTTTAATCATATTAACATTGGCATGGTTCAAATTTAACACTTTGCATCTTTCATTAAACTTCTTAAGATGAAGTATAGGATCTTCCTTGGGTTTCCCATAAAAACGGTGTTCATAAATCATTTTAGTGATATTATGATCTACTTCAAATTTTCAACAGGGATATTCATATTTTGAGGAAAGTTCTTAACACTAAATGGCCAAAAGGTTCTCTTTTCCATTATGCAAGTTTTTATGTGTTTTTTAATTTTTTATGCAAAACTGAAAATAAAATGACACTAAACAATGCAAACCGAAATAACAAATGCAACACAAAATGCAAAACTGAAAATAAAAATGCAAACCGAAATATAAATATGATATGCAAGACAATAACAAAACAAAATAAAATGCTTTGAAGGTAAAGATGGATAAGATGATGCTCACGTAGGTGCAACCTCCCCAAGCTTAGGTGTTTGCACAAGTTGGTGATGAAGTTGACTTTGTTGTGAGATACCCTTGGATAAACCTTTACAGCAATGATTCCCCGGCAACGGCGCCAGAAAACTGTCTTGATGGCCCTTGACGTAGTTACCTGCGTCAAAAAATATGGGTTAGGTTGAGACTCCAAGTGCAGAGTGTATAGTATAGGAAAGACGGTTTTCCCCACGAGGGGTGACTCGAGGGTTTAATATCGAACTCTCGGGGAATCAGTAGTGAAAGATTTATCTTCTTATCCTTCTCTTGAAAACCTACAAAACAAAGTAAATTGTTTTGGCCTCAACCTCACCAAGTGGTTGTCAAGCACAAGGTGTGAGAATGATATCAAAAAAAAGAATGCAAAACAGTAAATAAATATGCAATGATGATAAATAAATATGCAAGGATGGTGGAAACAATGATGGATGATATTTTTGGGTTTTGTATTGTGAATGCAAGATGTAAAAGTGTTTTTGTATTTTCGGATTTTTAAATGGCAGAAAATGTAAAGTGGATAAAAGTTGTTGGAAAGGTGTTTCTTATGATTAAAAATGGACCGGGGTTCATGGTTTCACAAATGCACTCTCTCTTTAATAAAGTGGTAGACAATGGAACACTAGAATTGACATATGAGATTGCAACAAAAAGGTTTCATGACAAGTTACTAATTATATGGGCATCACGTCCTAACATAGAGATCTTTTGTTTATTAATCTCTCTTATACTCCACCAAGATGCGAACTAAATCATAACACCTTAGTAATTAAGATAAATCAGAGCATAGCATTAAGTTCATGACATGAAGTTAAAATAAGAACATGCTAGATCTAGTCATGGAGTAGTGGCAATGGTCACACCCACATCTCCGGTAGCAAGGTATTTTTCTTTATCCCTAGTGAGGCAACAAAGTAAGGTAAAAACCCAAGTGGATCGCGGAACTTTCTCTCACGTTCACCGCACTAGCCACCCCCGTTACTCCAACTAATGCACACGTTCCCCCTCACACGCTCTCATACACATGCTTGATCATAACAAGTACACAAGAACGGGGTACATAATATGCATCTACTTTCATAACTGAAACAAAACTATTGCAATCTCAAACATATATTAACTCATAAAAAGATCCACCACAAAGGTATTACATAGATGACCGTAATCATGTTCAGCAGCTCATACGGTACTAATTAGTGAAGCTCAAAGAGGAGAGATACATAAGTTACTTCCACAAACCCATAGTCCAGGGGTGGACTACTCCCTCTTCATCATGGACACGGTGGAGAAGTCGTTGGAGAAGATGGAGACCACGCCGGCAGCGCCCCGCCGGAGTTTTCCCCCTCCAATCTACAACTCCAGGTCTCTGTTTCGTGGTTTCTGTGTTTCTGCGGCGCTCCTTCCGAAGTGCGTCGGGGACTATTTTTATAGTCGTTTTTAGGTCAAGACGGAGGCTCGGGAAAAAGATCGACGGCAACGGAGCCACGAGGCCCAGATGGTGGGTCCCACGCGGCCAGATTCCTGGCCGCGTGGGCCACCCTCTTCTGGCCCTCGGGCCTCCGCTTGTTCGCTTCCTTCGCTCCCACGCTTTGTTCCTTCCAAAAACTGATGCTCGTAAATTTCCAGGTCATTTGGACGTCGTTTGGATCCCTGAAACATCGAAATATAGAAAATAGGGTTTTCTGCATGTGCAGGGTTAATTCCAGAAAAATAGGGAAACTATGAAATATTCCAAAATCAATATAAAACAATGATATAACCCTCATATGATGCAAATATGATTGAAATATAAGTAATATAATGCAAAGTTCATGTATGCATTTTACATGCATCAGGAGCATACACCAGGAGAGGTCCGGTTCGGGAAGTGGATGCTGGCGGACACCCCGTGGAACCGAAATCAGCTGCAAGGGGATATCCCCTATCCGCAGGCTAGCAGGGTACCGAGGACTGAACCTAATGGTGGCCGCGGACATGGCCACGGGGGAGGAGTTTCCCAGGACGCGGGGGCCGTGACTTTGGTAGGGGCCGCTGTGCCAACGAGCAGGCTATGGAGAACCACAAGAGAAGCTCTGCGGAGGCAAAGCTGATGGAGGTTAGCCCAGCCAAGGGCGGGGCAGCTATTCAGCAGGAGAAGATTGGGGCGCCGAAGCTCCTCACGTGGACGGAGGCTGCAGGGACTGATGCGGCTGGGGAGGGCGAGGCCAGTGTGAAGAAGCAGCTGGTTTTTGAGGGAGAGAATTGCACAAAAGCGTACGAGCCTCGCTCGGGTACTCCTCCACCTCCCCCATCCGCGAGAGAGATCAAGCGCCCTAAGAAGCAATCCACACCAAGGAAGGACAAGAATACAACTGAACCGGCGGCCTCGGTAGAGGGCCGCCTGACCCAATGAGTGTCTTAAGTGTGAACTGTCGGGGTTTGGGCAGCCCGGCGACAGTTCGAGATCTCCGCATTCTGGCGGAGCGTTATGGCCCGACCGTGCTCTGTGTGGTAGAGACCCAACTCCACAAGAAGCGCGTGGAAAGCTTAGCTAAGACGTTGGGTTTTGATAATGGTTTTGCTGTAAGCAGTGATGGCCGTAGTGGCGGAATTGGCATATTCTGGAATAATTCAATAAAGATTGAAATTTTACCTTATTCGCAGTACCATCTTGATGTGATTGTGAAGGAGGGGGAGAGTGATCCTTGGCGTCTAACGGCCATTTACGGCGAGTCCCAAGTAAGTGAGCGCCACAAGACGTGGGAGATGCTCAAGTACATACGCTCATCGAATGACCTTCCATGGCTTTGCATTGGTGATTTTAACGAGGTTCTCCGACGCGAAGAGCATGAAGGTGTCAATGAGCGGAGTTGGAGTCAGATTGCTGGTTTTCGTGATGCAGTGGATGTATGTGGGTTGTGTGACCTAGGCTATAAAGGGGTCGGATGGACGTACGAGAAGAAAGTTACGGGTGGTACCTACTGCCGAACGAGACTCGATCGGGCACTCGTGTCGGCATCGTGGTACTCCCGGTTTCCAGAGGCAGAAGTGCACCATCTGCCAACATTTGCAACATCGGACCATCTTCCAATCTTGCTGAAGTGTGCTCCTCACGGACAGACTAGCCGGAGCGGGAATCGTGTCTTCAGGTATGAGTTGATGTGGGAGTCTCATATTGATTTTTCATCCATGCTGGAGCAGGTATGGTGTGGAAGTGACAAGAGAAAGACGATGTTGGAGCTCAGGGAGAAACTCTCAAATCTGTCCAAAAGCTTGGCGGGTTGGGGAACGAGACTTTTGGCAGTGTGCAGCTCCAAATCAAAGTACTGCAAAAGGAGTTGAGTGAGCTCAGAAGCAAACCGGAGAGACTAGGACCTTCACACGTCGAGTTAAAGACAGTGGAGCACCTTACTGAAATACTCCACGGGGAGGAGGTTATGTGGAAACTACGATCGAGGATCCAATGGCTTGCCGAGGGTGATAAGAATACCTGGTTTTTTCACATGCGAGCTAGCCAAAGGAAAAAAGAAAAATAGAGTCTCTGAACTTGTAAAGGAGGATGGTTCCATCATTACAAGTGAAGGGGAGATGGGGAAATTGGCAAAAGATTTTTATCAGCACTTATACATGTCAGAAGATGTAGAAGGCATGGATGATGTGCTGAGCTGTGTCCCAAGGAAGGTTAGTGCGGCGATGAACCGCCAGCTTGATCGTCCGTTTGAAGAAAAGGAGGTCAAGACGGCTCTTTTTGAAATGTACCCCACAAAAGCGCCAGGGCCGGACGGGTTTCCAGCTCATTTATTTCAGAGGAACTGGGAAGTCTGTGGGGGAGAGGTGACCGAAGTAGTTCTCCGGGTCTTGAGAGGCCAGGATGATCTGAATAGCATCAACAAAACCTTCATAGTTTTGATACCAAAGGTGGCAAGCCCGAAGGAGTTGGGCCAGTTTCGCCCTATCAGTCTCTGTAATGTCATTTACAAGATTGCATCGAAGGTGGCAGCCAACAGGTTGAAGAGTATACTCCCTGAAATCATCTCGGAGGAGCAGTTGGCGTTTGGGCCGGGCAGATTAATTATGGATAATATCATCACGGTGTATGAGTGTCTTCATTTTATGAAGCGCAATAGAGCAAAGAAGAATAGGTTTTGTGCTCTGAAACTTGATATGCGGAAGGCATATGACCGGGTTGAGTGGAGTTACCTCAAGGCAATTATGCTGAAGCTGGGGTTTAGCGAGGCATGGGTGGCACTGATCATGCGGATGGTGTCCACGGTATCCTTCTCGGTGTTATTCAATGGAGTACCACAGGAGGAGTTTCGGCCTACTAGGGGTATCCGCCAAGGAGACCCAATCTCTCCCTATTTGTTCTTGTTGGCAGCGGAGGGCCTTTCGTGCCTCCTAAAATCCTATGATCAGTCATCAGCGCTTAATGGACTCAGGGTGGCCCCCACCGCACCTGCGGTGAACCACTTACTCTTCATAGATGATAGCCTGCTGTTTTTCAAGGCGAGTAGAGAGGGAGCAATGGAGGTCAAAAATATGTTGTTGAGGTACTGCAACGCTTCGGGACAGAGGATCAATGTTGATAAATCTCCATCTTTTTCAGTAAAGGATGCACGACAGCGCTAAGAGAGGAGGTAAAAAATGAGTTAGAGGTCCAGAGGGAAACTCTCAATGAGAAGTATCTTGGAATGCCATCGGATGTTGGTCGTTCTAAGAGTGGAGCGTTCAAATATCTAAAAGATAAAGTGTGGAAGAAATTTTTGGGATGGCTAGAACAATTGCTCTCGGTAGGGGGCAAGGAAATCTTGATAAAATCAGTGGCACAGGCTGTACCAACTTTCTCCATGTCATGCTTCAAGTTACCGACGGGACTTTGCAAGCATATTACCTCCATGATAAGAAGTTTCTGGTGGGGGAGCAAGAATGGTAAACGTCGAGCATGATGGGTTTCTTGGGACACCATTATTCAACCAAAATATGCTGGCGGGCTGGGTTTTTGGGACATTGAGCTGTTCAACATCGCGTTGTTAGCGAGACAGGCGTGGCGCATTCTCCAGGAGCCGGCGTCTCTAAGCGCGAGGGTTTTGAAGGCTGTCTATTTCCCAGAATCTGATATTCTCTCAGCCGAGCTTGGATCGCATCCGTCACTAGTGTGGAGATCGATCATGGAAGGATGCGAGGCCCTTAAGCTTGGGCTCATTCGTCGGATTGGCGATGGCAAGACCACACAAGCCTGGAAACAGGGGTGGCTGCCGAGAGATGAACGGCTGCGTCCATTAGCAGCTCAGAAAAATGACCCGCCTTGTACGGTTAGTGACTACATCGACGCAACTGCGGCATCATGGGATGTGAGTAAGCTGGAGGAGTGGTTTTTTCCCATGGATGTCGAAGTGATCAGAAATATCCCTTTGAGTACACTGAACCAGGGAGACTTTTGGGCATGGCATTACGAGGAGAGGGGAGTCTTCTCGGTTAGGTCGGCATACAAACTCTTGGTTACGACCAAGAAAACACGTGAGAACTGGCTGGATGGTACTTCTGCCTCATCAAGTGCTGGAGATGAGGGCAAGAGCTGGACCAAACTATGGAAGTGCAGAGTTCCTTCGAAGATCCGGGTTTTCTTGTGGAGGTTGGCGCAACATTCCCTCCCCACAGGTGATATTCGCCACCACAGGAAGATGGCGCCGACGAGCGCATGCTTGTTGTGCGGACAGGAGGATTCGTGGAGGCACTCTTTGATGGAGTGTACGATGTCACGGTGTGTCTGGGCTTTGACGGACCCGGTGATTTCGGAGCATGTGAGTTTGTCTACGTAGCCAACTGCTAGACAATGGCTCTTCTCCATGTTCGCGACAATGAAGGAGGAGCACTTGGTCAGAATGGTGGTCACACTTTGGTCAATTTGGCATGCCCGAAGGAAGGCGATCCACGAAGAGATCTTTCAGAGCCCGATGTCTACTTTTCAGTTCGTGGAAAGCTTCCTTCGTGACTTGGACTGTGTGCCTTCAGAGAAGAAAGGAACACAGGGGGTGGGACGCAGGGGCGCGAGCGCGCCGAAGTGGATTTCGCCGCCGGCAGGACACTGCAAGATCAATGTGGACGGAGCGGTAGCTAAAACGGCAAACCGCGGAGTGGCCGCTGCCGTCTGTCGTTCGGCGGGAGGAGTTTTCCTGGGAGCATCGGCCGTGGTGATCGAGGGGCTCACTCATCCGGGCTGCCTCGAAGTTATTGCCTGCCGAGAAGCTCTCGCACTGGCAGCCGATCTTCAGGAGACAAGGGTGATGGTTGCTTCGGACTGCTTGGAAGTGATCCAGGGTCTGCACCAAGAGAACCTGGGGTTTTTCAGCAGTGTTCTTCGGGAAATCAATACCGATGCAACGGCTCGAGGAGGTTTCGCCTTTCGCCATGAAGGTCGAGACTCGAACAAGGAAGCGCATTCCTTGGCACGTTCAGCGACGTCGCTTTCCCCAGGACGTCATATTTGGCTCTCCAACCCTCCTGAGGGTTTGAACTTCCCTGCAACGATCGACACCACCAGAGCTTGTGCAGGAAGTTGTACTAAAAAAACGAAAGAAACAAAATAAAACAGAAAAAGAAACTAGGAAAAAATAGAAAATGAAAAAAAAACGAAGAAACGGGCCTGCCCACTAACGCCACCCCGCGGCCGACGGTACACCCCAGCATGCAGCGTGGCCTGCCCCGAGGCGAATCCTTTATGCCGTTCGTTAGCGTCGCGGAACGCTAGCGCCGCCTTCTCGAAGCATTTTCTGGGCCGGCCCACCTTTTCATCGGCTTCCTTCGACTGCTTCCTGATTCTTCTCTAGTGTTCCTCTGCTCTGCTGCCCGCCGCCGCTTTCGCCGCCTGTCCCCGCCTGTCGCCGCCCTGCCCGCCGCCGTCGCCGCTCTCGAGCCGCCCCCCGTTCCTCCGTCCTATGGCGGGAGGATAGCCCGCGACCTGCAGTCCATCTCGTCGGCCCGTCTCGAGTCAATCTCGAGCTCGACCTGCATGCGAGATCTTCTTTCATCCTTCTCCCCTCCGTGTGCTCGACTGTTTCTTCTGCTCCAGTGGTTCTGCTTCTTTCTGGGTTAATCGGTGGCGAACGACTGACCTGTTTCTCAGTTCGTCGCCGGCCATGGCGGCGGAAGGTATGTGCACCAATCCTTCAATCTCTACCTCCCGTATTCTTCCTTCCGTCTACATCTGGAGAGAGATTGGTGATGTTGGGGGGGCTGGGGTGTGATCCAATGTGTTCATTCCATGCGGTTCAGCGGGGTGCATCTGCGGCAGGTCTGCCATGGCCGATTTATGCGTGTTAGCGTTTATCTAGTACTAGCTGGGGGCTTTTTAGTTGTTCCCACGTCGATTGAATTCGACTGATCTGATTAGAAGTATGCTTGCTTCGTTTTTTCCAATTGCTTAGCTGATTATTCATATTTAGGTCTTTATAAGGGGGTAACCAGATTCAATGCATCAATCCTATTTTTTTGTTTTGTCAAGTAGGTTATCTTCCATGCTCGCTAATTTGATGAATATTCCTTATTAAGCACCAGTTTTCTACTGTGCAAAAGGTGCATTTGTTTAAATACAGAAAATGCTTTCAGACCCATCTTGTGTAGTATTTGTTTTGTTTTTCAATGGGGGCTCCATTTTTTCAATGGAGATGAGGCAGTAGCGGACTTCAATACTGAAGAGCAAGTCATCTTTCTGATGCAACCAGTTGTTCCAAAGATAAATTTTGTGTTCTGATTTGTGCTCTCTGTGTTCTAACTTCAGTTTGTAGAGCTACTCCATATGACTATGGTGTATCACTTCCATAATATGATCGATGTAATCACTGACTGTGGATACGAGAAAGGGACAACATTATTTGGATTTGGCTATGATTTTCGTCAGAGCAACAGGTAGAGTACTCTAGTGTAACTCTTAGGTGGGTTGTTTGCATGCTCTAATAAGCAGATCAATAAATGGATGGGTTAATGTAAATGCATCTTACTGTTGCGCAAGCACTGGGTGCTGCAATGGTTTTATCTAGCAGGAATTTTTTTTTTTGACACTAAGAATCTTTATTTTTTGTGCGTGATAGTTACTATACTATCTGTTAAAGTTGTTGACTGCTATGCATTTTCCGTTCTTAAACCCTTTTGTCTATTCACTCTTTTAAAAATCGTGCTTGGGAGATTTCACGCGTGTGACGGAAGATGGTCCTTGGCTATTCCGAAACAACGTGGTGTTGGTTGAACCATACGACGGATTCATCCATTCTCTAAACATTTTTTGATCAATGGTCGATTATGGCTTAAATTTCTTGTTTCATTTTTTATGCCTATCTTATAATAGGTACGATTGCGGTTTCTACGTGATGTTATTCATGGAACATTGGAATGGGAAGAGTTTGAAAGACTTCAGCCATGTAATCTGCTCTTCTCTTTGTATTTGTTTCATCTATTATTACACCTCCATTTTTTTTCGCCTATCTTATGTTTTCTTCCTGCGTGTACAGATAATCGTTCTGAAGTATAGGATGGTAATGGCTTACAAGATGTTTCATTCACCTCACAACTTGGTGAACGAGATAAAGCTCGATGCTGTAAAGAAGAAGAAGAGGATGTAGATACTGCTATATGAGTTTCATCATGTATGGGATGGTTGGTTGTTCATATAAATGTAGAAAGTATACAAGTTTTTGCTAAACTAGTTCTGGAGATGACATCGTGACCAATGAATATATAGGGTGGAACTGATACGTGCATTGTAAATCAATTGTAAATTACTTTTTGTAATTCAGTCTATTTGTAAATCAATTGTAAAGACAATGTATTGTGGTAAATAATCAATAAAGTTATTTGTTTGTCTTTCTAAAATTCTATAAATTGTAATATGTGTTGTAAAGATTTAAATTATTTAAACAACTATAAATTCATTTACTTAATTATTGTTTCTATAACTTTATTATTTGATTTGAATTACTTTACTAATTAAATATTATTTGAATGATTCAAATTGGATTCAAAATCCCCACAACAAGTAAATTACCTAGAGGTCATGTCGAAATTTATTGCATTCACCTAAGATGAACTAAACCCTAATTCATGAAGATGAATGAACAATCACTCCAGGGTTTTTTTAATTTGCGAAAAAATTATTCGGGTTTTTCAAATGCATGCATGCAGATGCACAAATTCCTTTATGAAAAATGGTTCCTTTATGAAAATTGTTCCGAACCGAAAAAATGGTTTCAATTTTTGAAAATGGTTTCTTTTTGAAAATGGTTCCAAACCAAAAAATGGTTCCTTTTTGAAAATGGTTCGGAACCGAAAAAATGGTTCCGATTTTTCAAAAATTGTTCCTTTTTGAAAATGGTTCCGCACCGAAAAATGGTTCGAAACCGAAAAAATTGTTCCGATTTTTCGAAAATGGTTCCTTTTTGAAAATGGTTCCGAACCGAAAAATGGTTCCTTTATTAAAATGGTTCCGAACAGAAAAAATGGTTCCGAACCGAAAAAACGGTTCCTTTTTGAAAATGGTTCCGAACAAAAATGGTTCCTTTTTGAAAATGGTTCCAAACCGAAAAAATGGTTCCGATTTTTTGAAAATGGTTCCAAATGAAAAAATGGTTCCGATTTTTCGAAAATGGTTCCTTTTTGAAAATGGTTCCGAACCGAAAAATGGTTCCGTTTTTTTGAAAATAGTTCGAACCGAAAAAATGGTTCCGATTTTTCAAAAATGGTTATGAACCGAAAAATGGTTCCTTTATGAAAATGGTTCCGAACCGAAAAAATGGTTCTTTTTTGAAAATGGTTACGAACCGAAAAATTTGTTCCTATTTGAAAATGGTTCCGAACCGAAAAAATGGTTCCGATTTTTGAAAATGGTTTCGAACTGAAAAAATGGTTCCTTTTTGAAAATGGTTCCGAACCGAAAAAATGGTTCCGAATGAAAAAAATGGTTCTGATTTTTCAAAAATGGTTCCTTTTTGAAAAAGGTTCCGAACCGAAAAAATGGTTACGATTTTTAAAAAATGGTTCGTACCGAAAAATGGTTCCGATTTTTCGAAAATGGTTCCGAACCGAAAAAATGGTCCTTTTTGAAAATGGTTCCGATTTTTCGAAAATGGTTCTTTTTTTAAAATGGTTCCGAACCGAAAAAATGGTTCCGATTTTTGAAAATGGTTCCAAACCGAAAAAATGGTTCCGGTTTTTCGAAAATGGTTCCGAATGAAAAAAATGGTTCCGATTTTTCGAAAATGGTTCCTTTTTGAAAATGGCTCCGAACCAAAAAAATGGTTCCTTTTTGAAAATGGTTTCGAACCGAAAAAATGGTTCCGAACCGAAAAAATGGTTCCTTTTTGAAAATGGTTTTACCGAAAAAATGGTTACGATTTTTGAAAATGGTTAAGAATGAAAAAAATGGTTCCAATTTTTCGAAAATGGTTCCGAACCGAAAAAATGGTTACGATTTTTTGAAAATGGTTCGAACTGAAAAAATGGTTCCGATTTTTCGAAAATGGTTCCTTTTTTAAAATGGTTCCGAACCAAAAAAAATGTCCTTTTTGAAAATGGTTCCGAACCAAAAAAATGGCTCTGATTTTTCGAAAATGGTTCTTTTTTGAAAATGGTTCCCAACCGAAAAAATGGTTCCGATTTTTTAAAATTGTTCCTAACCGAAAAAATGGTTCCAATTTTTTGAAAATGGTTCCTTTTTTAAAATGGTTCTGAACCGAAAAAATGGTTCCTTTTTGAAAATGTCCCCGAACCAAAAAAATGGTTCAGATTTTTGAAAATGGTTCCGAACCGAAAAAATTGTTCCTTTTTGAAAATGGTTCCGAATGAAAAAAATGGTTACGATTTTTCGAAAATGGTTCCTTTTTGAAAAAAAATCCGAACCGAAAAAAATGGTTCCTTTTTGAAAATGGTTCCGATTTTTTGCAAATGGTTCCCGAATGAAAAAAATGGTTCCAATTTTTCGAAAATGGTTCCTTTTTTAAAATGGTTCCAAACCGAAAAAATGGTTCCGATTTTTTAAAATGGTCCCAAACCGAAAAAAAGGTTCCGATTTTTCGAAAATGGTTCCTTCTTTAAAATGGTTCCGAACAAAAAAAAAATGGTTCCAAACCAAAAAAAATGGTTCCGATTTTTTGAAAATGGTTCCAAATTTAAAAATGTTTCAAATTGAAAAATGGTTCCGAATTTTTCAAATGGTTCCAAATTTTTTTCAAATGCATACATACGTACAAGATCTATTCATATCTCTGTTGAAACGAAAAAGTTGTAACACGAAAGTTGTGGAAAACGGTGAGTCTCATATACGCGTGAAAGGATTTTTTCGAACCGTCGACTGAGTGTGACAAATTTAACAAAATTCATCTAAAAATATTAAAAACTTTGGTACAAAATTAAGAAGCTACATTCCACGAAACTCGAAACCAATCACGAGAATGGAACCTAATCGTGAACATACGCATATTTCGTGTATAAACTTTTTTGAAATGAAATATATTTGTGTGAGATGGAATATGTATTAGACTGTGTACACACCACTGGCGGCATCAAAACAGCGACACGAGAAAATAAAGAAGCAGTAAGAAAATAAAGAAGCGCGAAACAGTAAGAAAAATGCGTGCGCAAACGAAATTCTGTGTGAAGCAGTAGTCGAACCCACGTCGTTGGATTCATGCGAGCGAGAAAAGAAACAATCACGAAACAGTTAGAAAAAAGCGTGTACAAGGAGTCGAACCCAGGTCGCTGGCTTCAAACAAGCGAAACAGTGCGAAGCATGACCGTGTGCCGGCCCATCTAAACAAACTAGTAGGCGGCGCAAGTTCTACGCGGCGCTAACGCGCGCCGCAAAGGCGCTCCCTGCCCCGAGTCCATATACCGACTCGCTAAAAGCGATAAATAGTGATTGCGGCTCGAAAAGGAATGTGGAGCTAGCCAACAGGGTTGTATGGGCCGTAGCTTATCACTAACAAGGCAATTACAGGACTTGCTGGGCCGCAACAGAGCCACAGCGACTGAGACCTACATTTCCATGATTGGCCCTTATTGTCTCACAAAACAAAAACAAAAACAAAAAAAGCAGAAGGGCGCTTACGCTGAACGTACAACATGAATACTCTCGATTATCCTAGATTTTATTACTGTTACTACGTACTTCTAGTGCCAGTGTATTTTTTCACCCAAGTAATTGCATGCATGTTACTGTTATAAAGAAAAAGCATTGCATGTTACTCCTTGTACAGTTCCAAGTTACAACGTACTGTTTGCCGGCCTGTCTGTCCCTCCGATCGACTCCGAGTCACCCCACCTCAGCAGCCGGCCCGTGGTCATTCTGCAGTACCCATCTTTTCTTTTCTCTCGTCCATTCACCAACGCTAATCTCTATCATTGTCCTTCCAGTGGAGTCTCCTGTTCCTTTGCGTAGTACTACTCTACTAGCTAGCCATATAGCTTGTCCATCCAAACAGATATCGATCGCATCCTGGCTAGCGGCCGGCTTGCCTGTTTGTTACTTCTACCATGCATGATGAAAAATGGCTCTTGGTGAATGTGAAAATGCAGCCAATTAATTATGAGCTTGGTGCGCCCATGCCTGTGTTATAAACGATAGTGGAGAAATGACGAAGAAAGCGGAAGATCAACCAACGGGGACATGAGATTTAACGTGGAAAACCCCTCCAACAATGTAGGAGAAAAACCACAGGCGCCAGCCAGCAATACTTCACTATATCGGGTGAGGTTACAAACGCCAGAGATTTACAACGTGCGACTTATCTCAACCGGCGGCTAACAAGAGGTATATATATGGTGGCATAAAATCTTAAGTCGGCTGCGGTCCAACTCGAAAACGATTCGTACCGTACCGCCTAATTTCTGACTTCGGTGCGCTGCGCTCTCCTTGTCATAAGTTGGTCTTTATCAATATATACGAATTTGGATCATCACAAAATAACAGCCTGCCGCCTGCCGGACATCCATGCATATAGATATAGAGAGGTCCAAGCTTATTTTCCTCAAAATGCCCGGCGATGTTGTCGACTCGATCGGGACAGAGACCAAGTCTATCCTATCGATCCGTCTTCAGTTCAGCGATCCACGACCACGAAGCTAGAATCTAGGGAGCAGGAATGCTGCATCTGTATACTCCATCTGCATGCATGCATGTGCGTGCAGTACCGTATTGGTACTGGAGCTAGCTTATAGCAAGTCATAGCGTTAACTATTCCTGTACGCTCGTAACCTAGCTAGCTCGAGGCGGTTATTAATTTGGTTGTCAAGTCTTACTGTTCATTTCTGTCTACATGCATGATGCATGTCACACATACCGGTGACCAAAGCCCACACGTAGACCTGACCAATTTGCCAGTTACGAGCTATTACCAACATATACACAAGCCTATTTTCATCAATGGAGATATTCTTTCTTATAAAATATTGAGGAGAGTACATAACAAAAGGTAATCACGACCGAAACATTACAAGATAAGAAATAAACACCTAAGGTTAAGTCGACTTTTTTGGGCTGCAATGTCTTCATGAAGATAAATTCCATTTGCTTCATCATCGCCAGCCGTAGACGACACATGGACAAGTACTTTCGGCCTATATGCCGAGACCAGCCAATGAAGAACAACACAATAACAAGTAACAACACATTTAACAAGATAACAACACAAGTGTATCATCATTGACATGATCCTATAAGGCCAAGACAAGAGCCTTCAACAAGAAGAACCCACAACAAAGAAGTAAGAAACATGTTCCCGATGGGCCTAATTTTTGTTTTGCGAAAAGTGAGTAACCCCGGCTTATACATCAATTGACACACACACAACCATATTTATTACTGAGTCTTGAAATTAATTGTTTTAGGGAGTGAAAAGCATTATGTAGAAATCAACCAAAACAATAGGATATATATATGATGCACATTTGCATTACAAATCTTATTATACTAGGCCGACAAACATATCTGTTGAACATATCACAAGCTATTATCTTCAAATGGTTGCATATACTGTCCGAAGATCTTCACACGTCAAGAGGAAGCATCATATAGCATGTACGGATCTAGTACGTGAGCTACAAAAGGTGGGAAACCCCTTTGTTGTAAAAAATATATATCATTATGACAAGTCCATAAGGATCAACTAAAAATGCAAAGACACGCAAGTCTTATATTGCCTACTAACCTCATTCAACCAGTCTTCGAACATTTTCACCATAACAATTAGAGGAGGTAAGTTAAAGTTTATGTGAAACTCCTATATAGTTCTACTTTCCTTGAAACTATTTCGCGAGCCATGGGACATGAGAGACATCGATGCTAGATTATTTTCTCCTCTGAACAAAAGCAACATCTATTACAACCATTTCAATTACGCTTTACTGAAATATCTTTAGTTAAGTGAACCCATTTATGTATAAACAAAGTAAAAATCTTATTTTAAGCGAGACTTTAAGTTTCCACATTTACTACCGAAGAAATCCAGTATGGCTTAATTCATTTAGTCAACATAAATAGATTTCACCATGAAAAGAACAGAAGTGTGCAACTTGCACTTGAAGATATTTGGCCCGTGAGTAAATTAACTCTGGGCCGTAGGTGTATCATTCTAGACCAAACGTGGAAACGAGTGGTACTTACTGGGCCTCCTTTATTTGACTCTGGGCCGGCTAGCTTGAAGCCTGCCAGCAGCATGGATCTGCGCAACTCAGGGAAATAAGTGATACTGGTACACTTATATAAGAATACAAAAATAAATGAGTAAAACCGTGTTTGTTTGTTTTGTGATTCGGAAAATGCACGTCCAAGTGCTGGTGGTGCAAGTCACTTTCCCCAAAAAGGTGTGTGCCCACGTCTGTGGGAAACCAAGTGAATTCTAGCGCCCACTTGCAACAATCTACTGCGAGCCTTGCATTGCCTTGGCTGCTGACTGACTGATTCCTCGATGCTCCCACTCTTCACTGCGCCTGCTTCCCTCTTGTAACTGTTCTTGTCCACTCACGCACCCTGTCTCTCAGTTTTGCCTGCAGCAGCTGCTAGCCATAGCCAGTGCTGTCTGCCAACTTAAGCGTACGTGCACTGGTTCACAGCACAGAGCCAAGCCTTCCTTCCACGAGTCACGGACAGCCTAGCCTGGGCCTGTCCTTGTGTACCCAGCCAATCACTTGATGCACATTATAACTCCGTCTCTTGTTTGTTTGTTTTTTTGTCCCGGAGCGCACTTCCTACATACTCCCTCCGTTCTAAAATACTTGTCTTTCAGGTACATCCAAATTTGGACAAATAGAAGACAAGTATTTTGGAACGGAGGGAGTACATATGTACATACTCGAAAGTTACCTCAAAGCATCTCCACCGGCATTTCATTCATTTGTCCCGACTCCTCCAAATTATGTCCGCTTTCGTGTGTCCGACACTTGTCCGGCACAATGGGGGTGCTGTTGAACCCCCTCTGGGGCGACGACGACGGGCCGCTTCTGCCAGGGCGACCTCGATTTTGCCCCGAACGGTGCCGTCGGGCTCTAAGCAAAACCGCGTCCACTCGGTGACGTTGTTGTCTGGCTGGCCGGCGACGGAAGGGGTGGGGTGGGGGGAGATGCTCTCACTGCCACTACTCGGTGGAGATACAGTGAGTAAGAGAAAGAAAAGACTGAGGATCCAAGTACAGGAACAGTCAGGTAGTAATCCAAGAGTCCACACATACGTACAACTTGTTCACTTTCAGCTACTACCTGGATAATAATATGTGTGCACATCCAAGAGTAATAATAATCAAATTGGAATTTCATCTTTTTGGGAGAATTTGATCGATCATGGTGACAAACTGACCATATCGGCAGCTAGCCAGTGCTAGCACACAAACCAAAACTCTACCGGCAGCTAGCAGCACCTACGTCCTGCTCCACGCTGCAGGAGATTTAGAATTAATAATCAATCGCTAATTTTTTTCATCTTTTTTCCCCACCTCCTAATTAAAAGTCTAGCTCTCATGAGAACGAATGATCCAAGCAGAGGGCGCTCCTAAGCCAGGAGAAGCTAGCTTCAATGGAGCAGCTAGCAATGAACCGAGACGAGACGACGATGGATGGAACGGAATGGATGCATGGTATGATGATCTGGCGCCGTTGCAGCTCTAGCCGAAGAACCCGGTGCTGCTCCACACGGCGTCGCGCACCCGGCTGAGGTCGCGTCCTTTCAGCGTCCTCCCCACCCCTTCGAACACCGACGGCGCCGCCGCGCCGCGCCCGCCGCTCCGTGCCTGGAGGTACTCGTGCGGCGCCACCCACTCGCCCTCCTCCTCGCCACGGCAGCTCACGCCGTAGTACTGCTGCTGCTGCTCCCCGCCGTCCGGCGGGAACCTGGCGGCCGGCCACTCGGGCACCTTCACTGGCGCCGAGCTGGCCACGTGAGGATGATGGTGGTTGTGGCGCGCGGCCGGCGCCGTGGCCGTGGCCGCGGTCGCCTCGAAGGCCAGCGACAGGCCACCCGCGGTCCACCGGCCGCGACGCTCCTGCTCCGGCTGCCTGCTGTTGGTGGAGCGGCTGGTGGAGTCCGGCGCAGGCGCTGCGGCGAGCACCGACCAGACGTCCTCCTCGTCGAGGTCGGCGAGGTGATCGGCGGCGCCCTGGCCGTTGATGACCTGGACGGGGTACAGCAGCCGCTCTGACCCGTACCTGCTGCAGCTGCGGCCCTGATGCTTCCCCATCTATCGATCGCTGGTTAGCTACCTAGCTTTTGCAAACTGGAATCAGCTAGAGAGCTTCCCTCCCTAGCTATATATGGATGGATGGCAAGCAAAGAAGAGAGAATAAGAAGAATCTTCGCTAGTATAGTTAGCTAAAGATGAAGCCGATGATTGAAGCTTTTCAATTAGCTCTCACACAACACAAAGCATCATATGATGCTTCCTACGACTATATGTCTGCCGTCTCCGTGTGCACCCAAAAAAAAAACTAACTTTTTTAGAAAAGAAAAAGGAAAAGTGAGGCTATTTTGAGAAATTCTGTGGTTGGGAAGGAAGGAACTCCTTCACCGAATGGAAGTGGAATGGAATCGATGGGCGGGCAGCCGGTATTTATATTGTGCATCCAGGTGGTGATTTCCTGTGTAGGATCACCGTGTGCGCGGGGCGGTTTTTGGTGAGCCATGACGTCGCCGGAACAGCGAGATGAGAATTGAGATGGAGACGAGAGCTGCCCACGTGACTGCCAGCATGGGGTGGGCCCGCAGGCGTAACCTGTTGTGACCTCACACGTGGCCGGTCGTCCACGTGGGCCCGCCGGGTTGCCAGCTACAGGGTGCCACGTAACGATACACAGTGGAGCCCCCGGGGTATGTCATCATGTAACCGCGCCCATTGCATTCTTGTCCTTTCCGCCAAAACACAACGCATGCATGCATGTACAATACAAGTGTACAATTCAATCTAGGTTACATCTTCACTGATTCAGATTGACCAGATCAATGGAATGTTACGCAAAAACGATTAATGATCTCAATTTTTACACTCATCCGTCTTCGGACAATGTGAAAAATCATTGTGAACGGTGAGTTCGCTCACACGCATCACGATGGAGGCGGGGAATGTATTAGATGGATTCCGAGGAGATTGTATTCTGCTGCAACAGGTCACACTGAGCATGATTAAGACAAATATATGACCTTAATCCGTGAACTTCATATTGTAGGGCAAATGGGTATTAGTTGATTCCAAGGATGGATGGATCTAGGAGCTACGCTTGTTGGGTGGGGGGGTGGGGGGCTAAGATAGTGTTTTAAACTTAATGAGTCATGCCTTTTCACCAAGCACATTGGGGGAGAGGGCTCTCTTTTCAGAGAAACAAATTGTCTTCTTCACACCAACTCATCCGATGAAACCATTTTGTGTAGCTGACGGAACTTGGTGAATGCGTAAACCGTTTGGTCTCCGCCAATTTGGAGAGTGCTCTATGATTTCACTTTCAAAAGTAGCTCTATTTTTTTATGTAATGATGTAGAGAACTTGTCCTAGAGAGAGATTAAAAATTGTATGAAGTGATATCCTTTTCGTTTGCGGATGGGTGTTATACTTGTTGTTAACCAATCGTGAATAAGGAAATCTCAACTATCATGGATTCACTTTGAAAAGACGAGGAGAGAAACAAGCTGAGGAGTTAAAAATAGGGGCATGCACATTCAACGGTTCAGAGGATGCAGGACCACCGGTCGTCATGAGTGAGTCCCTTTGTCTTAATTTGAGTGCATAGCTAGCTAGCACTACATAGTACTGTACGTGTTTATTTTGGCTTATGCCTCAACATTCTTCCCTAAACAAATGAAATGGCAAGAGACATGTCATGTGAACTATACAGTCCAATTTAAGCATGACGTGCATGGATTAATCGTAAACACGGTTTTTTACATCCACAGTATTCCACATCAGTATATAACGACCTGTCATTGTTGGGATTTTTTTAGGCAGGCAGCGATCCGCTCGAGCGGTTTGGTCGTCGACTCGTGTGGTGGTGGCCTCGGCTTCGGCGTGTGACTTCGTGTTGCGTCGATTTAGACCAGTTTTTCTTATAAACTCGCCAATTCTCTTCTTCTATATCAATGGAATGGCAAGCCTCTTGCTTTGTTAAAAACAATACTGTAAAATCTTCAACTATGTTGCTGCTTGTTTTGAAATCATGAAATGATGCAGAAGACCTAGCTTTATGTCGAGGACAAAAAAAGGAACCAGGCAGATGCACGCCCCCAAAGGTAGAGGAACAACCGGACAAGATACAATTGTGAATTTCACACTATCGAAATTCCCGTGAAATATGTACTACTCCCTCCGTTCATAAAAGAATGTCTCAACCTATCTCAAATATGTATGTATCTACACACTAAATCATGTCTACATACATGTAAATTTGACAATGATTGAGACATCCTTTTGTTAACGAAGGGAGTATACGAGATTTACGTGGCAGAGTACAGTATAGACGATCAATGGAGACGTTGTAGGGACAGTAGTGATCGACTGGTTGAAATGGCAGGTACAGGGTGGAGTGTATGTAGCTATCGAGACAAAAGTAAGCTTCAGCCCTATCCTCCAAGTGTGGTCGCCTCCTATAATCAGTTGCCCATTCACATCAAGCACAAAATTTGGAATTAGGCACAATAATGACCCGTCATTGTCTTGGACACAACCATATATAAAACTAAAACCAGTTTCAATTCCATGTAAATATTTGAGAATAATTGGCCAGTGCAGATCAGCTTTCGAGTATGATTATTTAATAAGAACGTTTGAGCTAATTCATTATACTCCGTATATACCTACTGCCCTTACACAATATTTAGTTGTGAACTTGTGGTTGTGTATGTGACATACAGATCTAGCCAGAAAAAATCTGAAAAGTGGTAACCGCTCACAACTCACAAGGCCTATCAATCCACACACTCTTAGTTGCCTTCTGAAAACCATGTCAAAAAAAAGTTGCCTTGTGAAAACACTGCTTGTCATTGGCCTGGCAAGATCAAAGCAGTTTCCACAAGTAATGATTAATCAATATTCAAAAGAGCTTGTGGCGCATATATAAAGATTCGGATGCAAAATAATATTACACAATGATCATGGGAGGCCGAGATTCAATAGGCCACACTATCACATCATGGACATCCATGATGTGACATTAAAGTTAATTAGTAGCCACATATTTGGAAATTTTTGAATCCTTGATTTGTTTAAGATATTAATCTAGAATTGAAGTAGTGAGTTAATTACTAAGCGAATAATTTGTGCTTGACATGTGTTAGCACTCATATACGTGGGTAATGACATGTGTTAGCACTAATAAGCTCTCATAAATTCAGATCATATGAGGATTGATAAACCACAATGAATTCGAATTGGAGTTAGTTAAATATAAAGCCAAGCCATTTCCATCAGTTCGGACTTTTGAGATAATGGACTAATGCATCAATTCAATAGTTTCAATTCGAAAATCTTCTTAGTTTCACAAAATTGACCCAGACCATGATGTTTTCAAGCAATCGTACGTTTTGATATAAAATTTATTTTTCCTAATTTACCATTTCGCTGTTGGACCTAGCCAATAATTTTAGAATAAGAAATGATTGAAGGTACATAGATATTATGTTCCCCAGGGTCAATGGAAAATGGAGGTGGTCACATCACAAAGATGCAAGGCAAATAACCGAATCTTCCATTGAATCACCATACTATTTTACTCTCATCTGGTCGAGGTAGACCACACGTACGCATAAATTATCTTTACGCCCTTCTTTTATTTTTGATTCCTCCTCTCACTATCATTTTTTATGCAGATCCAGGGGATCTTATATCGAAGAAGAACCTTCGGAATAAGTAAATTTCGGTGGAGATTCAAGATGGTGACCTTCTCAGAATACATAAACGCTGTCATGTCGAATCATTTGAGCGCTGGACTTTGTGTGTCCCGATTAAAAAATAATAGAAGTACTTTATGTGTCGCGAGTAAAAAATAATAAAAGTCCCATAATAGAAATGCATCATACTGTAGTACCAGTAGAGATGTTTCGTTCAATCAATCAGCTGTGTGATGATTTCTCGCAAAAAAAAAAATCAGCTGTGTGATGATTTGTGTGGATGAGAAAAGAAAAAAAGGAAATCGGAAATCGTGAAGAGGATTGGTGAAGACGGCAGCGTGGGCCAGAAAGCTTGTTGGCGAGCGGGCGTGCGTAGGGTGGGCCAGAGGAAGCAGACAGGGTAAAGCAAGGAGCCAACGAGATTCCATTAGCTCCGGGCCCACCTGCAGCAGCTGCCAAGGGCCGGGTGGGCCTCCCCTTCGGCCCTTGCCTTGGTTTGCCAGCATGTACGAATAGTAGCTAGCTGCTTGTTGCTTTCTCTCTCAGAAGGAGAGAAAAAATGTCTGCCAGTTGTTGGTTGGTTTGAGCTGAGGGTGGCTTGGATGCTCATGAGACGTTGCATTCTTGGTGGTGATCCAACTTAACTGCTGCCGCTTGCTTCTTTACTGTCGATCGGCGCGTCACTGTCGCCCAAAAGTAATGGAGTTCAGCAGTTGAGCTTCGTATGAACCACATGTCTTGCAGCCAGCCAGATATCGGCAGAGTTTCTTCTCCCCCGTTTTCTTGTAAGTAGCAATCGTGAAGGTTTTCGCAATAATGCAGGTGCAGGTTTAGACAGACCGGGAGGCGCTGGCCGGCCAGATCCGTGTCTAGATAGCGTTTATTAGTCGCTTATTATGCATGCAGGGCATCTCTATTATATTCAGTACATGATATATACAATCACACACACGTAAGTTAATCATTAATTCAGCATGTGATACATGCATTCTGTTAATACTGCGCACCAGCTAATCTATCTATACTATTATTAAAAGAGCAAACATGTCACAGATACATTAAATTTAAGTCGTTCAATATCCGATCAACGGATCAGATCGTTCCAACAATGTTGAGCACCGCAACACGCCTTTTCAATTTGTTATATTACGAGAATTGCCACCGCATCCGCCGCCGGGAGTCGACGGGCAGGTTGGTCGTCGCTCTGGTCCCCCTCCATCGAGGCTCTCCCACCGCCGCTGTGAGCGGACGCCAAGGAAGCGGTGGACGCGGCCGCGGGGCACTGTCGACCCAATCCGGTGAGCCATCCGGAATCATGCCGGTAGTATTCAGGTAGGAGCTCCCAACCGGGAAGAAGCAGGACCGCCGCGGGAAGAGCTACTGATCGAACGGGAGATGCAGTACAAATCTAACGATGCAATTTGATGAACAGACCCGGGCTCGGTGGGTACCGTCCCGATGGGTTCCTCCGATTTATGCATGCCGTAATCTAGCACTGCCCCGATTCCTCCGATCAAAGGTAAATCTGGCTGGCTCTTCTTCACGTTTCCTTTATTGATCCTTGGCTGGCCTCTATTTGATGGACTTTGATTCCGTCCAGTACGCCTATGTGCCGGCCGGCCGGCCAGACGCAGGGTGAGTGCTTGATGGATTGCTTCCATGCCTGCTACTGTACATATTTCAGTACTGTTTGCTAAGAACAGGCCGGGACATGTTGTGGATACACTGCTAAGAACAGGCCGAAACATGCACAGAGTTTATTTGACCATTCTAAGCAGCATGGTTAGTGAATACACTGCTTTTGCAAAGTGTTTTTGCTGCTTGGTACTTCTTTAAGATTACACTTCATACTTTAGTTCTGATCAGAAAACACTAGAGGCTTTTACTGCAAATAAGAATTTGGGAATACACATGTCTTCTTCTTAATAATGGTCTAATTCAGTATACATGGCTTAAGTACAAACTGGAATACTGCAACGAGGACGAGCTGCATAGGACTATAATTTTTTTGCAAAATAAAATGAAGTATATTGCTCCCAGAAATTTATCACGACGTAATGGTTAGGGTACAGCTGATGTATCATTCTAGCAAAGACATGTTTTTGATAGGTAAAAGACAAAGATCCAAATGTACATGATTTTCCTGTTTTCTGCAAGAGCATCAGGAATAAAGATCTAAGAGGTAAGAGCTACATGAATATTTTGATACAAAATCCTGAATTTTCTGTATTTTGCTTGTAGAATTAATGGATGCCGGAAACATCCAATCCGTCGTCTCTGATAATAAAGCTGGATCATAATGCCTGTGCATATGTAAATTCGGTCATATGATTTTACCGGTGCTCTAGCTGAATAGCAAACCTTGTTCATGATTCTTGATACTATATTGAACATACTTTTTTTTAAACTTCTGGGAGACGGTTACATATGGTACTATACCTGAATAACGAACATTGTTCATGGCTTTTGATTGGCTATGAGAGATGTTACAGAAGTACATAGGCAATGTTCTCATATAACCATAGCCTACATGAATCCTTTTAATCAATACTGACACTGGCTTGATCAATGGGGGATGTTCCTCACGTGCGGAATTCACATCTGTTGTTAGCGTCTTAATTTTCTTTCAAAACTTGGTTAACTGAACATGTGACGACTATGAGGATAGAGTACGTGAATATTATCACGGTTCTTAGAAATCACCAGGGAGCATCAATTTTCTTATGATTTTTGCATGATCATACCTCGAATTAGCTTTGTCAATGCAATCATTTTCACGCGTATACTTGACCTAGGATCAGGCAAGTAATAGAAACTTGAGTTAATTCCAAGAAGGTTAGGAACAGTTAACCAAGCTAAAAAAACTTAACCATGGATGACCAGGATAAGAGTAGTGTTACCTCTATTTCTTTAGGAAATAGACAATTTACAAGTTTACATAATATGAAAATCAACAATTATCTCCTTGCAGGTTATGTAAACATCTTTGAGTACAATAAAAAAAATTGGGACGCCATATATTTGCATATCTGGCCAAGTGAGGCCTGAAGGCAACGGCGGAGTCAGGGGGGACCAGCAGGGGCCGTGGCTCCCCCCAACATGCAGATTTTTTTTAAGACCCCCGGATTTTTTGTGCAAATAGTTGAGTATCTATGTCCATCTCAAAAACTTTAGCACACTAGTTAAAGCATGGGAGCTGCTCACAAAAGATCCTATGGAGGGTGATAAAGCTTTTTGACTTTTCCTCCTTCGTTCACACACACACGAAGCTTCACTCCCCTGTCTCCCATGTGCGTTTCTTCTCCTCTGCTTTCTCTCCTCTCTCTCTGTTCATTAAACATTGATGATGTATGCTCTCTGGCCTCAAAGTACTACTATGATGATTTTACAGAGCAAGAGAGAAACAACCTGAGATGTACATCACTATGAGCTTGACATACCTACAAATTCAAGGTTTCAAAATCTATCAAGTGTAGCAGATCTTTGTCAACAACTTGCAAAAACCGGAAAATCGGTTGATTATTATTTGATTGACAGGTCGTGCTATATTTTCACTCTCATATAATCATATTAGTTTATTTCATCATCACATAATATTGATTATTTGTTCTTGTAGGCTGATTCGACTTGTTTCGGCAATGAAACTAGTTAAAACAAGGCTTCGAAATAAAATGGAAGACGGGTTTTTAAGAGATTGCTTATTGATATACATCGAGAA
This sequence comes from Poa pratensis, assembly GCA_947311845.1. Classification (NCBI taxonomy): domain Eukaryota; kingdom Viridiplantae; phylum Streptophyta; class Magnoliopsida; order Poales; family Poaceae; genus Poa; species Poa pratensis. Next base: position 53,462,482 of record CAMZMU010000047.1, on the reverse strand, counting down.
AGAGATTGCAATGGGCTTCTCGACGGATGAAATTATTGATGAGTTCAATACCGAGAGTCGCCGTGTGCCATTCGATTGAAACATGTTAGTTCCTCGTCGTCCAATTGTATATTTTTCTTCGCTAGTTCCATGTCACCTCTTTTGTAGATGTCTGATTATCTCCTCAATACTTAATGTGGGTATACTAGTACATATTTTGGGTAAAATCATGATTATCACCTATATATTTTGTATGTGCTTTTACATCTTTGAGTTATGCTCTGTGTCCCCCCCCCCCCCGTGAGTTTTTCCTGGCTCCGCCGTTGCCTGAAGGAGATGATTCCAATGGTTTATTAACTCAAAGTGAAATATGGTTCTCCTATAGCAAGATTGATACATGAATATCTCTACAATTTTGAAGTTTTTCCGCACCTTTTGTTTGCATTTAGTATTCACCGTTCATCTATTGGGATTGTAGACAATGGCGTACGTCAGGAAAGAATGCAGCGGTGGGGTTCAAGTGTCTGATTGAGGTGCAGATACAAGAAGCGAGGGTTCACAGGTCGTTGTCTAGCTGTTGATTACCATTAGTGATTACTCACTTTCATCATAAGACAAGGCTTTTATTATTTCATATTTTCTTGACTGATATATAGCTTTTTTATAACCCAATCACATTTAGCATGTGTGGTAGTTGCTGCTTGTGAATACAAATTTTATATGATCACTTTTTATTAGCTAGCAAATCTATTTTGCCTATCTAAATTTGTTTCGTACAACATAAATTGGCAACATGTGGCCCCTATTTATTATATATGTACATGCTGATTGTATTTACGTGGGTACTATAGCCTAAAAATGTAGCTATGAATTCAAGTTTTACAAGTGCTGCGGGCAATATTTGTATGATTTTCACGATTACTATTTCTGTTGGCATCTGAAACAAGCCAGGAGTGTCGTAAGGAGGCTTAGCTACTCATTTTATTTCGTAATATTTATTTACTATTTAAGCATCTACCTGTGGATGCTTATGTAGTGATAGCTGCTAATTTTAGACAAAAATCGAAGAATAAAAACATGTGGTTGTGCCACACAGTTTCAAAATAGACAGCAGAGACAGGATGAGAGACGTGAAATGATGGATAATGATTTTGATTAGTTATTAATGTATTATTATTGCTTCATTTAATATTTTCTTCGCAGAAAAATAGTAAATTAGAAATACCAATGTCTCAGCAAACAAATAGATGAGTTGAAAGAGTCAATCAATCTTCATGAGTTAAAAAGTTTTGCCATGGTAAAATAAAACAAATGGGTTGTAAAAGAGTTTGACCTTTTACTCATCCAAATTTTGACGAAGTGAGTATGTACGGTTTGCGAAACGTACTCTGCATGCCACCTCGTCAAGTGTCTCACGAGGAGGAGCGACCTCTTTGCCCGAGACGAAGGGCGGGCGCCACCGGAAGCTTAGCCTAGTATGAGGGAGATGTAAGAATTAGTGGAGTGGCAAAAGTTTATGCAAGTATTTCATGCTACAGGCAGGGCCTAGATGGCTTGCGGCTGTCACACACTTCAGGCAAGGATGCTTAACAGGTAATCATCATACATCATGTAAAAACAATTTTCAGGTGGGAGATGACACGTTGAGAAAGAGATCGGAGAAGATAAAGTTATGTGGAATGGTGACGGGAAAGAAGACTGGAATAAATTGGTTTGAGGGAGCATTTTAGAAGGTTTTGTGAGTTCGAGGGGTAATTCTAAGCAAACTGAAACTGAGAACTGTAATATGAACTTTGAGACAAGCTCAGGGTAGTTTGGACTCTGTCTCTTTACTAAGATCACACGTGCATTGCACGTGAACGTCAACTAGTATGAAAAGATAGATTCATCTAAAAATTTCTGTCAGATTTAGCGGCGTGTGTACTTGGGTGTCACTACACGGGCACATCTAAAAGGCCAAGGTCTTTAACATGGCTGGGCCCTGTACTGCTCAAGTCACTTTCCTGAAGCCTGCTAGAGGCCCTTCACTAATTTGGCCCTCGGAGACTTCTCAGCTTCATGTACAGAAATCTCAGGGAGCTCCTGTAGGTCGGCGACGCAAATCGCCTCCGTCGCCTGAGGCATAAGTCACAGTTTTTTCGTGTTTTAAAATTCTTTTTAATATGAACATTTTTAAATCTGAATAAATTTTGAATCTGAAGAAATTCGAATTCGAACAAATTTCAAAATTCGAATCTGAAAATTTTCAAATCTGAACAAAAATCGAATATGAACAAATTCGAATCGGAACAAATTTCAAATTTAAACATTTTCCCCAAATTTTGAATCCGAACAAATTTTAAATCCAAACAAATTTCGAATCTGAACAAATTCGAATCTGAACAAATTTTAAATTTGAACAAATTTCGAATCCGAACAAAAATCCGAATCTAAACAAATTTCAAATATCACATTTTTGAAAATCTGAAAACTCTTTCGAAAATCTGAAACTTTTCCAAAGAAAAAAAAAGAAACAAAACAAAAAGAAAACAACAGAAAAATAAAAGAATAAGAAACAGAGAAGAAGAAAAAACGCCGAAGTAGGCCGGCCCACCAGCGTCGCAATCCCACATCCCCTTCAGGCGACGCGCGCCTTTTGCGTCGCCGTGGGCGATGTATAGGATTCGCCGAAATCTCAACTGTGGTACGTACCTCTGCTCTCTGCTCTACCAATGCAAACTCCACTGTACAGATCTCGAGCATATCTACTCCCAAATACACAGCTGTATAACAGCATTGCCAAATGCAGGCAATGCTACGTTGTGTTGAAGCCTGGCGGTGCTGCCGTCGTCGAGCAGGGTGGAGGCTCTCCGGAGTTCGAGGTTCGACGACTTCCCGTCCGCAAGGGGCCGTCTTTTGATCCAAGGTTTGAGGAAGACGCAGCGGCGGCGCACCATCGGCACGTCCTGTTCCTCGCCGGCGACATCGTTTTGCAGAAGGACCTATGTGTAATTTCTATCTTTGTGGGTGACTTTCTGTATTAACCAGGCTTTGATGTAATCAGTGGTTTCTAGCAAAAAAAAAAAAAAAATGCAACGTTGTAGCAGCACATATGCACAGAAAATTCAGTTACAACACAATGCTAGTTTGGGCACCTGCCTCGCCTCGCATATGCATACCGGCTATCAGCGACGTGTACACATAACATGGACGAATGCACTTCAATTAGAGTAGATTTCGACCTCAGTTAGCGTACCTGGATAAATAATGTACTCCGTATGTACAAATGACAGGGGACTGGAATGCAGATGATTTTTGGGTACACGCACTAGTAGGGAAAAGCTTATAGGTGAGATGTTATCAGTGGCGCACCAGCCACTTGTGCGTCACTGATAGTCTCTCACCAGGTTTCCTGGATTTTGAAAAAAAATACCAGTGGCGCACCAGATTGCAGTGCGCCACTGGTAAATTTTTAGCAGTGGCGCACCGTAAACCTGGTGCGCCACTGGTAAGTTCCAGCAAAATTTTGAAATTTTCGGGGTGGAGGAGAGAGACTACCAGTGGCGCACCGGGTTTGTGGTGCGCCACAGGTAAATTTTTTATCTGTGGCGCACCGAGAGCATGGTGCGTCACTGGTATTTCTTGGCAGATATGTTGGAAAGTGGACAGAGAATACCTGTGGCGCACCACTGCACGGTGCGCCACAGGTAAAAAATTTAGCTGCGCAGGTAACTTTGCCTCCACGGGTCGCGCATCCTCTCTCTCTCCCTTATCCTCTCTTCTCTCTCCAACTCACCACTCGCACAAAATTAAAGCAATTTCTCCTCTCCGCCACAGAAAAGAGCTAGCTAGGGTTCCACCGGCGCCGCCACTGGCCGACGCCGGCCGTCCGCGACCGCCACCGGCCGGCCGCCTTCCTCTCGATCTCTCTGCTGGCCGTCGCCCGCGGCCTCCGACGAGCAGGCGCTGGCCGCCGCGGCGCCAAGGCCGCGGAGATCGACAAGCAGGCCTCACCACCTCGCTCCGGCTCGCGGCCCGCCGTCGCCCACCTACCTCGACGCGCGGACCAAGAAGCACGGCGGCGACAGATGGAGGCTCGTTGCCGGCGATGTATGCACGGCGAGCTGCGGCATCGATCCAGGTATGCTCGCAACCAAGCCCTACTGGTGGTTTGCAGATTGTATGGTTGCTCTGATGTCTGTGTGTACGTTCTAGCCAGTAGCAGAGGACTCAATTCTCGCTACGAATTTCTTGTGTATCCAGGCACTTGTCCAGTAGCAGTACCTGATCTGCTTCTTCTGTGTGTATTTTATTTTCAGGTCAATAATGTGCAACACCAAACTGTGTAGCTAGTCCCTCAAACGATAAACTGAATTTAGTTTAGCTTGAACCTAAAGTCGAATCTGATCAACTTTCAACACCTATTTGTCCTCAACACTGGAGCTAGTCCCTCAAATTTGTTCATTCTGTTGAGCTACAAGTTGATATATGCCTATTCTTGCTGCAGTTTTGGACGATGGTATCGGCACGAGGCTGCGGTAGCGACGACATCGTCACCCTCCCGGCTGCCCGGATCTAGCCGACGATGCAAGGCTGCTCGCGCTGCTGCTGCATGTCTTCACCGAGTTGCTCGTGTCACTGGGAGGAGAGGTACAAAATTTCTTCACTTTTCTCCATGTCATCTGCTCATTGCCCCCTCTAGCAATCACCTAGTGCATCTATCGAAAATTCAGACCACACGCACACATTCAGATGTCTTCTGTTTGCTTCACATTAAGATGCTTCCCATGATTAGTAAGCATATTTAGAGACAAGTAACTAGACCTCACTCTAGAAAGAGAAGTTATACAGTACATACATGTATGTTAAAGATCCTGGCTGAAATAGTACATGAAAACCTGAAACTGAGTATAGTACATCAAGCCTTCACTACCCTATTTCAGTTTCCAATACCTGAAAATGTTTACATGTGTAAACTAGCAAAGCCTTCATGTTCTTATTCATCTCCCAAGTCAGTATGATGCATGCTAGACTTTGTGGTGCTCTTTTCTAGATGGAGGCAAGCAAAACCAAGGAAATTCTAGAGATTGTAAGGTGTCGTGAAGTACCAACCATTTATTCTAGATTTTCTTTCTCTTTATCAAGTTGAATGAACATGTTAGTACCCCTCAATTAAAACTTGCATAGGCAAATAGGTAAACGGATGTGTTCTGCTTTTAATTGTTCGCTTCTCCTTATGCATACATAGGCAGCAAGTTTGCTGACGATATGCTGCGGCGACGACGACATGGGATGCGGCGACGAAGACATCGACAAGGGGTTGCAGCGACGCCACCATAGCTTTTGTACATTTGAAAAAAAAATAACAGTCTGTGAACTATATTTGTATATTTGGACAGATGTGTATCTTGAACTGTTGGATGAAATTTCACTCATCATGCTATTTGTGTTTCTGAACTTCGCAACAAAATTATTGTTTTGATTTTTTTTTGAATCCCGAAAATGATACTAGTGGCGCACAAAATAGAAAGGGCGCCACTAGTAGCATATTTTTTTAATATTCCCAAATTATTAGCAGTGGCGCACAAAACAGCATGTGCGCCACTGGTATTCACTTACCAGTGGCGCACAATTCGTCATGTGCGCCACTGATAATTGAGATAGGTGCCCCCACAGCTCACCAGTGGCGCACCAGAATTAGCTATCAGTGGTGAGTTACCTGTGGCGCACCAGCCACAGGTAACACTTATCAGTGGCGCAAGTTTAGTGGCGAACCACTAGTGCGCCACTGATAGCATATTTTGGTGCGCCACTAATATGCTTTTCCCTACTAGTGGCGTATACTCCCTCCGTTCCAAATTAATTGACTCACACTTGTCAAAATATGAATGTATCTAGACACTAAACAAGTATAGATACATCCGTATTTAGACAAACTAGCAAAGTGGCCCGCGTACATGCGCGGCGACCTCTTGATTGTCTTTTAAAATTTCTCATATGATATTTTAAAGGGAAACAATTCCAGACAATCTAATAAAATTTTGTGTATGAAGATAAGTAATAACTTTCTAATCTTTTTCATTAATTTGTAATTTTTAACTTTACTTAAGACGTTTTATATGCATAAAATTACTACTCAATTAATCTTGTACCATTGACCTATTTTTAAAATGTGATATATATGTATATATGTCTTTAAATTTCCCGGATGGTATGTGTTTGTAAATTATTTGAGTTAGCTTAATTTTTTGTGCAATGAGAACCAATTTAATTCATCTGATGTCACCCATTTTTTCCAGCACGTCAATGTTCTTGTATCATGTGAACTTTTTTTTTGGTATTGCGTGATTATTTTTCTCAGTTATACCTTATGTGCAAGTGGTACTTAAGTATAAGTATACATCTCATGTATAACTTGAGATATTGCGAATTACGGTGCAAATCTAACAGCTCTGGGATTAATTGAGGTATGTCTTTATTTTGGAATAAGAAATATCAACAACTCCATTTTTTTACTCTCTTCTGTCAGTCATCCCTGTTTTTCTCCACTGCACACTATTCCACTTCTCCACTTTTCTCCATCGCTGGTCTAGATCTAGTTGTCTCCTGTCCTAGAAATCCAGCAAAATCAGACCGCCGATGTTTTCCATTGCCTACAACTGTAGCATACAAATGGAGCATGAGGTACTACTGTTGGAGGACCATGGTGGATGTCCGCGTTGAGGAGGTTCGTGCACCTTGGGTTTGTTCAGTAGTGCAAGGCTTGCGCCACAGACCAACAGTGGATGGCGGTATCCGGACGTCTACTTGGAGAAGATAAATGGCCTGGTGCATGGTGTTGTTTTGAATCAGTGAGGACGCTGCCATGATTTGGATTTGGTACCAGATTTTTTTTCTTCTATTCTGCAATGGAAGTCCCGATACATTACGTTGCTCATATGGGCTGGAAACAGGCTTTGTTTTCCATTCCGTCCTACGCCATAGCATTAGTATCTCGCCAAGCTATTTCGGAAATTAAGTGATTAGTACAGTCATAGCATTAGCATGCCAATTTATCCTCATTAGCATATAATATAAAGATTCTAAATTTTTAATATTAGTTATTGTCTACCCGAGAACTGACTCTCACATGCAAGATTTCAGTATTATTGAGAATTAGGGGTCATACTTTCCCTTTTCTCCCCTATTTGGGTACATCAATTTTCTCCTTCAGATGGTTTTTGTTTATCTTCAAACCAAAGTGCGCATGTCTTAATAGGTCACATACCAATGGTTTCACAGAGGTTCATGGTAGTTTTGTTTAAAGTACAACTCTGATGGTGGTCTGATGAGATATTTGCTGCAGTGATCCTACGATATAATTGTTGATCCAAAGTATGTTACGTACTATTCTGCTGCTAAGATTTAGATTTGCAGTTGGTTTTGTTTTGCAGTTGTGTACTATGAACCATGGTGTTGTTTAATAAGCATATTTAACAAAAATTCCAAGCATAATGCTCCAATAAACATCTTGTTGCCAAATCACCATAAGCAAGTTTTGCTTCAAATACTCAAACATTATTAACTTTGAAGGCAACGAACTGTTAAACCACAATGTAGAAATATTATCCTAGACAGTGGGTAGCATGCACCAGGAACAATAAAGGGTGTGCAGTGTAATTTTATTTCGAAAACACATGTTGAAGATGTGGTAAGCAACGGTTTAAACCGCATTGTACATTACTGCCAACTATATCTATGATGCACATCATTAGAGAAAATTTTAAATTTCATGGAGAGTGGATTACAAACAGACATATTCATGCACTAATTAGCATGTGGATAAATCATTTGGTCATCAACATTTTTTTTCGAAATCTAGGGTGTACAACCGTTTTTATTATTAATAAGAGAAAACAGAACCACCGAGCCTTACAAATAGATACAACGATCAGCCGGAAGCCACCGTCTAAACGAAAACTCGCTACACCTACAAGCTTTATGAAGGGGTTGGATTTGGTCATCAATCATAGATACATAATCGATTATACTCACATATCAATTAAGTACCTAGATTCTACGTTTACTTGAAGAAACGGAGTTTTTTTTAGGGAAAGAGAGTTGATTACTCCATGTCCTAATTAAATTCACTTCGTCTCAAATGTCCGGACGGTTTGGTGCCGTTGTCGACGCGGGAGGAAGTATTGCTAAGAATAATATTTTACCTATAAATTATGCACAAATAAGTATGTTTCCTACTTCTCTACTCCCATAGCTAGCAAGATATCCTCGGTAGTACTGGAAAAGGTCATTATAGCAGTTCGGTTCTGTAGAAGCTAGAATAAGAGAAACGTGTTACCTTGATAACATATGAAGGGGTGATGGAGGGTTGGAAATTCCGCAAGCGAGCTGCTTTTTCGACGGTCGATCTGCTCCGATCGATCCAGGTCAGCTGCCCCAATGAGCAGCCACCGGTGGGCTTCATTACTGGCCAACGGAATTTCGGTGATGGCGCATTGAGCAAATGAGCTCTTATGATTGTGATATATGCACTTATTTAATTTCTCTATTCAGTTCACCTGAAATAATTTCTAGCTTAGCAATTTACTCGTATAAGCCAAAATATAAAACAATTGGTATTGCAAATAATTTCTAGCTTTAATTTCAATTTACTCATGGTACCATGTTTTGTACTGATTAATATTTGTGATGACAACCTGGGCGATAATGAAGCATTTCATCAGGAGTAAATATATGTGATATTGTTAGCCTAAAAGTACCTCCTGCGCAGGCATCTCCCCTTCAAATATAAATAGACAAATCTTGAAAATGATGGTAGGTACGTACCCTAAAAGCATGTCATCTCCAATAAATATAAATAGACAAATCTTAAAACTGACGGTACGTAAGTAGCCTAGAAGCATGTCATCTTCAATACTCACTCCGATCTAAAAAGGGACTTGTACATAAAATTTAAAATTTGTATATGAACAATTTATTTTCAGCGGCACTTTTTTCAGATTGGAGAGAGTAACAAAAATAGATGAGCATGGAAACCAAGCCCTTTAATCTCGCCTGGCCCTCACGCAGTTCCAGAAATATACAAACAATGTTTTCCCTTACCAGTATTATGTGGCCGCATAGATGAGTCTTTAGATCCTCCAAAAGTCAGTTGTTGTGTCAATAAACATATGACCGCCAAAGGTCAAAGGACATGTGTATTTCTACATTCTACTTGAGTTCATATGCTTACATAATATCGAACTATCCAAGTAACTTTCTGTCCAAAGTGATTAATCATATAATGATACTGTCGAAATTAGCTATATAGACTGCAACTAAATTAGCTTTCGTAGCATAATAAATCATAGGACAAAGTTGCGCCATATTTCTGACTTTCTTAGAAAATAAACTGTGCGTGCATGTTTTCCAATCAGTTCGGCATCTTGGCAAACAGTACCGAAATATATAGTAGGCATGAAAATCACAGATCAAGCAGTAACCTTGCGGCTAGGGGGATGCAGCATTGGTCGCAGTTCCCTAAACATCCCGATCCCATAGACCTGCAATGAGAGAAAACCGGAAATAATCAAAATCGATGCAAGAGACGCTAGCCAAAAATAAATCACCAGAAAACGTGGGAAACAACGGCAGCCTATTCCGATCGGAGGAACCCATATGGCCTCGCTCGGTCGAATTGCTTGTGGTAGCACCAGATCAATCACGTATGAAGCTAGCTAGCTGCATATGGCTAGCTTAGAAGGACGGTACACACCAAGATTAAAGTGATTACCTTTTCCAGATTGGATCAGCCTGAAACATAAACGGCTGATCATGTGCATGGAACACACACGCCGGATCGGATTGCAATGATGGGCCTCTGATCTGCATGCATGCCGCCCTTGCATGCCCTCTCCAGGTGCGATGGCGGCAACAGGCTCCTGCGCAGTACTGGCCAGGCTATAGAGGTGCATGCGGATGCATGTAGGATTAATTGAAGACCATGCACGTAATCTTTCAATTGGATTCAAGATGTAGATGCTCTGAACTGTTGATTGGATCAGAGCCAGCGCTCAAGTGAACAACCACGACGTGAGAAAGTCAAGAATCGGGAAGCTAGCTTTCTGGCCGCCGACGAACTGATGTAGGTTGGTCTCGATTTTCACGGATTTGAGCGGAGGGGAAGATGAACACGAAGAACACACGAAGAACGAAGAACACAAAAGAGGGGAATCACTCAAAACAAGGGTAAATAGCAAGTAGCAACTCGGCAAGACTCAATTGGTAACAAATCCCGAGGATAGCCCCCAATTCTCCTCTCCCAAGCACACCTTACTCTTAGTATTGTTTGTCCAATTGGTCAATCCAACCAACCCAATCTAGCCACTCAAAGCGGGAAGATTAGCAATTAATCGCAACTACAAGCGGAAGCCTTGGTATCCACACAGGATCTTCTCCTCAAGAGGAGGCCTTGGTTCATCTCCACAAGGGGAGGCCTTGAGTCATCTCCATAGGAGGAAAGAGACACTTTGATAAGAAGGAGCAAGGCTCTACTTTAGTTCCCAAATCATAGTCTAACCCTAACCCTAGGAAGGGGACGAACTATTTATACTCTAGATCCAAAGGGATAAGATTACAAGGCACGAGAGCCTTTCCAGCGCGCAGACCCGCCCGCAGCGGTAGTACCGGACTGAACCCGGACTACCGGGTGTGCGGTAGTACCGGGCCAGTACCGGGGCCACTACCGGGATGGAACCCGAGGACACCCGAGGCTCCCGGGAGATCCGGTAGTAGACCCGGTAGTTGGCGCGGTAGTACCGCGCCGGCGTGTGGCGGTAGTACCGGGGATGCGAGACGCGGTAGAACCGGCCCCGGTAGTATCTTCAGCAGGTGACACGTCAGGCGGGGGCGGTAGTACCGGGTCGGAGCCGGTAGTACCGCCCGAAGCAGTTTGGGCTTCTTCTTCTTCTTGGCTGCTCTCTTGGCCATCTTCTTGGTCTTCTCTTGGTCATCTCCTCCACTCCATTGTGGGCCGTCGTCAAGGTGGTTCCTGAGTATGCACAAAGTTTCCGTATGAAGTAGCAACCCATTCAAAGGAGTGTCGAGATCACACATAGATAGGAGTGAATTCACCTTATCATGGAGAGTTTTGACTCTATCTCTTGTCATTGGGCCACTTGTTGTAGGAGCCATAGGTTGGGCTACATCATCTCCCCTCCCTTGGAAAAGAGTCGTCCTCGACTCTTGGTCATCCTCATCGCTTGATGTACCAAGGTATGGCGATAGGTCGGCGACGTTGAAGGTGTCATGGACCAAGTGTTTGGAGTTGGAGATGTCGATCTTGTAGGCATTGTCGTTGACGCGCTTGATGACCTTGAAAGGTCCGTCTCCACGAGGGTGAAGCTTGGACTTCCTTGCATCCGGAAAGCGATCTTTGCGAAGGTGTAGCCACCCAAGGTCTCCTTCTTCAAATATCATGGCGCGCTTGTTTTTGTTCATCTTCGTAGCATGGTCTTGGTTGTGCTTCTCAAGCGTGGCCCTTGTGTCTTCATGTAGTTTCTTCATGTACGCGGCGCGCTTGTCGATGTCCATGTTGACTTGCTCACGGAGTGGAAGTGGAAGCATGTCTAGCGCGGTGTAGGGGTTGGAGCCATAGACGACCTCGAAGTGTGTTCTCTTTGTTGCGCGGTGTAGTGCTCGATTGTAGGCGAACTCGGCGTGTGGGATGCACTCCTCCCAATTCTTCAAGTTAGGCTTGATCAACACACGAAGGAGTGTAGATAGGCTTCGGTTCACCACTTCGGTTTGGCCATCGGTTTGAGGGTGGTATGCGGTGGAGAATAGTTGCTTGATTCCCATCTTGGCCATCAAAGTCTTCCAAAAATAGCTCACGAACTTGGTGTCACGATCCGACACAATGGTCTTGGGCACGCCATGAAGACGGACGATTTCCCTGAAAAACAAAGTAGCAATGTGTGAAGCATCGTCGCTCTTGTTGCAAGGTATAAAGTGTGCCATTTTAGAGAAGCGATCAATGACGACAAAGATGGAATCCTTGTTTGTTCTAGTGCGTGGGAGTCCTAAGACAAAATCCATAGCTATATCGGACCATGGGTGATGTGGAATAGGCAATGGTGTGTATAACCCATGAGAGTTTAGAGTAGACTTAGCTTTGAGACATGTAGAACATCGTCGAACTAGGCGTTCCACATCACGCTTCATTCTAGGCCAATAGTAGTTGGTGGCGAGTAGTGGCTCTAAGTTAATAGTGCCAGAAACAATGCTTGTACGTCACACGTCAGTTGGGAACCCCAAGAGGAAGGTATGATGAGTGCAGCAGTAAGTTTTCCCTCAGTATGAAACCAAGGTTTAATCGACCAGTAGGAAAACGAGGTTTGCTTCGAAGGTGTTGGTGAAGGAGTGTAGTGCGGCGCAACACCAGGGATTCCGGTGCCAACGTGGAACCTGCACAACACAACAAATTACTTTGCCCCAACTTAACAGTGAGGTTGTCAATCTCACCGGCTTGCTGAAAACAAAGGGTTAAACGTATCGAATGGAAAATGTTTGTTTGCATAAAACAGTAGAGAACAATGATTGCAGTAGATTGTATTTCAGATGTAAAAGAATGGACCGGGGTCCACAGTTCACTAGTGGTGTCTCTCCAATAAGATAACTAACATGCTGGGTAAACAAATTACAGCTGGGCAATTGACAATTGATAAGTGCATATAACATGCATGTGTGAGCTGTGGTGTCTACTATGAGATTCATTTGGGCATTACGACAAAGTACATAGACCGCTATCCAGCATGCATCTATGCCTAAATAGTCCACTTTCCGGTTAACATCCGTACCCCTTCCAGTATTAAGTTGCAAGCAACAGACAATTGCATTAAGTAATGTGCGTAATGTAAACAATACATTCATCCTTGAATAAAGCATTGCTGTTTTACCCCTAGTGGCAACAACACATCTACAACCTTAGAACTTGCTGTCACTATCCCAGGTTAAATAGAGGTTGAACCCAACTATCATGCATAAATACCCCCTCTTGGAGTTACAAGTATTCACTGGCCAAGGCTTCAACAAGTAACGGAGAGCATGCAAGATCACAAATGACATAGACATGATAATATAATATTCAGCTCCACATAGGTATCAATATAAGTCAGATCCCAGCAAACACAACATGTAGCATTACAATAAGATGATCTTGATCATGATAGGCAGCTCACAAGATCTAAACATGATGGCACAAGTGGAGAAGACAACCATCTAGCTACTGCTATGGACCCATAGTCCAAGGATGAACTACTCACGCATCACTCCGGAGGCGGGCATGGCGATGTAGAGCCCTCCGGTGATGATTCCCCTCTCCGGCAGGGTGCCGGGAAGAGCTTCAGAACCCCCCGAGTTAGGGTTGACGACGGCGGCGGCAGCGAATATGTTCTGGATGAAAGGCTCGGTGTTTTAGGGTTTTCGCGTCTCGGGGAATAAATAGGCGAAGGGGCGATGTCGGCGGACCCCCGAGGGGCCCAAACCACCAGGCGCGGCGGGTGGGCCCGCGCCCAGGTGGTTTGGCCACCTCGTGGCTCCCTTCGTCTCTCCTTCGGACTCCGTGTACGTGCTGGAAAAATAGGGACTGGCCTTTTGTTTCGTGCAATTCCGAGAATATTTCCAGAAGTAACTTTCTGAAACCAAAAACAGCAGAAAACAGGGAACTGGCACTGTGGCATCTTGTTAATAGGTTAGTCCCAGAAAATGCATAAAAGTGATACGAAGTGTATATAAAACATGTAGCAAATGGTATAATATAAGCATGGAACAGCAGAAATTATGGATACGTTGGAGACGTATCAAGCATCCCCAAGCTTAGTTCTACTCGTCCTCGAGTAGGTAAAACGATAACAACAAATAATTTCTGAGGAGACATGCTTTCACACAATCTTGATCAATATATTGCAAGGCTCATGTCATGAATGAAGTGACTCAAAGCAATGATCTATAGTTTGCTAACAAATAGATAAAGAGTAAACAATGAATCATATAAGCAAAAACTTTTCATGAATAGTACTTTCAAGACAAGCATCAAAAAGTTTTGCATAAGAGGTAACTCATAAAGCAATAGATTCAAAGTAAAAGGCATTGAAGCAACACAAAGGATGATTAAGTTTCAGCATTTGCTTTCAACTTGTAACATGTATATCTCATGGATAGTTGTCAACATAAAGCAATATAACAAGTGCAATAAGTAAAATGTAAGAATCAATGCACACAAAGTTGACACAAGTGTTTGCTTCTAAGATAGAAAGGAGTAGGTAAACTGACTCAACATAAAGTAAAAGATAGGCCCTTCGCAGAGGGAAGCAGGGATTAAATCATGTGCTAGAGCTTTTTAAGTTTTCGAAAGCATATAGAGAGCACAAAATAAGTATTTGAGAGGTGTTTGTTGTTGTCAACGAATGGTAGTGGGCACTCTAACCCCCTTGTCAACCAGACTTTCAAGAGCGGCTCCCATGAAGGACGTTATCTCTACCAGCAAGGTAGATCATCCCTCTTCTCTTTTGTTTACACATGTATTTTAGTTTCTTTATAGATGACACTCCTCCCAACCTTTTGCTTACACAAGCCATGGCTAACCGAATCCTCGGGTGCCTTCCAACATTCACATACCATGGAGGAGTGTCTATTTGCAAAATTAAGTTGCTTACTGATAAATCAGGGCAAAACATGTGAAGAGAATTATTAATGAAAGTTGTAATTAATTGGGGCTGGGCACCCCGTTGCCAGCTCTTTTTGCAAATTATTGGATAAGCGGATGTATATGCCACTAGTCCAGGTGAAAGTCTGTCAGAAGTAAATGACAAGATTGAAAGATAAAACACCACATACTTCCTCATGAGCTATAAAACATTGACACAAATAAGGAGTAATAAAGTTTTGAATAGTTTAAAGGTAGCACATGAAATATTTACTTGGAATGGCAGGAAATACCACATAGTAGGTAGGTATGGTGGACACAAATGGCATGGGTTTTGGCTCAAGTTTTGGATGCACGAGAAGCATTCCCTCTCAGTACAGAGTTTAGGCTAGCAAGGTTGTTTGAAGCAAACACAAGTATAAACCGGTACAGCAAGAATCACATAAAAACATATTGCAAGTATTATAAGACTCTACACTGTCTTCCTTGTTGCTCAAACATTTTACCAGAAAATATCTAGACCTTAGAGAGAACAAATATGCATCCCAAGTCTCAACAAGCTCTACGGTAGTTCTCCACTACTAGGCTTTAACTACATGATGCAAGAGCTTAAACATGATCTACTTGAGAGCTCAAAACAATTGCAAAGCATCAAATCAAAACAAGACAATGATCTACAAGAATGCATATGTCTTTTCCAATACCAACTACTACATGTAGCATTTTCTTTCTTCCAAACAAACACCAATAATTTATTTAAACATAAACTCTCCAAATGATAATATAATGCAGCAAGAGAGTATTTATAAACAAGTGCTAACAGCTCGAAGAGATGCATGAAAAACAGGAGCTAAAAGCACTGCAGTAGCTAGTTAAGAATACTCAACAAATATAAGTGAAGAACATGAGTATTCACATGAAAAAGCGGAGCGTGTCTCTCTCCCACACAAGGATTGCTAGGATCCGAATTTATTCAAACAAAAACAAAAATAAAAACACACAGACGCTCCAAGTAAAGCGCATAAGATGTGAAAGAATTAAAATATAGTTTCACTAGAGATGACCTGATAAGTTTGTTGATGAAGAAGGGGATGCCTTGGGCATCCCCAAGCTTAGACGCTTGAGTCTCTCTGAATATGGTTGGGATGAACCACGGGGGCATCCCCAAGCTTAGGCTTTTCACTCTTCTTGATCACATAATATCACCCTTCTCGCTTGATCCTTGAAAACTTCCTTCACACCAAACTCAAGACAGTTCTCATTAGAGGGTTAGTGCATAATCAAAAATTCTCATATTCTGTAATGATACAATCAATCCCAAAGCTTCTGGACATTAGCTACAGCCACCAATGCTTTGTGGAGCAAAGAAATCCACACAAACACAGTAAAAGAGCGAATGCAAAACAAAAGGCAGAATCTGTCAAAAACAGAACAGTCTGGAATGACGAATTTTTTCGAGGCACTTAAGTTGCTCAGATGGATCTGGCCTAAAATAATGAAAGTTGCGTACATATCTCAGGAATATGCGTGATTTTTCTCAGAATTTTTGAATTTTCTACAGGGAGATAAGCTCAAATCCGTGACAGCTAAAAATCTGTCACTGCGCAGAAATCCAAATCTTGCATCAACTTTCAATATAGAACTTTACTTGGCACAACATTGCGATAAAATAAAGATACAAAGGAGTTGCTACAGAAGTAACAAAACTCCTTGACTCAAAGAAAACAAAAATAACAGCAAATAAAAACGATGGGTTGTCTCCCATAAGCGCTTTTCTTTAACGCCTTTCAGCTAGGCGCAGAAAGTGAAAATCAAGTGTTGTCAAGTGGCAAATCATTCAAATCATCAAAAGCTTCTTCCAACACACAGCTTGTAACAATGGGTATCTTAGATGTTCCTGGAGGTGTTTCATTACCTTTAACCGTACTAAAAGTTTTATCAATTTTAAGCTCATAATGAGTCTTTGGTTTTGGCACTTTAGGAACATACATAAACTTTTGCTCTCTACCCACATAAACTTTCTCCTTTTTAGACTTAAGAGAAGTAAAGGTTGAACTTAAGGTTTCAATAGCTTCCTCTAACTCATCAATTCTATGATTTTGGGTGTCATGGATATTATTATCCTCAAGAACAGTGATTCTTTCATTGATGGTGGCTATTGATTCATTAGTCTTACCAATACAATCAAGAAAATTTGGAAAAAATTCTCCATAGAGTCTAACTTATTTATAACATCCTCCAAGGTGATCTCAACTTTAATATCTTTAGTGGGTGGTGTTCCTACCAAACTTTCAATAATATTACAGGCTTCTAAAGCAGGAGTACCCAAGAAATTTCCACCTGTAAGAGTGTCTAGAACATACCTATACCAACTAGAGATACCAACATAAAAGTTCCTAAGGAGGATAGTGGTAGAGTGTTTCTTAGTACATCTATGATGAGCATCACTAATTCTATACCAAGCATCTTTCAAATTTTCACCTCCTAGTTGCCTAAAAGAACGAACTTCAACTTCAGGAGCATTCATTTTGAAAAACAAAATCAAACCGAATTAAACAAGTAACTAATTTTTTTGTGTTTTTGATAAAGAGAGCAAACAAGACTAAATAAAAATAAACTAAGCAAGACAAATAACAAAGTAAAGAGATTGGGTGTGAGAGACTCCCCTTGCAGAAGCAATTCGTTTTCCCCGGCAACGGCGCCAGAAAACGTGTTGGTGGCTCTAAGTTAATAGTGCCAGAAACAATGCTTGTACGTCACACGTCAGTTGGGAACCCCAAGAGGAAGGTATGATGAGTGCAGCAGTAAGTTTTCCCTCAGTATGAAACCAAGGTTTAATCGAACCAGTAGGAAAACGAGGTTTGCTTCGAAGGTGTTGGTGAAGGAGTGTAGTGCGGCGCAACACCAGGGATTCCGGTGCCAACGTGGAACCTGCACAACACAACAAATTACTTTGCCCCAACTTAACAGTGAGGTTGTCAATCTCACCGGCTTGCTGAAAACAAAGGGTTAAACGTATCGAATGGAAATGATGTTTGTTTGCATAAAACAGTAGAGAACAATGATTGCAGTAGATTGTATTTCAGATGTAAAAGAATGGACCGGGGTCCACAGTTCACTAGTGGTGTCTCTCCAATAAGATAACTAACATGCTGGGTAAACAAATTACAGCTGGGCAATTGACAATTGATAAGTGCATATAACATGCATGTGTGAGCTGTGGTGTCTACTATGAGATTCATTTGGGCATTACGACAAAGTACATAGACCGCTATCCAGCATGCATCTATGCCTAAATAGTCCACTTTCCGGTTAACATCCGTACCCCTTCCAGTATTAAGTTGCAAGCAACAGACAATTGCATTAAGTAATGTGCGTAATGTAAACAATACATTCATCCTTGAATAAAGCATTGCTGTTTTACCCCTAGTGGCAACAACACATCTACAACCTTAGAACTTGCTGTCACTATCCCAGGTTAAATAGAGGTTGAACCCAACTATCATGCATAAATACCCCCTCTTGGAGTTACAAGTATTCACTGGCCAAGGCTTCAACAAGTAACGGAGAGCATGCAAGATCACAAATGACATAGACATGATAATATAATATTCAGCTCCACATAGGTATCAATATAAGTCAGATCCCAGCAAACACAACATGTAGCATTACAATAAGATGATCTTGATCATGATAGGCAGCTCACAAGATCTAAACATGATGGCACAAGTGGAGAAGACAACCATCTAGCTACTGCTATGGACCCATAGTCCAAGGATGAACTACTCACGCATCACTCCGGAGGCGGGCATGGCGATGTAGAGCCCTCCGGTGATGATTCCCCTCTCCGGCAGGGTGCCGGGAAGAGCTTCAGAACCCCCCGAGTTAGGGTTGACGACGGCGGCGGCAGCGAATATGTTCTGGATGAAAGGCTCGGTGTTTTAGGGTTTTCGCGTCTCGGGGAATAAATAGGCGAAGGGGCGATGTCGGCGGACCCCCGAGGGGCCCAAACCACCAGGCGGCGGGTGGGCCCGCGCCCCAGGTGGTTTGGCCACCTCGTGGCTCCCTTCGTCTCTCCTTCGGACTCCGTGTACGTGCTGGAAAAATAGGGACTGGCCTTTTGTTTCGTGCAATTCCGAGAATATTTCCAGAAGTAACTTTCTGAAACCAAAAACAGCAGAAAACAGGGAACTGGCACTGTGGCATCTTGTTAATAGGTTAGTCCCAGAAAATGCATAAAAGTGATACGAAGTGTATATAAAACATGTAGCAAATGGTATAATATAAGCATGGAACAGCAGAAATTATGGATACGTTGGAGACGTATCAAGCATCCCCAAGCTTAGTTCTACTCGTCCTCGAGTAGGTAAAACGATAACAACAAATAATTTCTGAGGAGACATGCTTTCACACAATCTTGATCAATATATTGCAAGGCTCATGTCATGAATGAAGTGACTCAAAGCAATGATCTATAGTTTGCTAACAAATAGATAAAGAGTAAACAATGAATCATATAAGCAAAAACTTTTCATGAATAGTACTTTCAAGACAAGCATCAAAAAGTTTTGCATAAGAGGTAACTCATAAAGCAATAGATTCAAAGTAAAAGGCATTGAAGCAACACAAAGGATGATTAAGTTTCAGCATTGCTTTCAACTTGTAACATGTATATCTCATGGATAGTTGTCAACATAAAGCAATATAACAAGTGCAATAAGTAAAATGTAAGAATCAATGCACACAAAGTTGACACAAGTGTTTGCTTCTAAGATAGAAAGGAGTAGGTAAACTGACTCAACATAAAGTAAAAGATAGGCCCTTCGCAGAGGGAAGCAGGGATTAAATCATGTGCTAGAGCTTTTTAAGTTTTCGAAAGCATATAGAGAGCACAAAATAAGTATTTGAGAGGTGTTTGTTGTTGTCAACGAATGGTAGTGGGCACTCTAACCCCCTTGTCAACCAGACTTTCAAGAGCGGCTCCCATGAAGGACGTTATCTCTACCAGCAAGGTAGATCATCCCTCTTCTCTTTTGTTTACACATGTATTTTAGTTTCTTTATAGATGACACTCCTCCCAACCTTTTGCTTACACAAGCCATGGCTAACCGAATCCTCGGGTGCCTTCCAACATTCACATACCATGGAGGAGTGTCTATTGCAAAATTAAGTTGCTTACTGATAAATCAGGGCAAAACATGTGAAGAGAATTATTAATGAAAGTTGTAATTAATTGGGGCTGGGCACCCCGTTGCCAGCTCTTTTTGCAAATTATTGGATAAGCGGATGTATATGCCACTAGTCCAGGTGAAAGTCTGTCAGAAGTAAATGACAAGATTGAAAGATAAAACACCACATACTTCCTCATGAGCTATAAAACATTGACACAAATAAGGAGTAATAAAGTTTTGAATAGTTTAAAGGTAGCACATGAAATATTTACTTGGAATGGCAGGAAATACCACATAGTAGGTAGGTATGGTGGACACAAATGGCATGGGTTTTGGCTCAAGTTTTGGATGCACGAGAAGCATTCCCTCTCAGTACAGAGTTTAGGCTAGCAAGGTTGTTTGAAGCAAACACAAGTATAAACCGGTACAGCAAGAATCACATAAAAACATATTGCAAGTATTATAAGACTCTACACTGTCTTCCTTGTTGCTCAAACATTTTACCAGAAAATATCTAGACCTTAGAGAGAACAAATATGCATCCCAAGTCTCAACAAGCTCTACGGTAGTTCTCCACTACTAGGCTTTAACTACATGATGCAAGAGCTTAAACATGATCTACTTGAGAGCTCAAAACAATTGCAAAGCATCAAATCAAACAAGACAATGATCTACAAGAATGCATATGTCTTTTCCAATACCAACTACTACATGTAGCATTTTCTTTCTTCCAAACAAACACCAATCAATTTATTTAAACATAAACTCTCCAAATGATAATATAATGCAGCAAGAGAGTATTTATAAACAAGTGCTAACAGCTCGAAGAGATGCATGAAAAACAGGAGCTAAAAGCACTGCAGTAGCTAGTTAAGAATACTCAACAAATATAAGTGAAGAACATGAGTATTCACATGAAAAAGCGGAGCGTGTCTCTCTCCCACACAAGGATTGCTAGGATCCGAATTTATTCAAACAAAAACAAAAATAAAAACACACAGACGCTCCAAGTAAAGCGCATAAGATGTGAAAGAATTAAAATATAGTTTCACTAGAGATGACCTGATAAGTTTGTTGATGAAGAAGGGGATGCCTTGGGCATCCCCAAGCTTAGACGCTTGAGTCTCTCTGAATATGGTTGGGATGAACCACGGGGGCATCCCCAAGCTTAGGCTTTTCACTCTTCTTGATCACATAATATCACCCTTCTCGCTTGATCCTTGAAAACTTCCTTCACACCAAACTCAAGACAGTTCTCATTAGAGGGTTAGTGCATAATCAAAAATTCTCATATTCTGTAATGATACAATCAATCCCAAAGCTTCTGGACATTAGCTACAGCCACCAATGCTTTGTGGAGCAAAGAAATCCACACAAACACAGTAAAAGAGCGAATGCAAAACAAAAGGCAGAATCTGTCAAAAACAGAACAGTCTGGAATGACGAATTTTTTCGAGGCACTTAAGTTGCTCAGATGGATCTGGCCTAAAATAATGAAAGTTGCGTACATATCTCAGGAATATGCGTGATTTTTTCAGAATTTTTGAATTTTCTACAGGGAGATAAGCTCAAATCCGTGACAGCTAAAAATCTGTCACTGCGCAGAAATCCAAATCTTGCATCAACTTTCAATATAGAACTTTACTTGGCACAACATTGCGATAAAATAAAGATACAAAGGAGTTGCTACAGAAGTAACAAAACTCCTTGACTCAAAGAAAACAAAAATAACAGCAAATAAAAACGATGGGTTGTCTCCCATAAGCGCTTTTCTTTAACGCCTTTCAGCTAGGCGCAGAAAGTGAAAATCAAGTGTTGTCAAGAGAAGAAGCATCAACATCATAACTTGCTCTAACAATAGAGTCAAAAGGTAACTTCATTCTCTTCCTAGGGAAGTGTTCCATACCTTTCTTGAGAGGAAATTGGTACCTTATATTACCTTCTTTCATATCAATGATGGCACCAACAGTTCGAAGAAAAGGTCTTCCCAAAACAATAGGACAAGATGCATTGCATTCAATATCCATAACAATAAAATCAACGGGACAAGGTTATTGTTTACTGTAATAAAAACATCATTAACTCGCCCCAAAGGTTTCTTCATAGCATTATCAGCGAGAAAAACATCCAAATAACAATGTTCCAAAGGTGGCAAATCAAGAATATCATAAAGCTTCTTGGGCAAAACCGAAATACTTGCACCAAGATCACACAAGGCATTGCAATCAAAATCATTCACCTTTACCTTAATGATGGGTTCCCAACCATCTTCTAATTTCCTAGGAATAGAAGCTTTAAGTTTCAACTTCTCCTCCCTAGCTTGCAAAAGAGCATTTGTAATATGCTTTGTAAAAGCCAAATTAATAGTGCTAGCATTGGGACTTCTAGCTAATTTTTGCAAGAACATAATAACTTCAGAGATGTTACAATCATCAAAATCAAAATCATTATTGTCAATGGTGGTGGAACCATTGTCTCCAATAGTTTGAAAAATTTCAGCACTTTTATCAGAAAAAGTTTCAGCAGTTTTAGGCAATTTCAAACGCTTTGCAGAAGTAGTAGAGACATTACCAACACCAATAACATTACCATCAATAGTAGGA
Source organism: Poa pratensis (assembly GCA_947311845.1). NCBI lineage: Eukaryota > Viridiplantae > Streptophyta > Magnoliopsida > Poales > Poaceae > Poa > Poa pratensis. Next base: position 53,440,067 of record CAMZMU010000047.1, on the reverse strand, counting down.
GGCTTACTAGCATGTAAACATTAGCATTACTAGTGGTGGTGATAGTACAAACTCTAACTATACTATTCTCTTTTTCAAGTTCTTCCTCTTTTTCCCACCTAGCATGCAATTCAGCCAACATCCTAATATTATTATCAATTCGAACTTGGATGGCATTTGCTGTAGCAAATGACTTAATATCTTTAACTTCATTAGGCATAACTTTCAGTTTTAGAATTTCAACATCATGAGCAAGACTATCAACTTTAGAGCAAGATCATCAATTTTTTCAAACTTTTCCTCAACAGTTTTATTGAAAGCTTTTTGTGTGCTAATAAATTCTTTAAGCATAGCTTCAAGATCAGAGGACACACTTCTATTGTTGCTGTAGGAATTACCATAAGAATTGCCATAACCATTTGAAGGATAAGGCTTATAGTTGTTGCTACCAAAATTATTCCTATAAGCATTGTTGTTGAAGTTGTTGTTTTTAATGAAGTTTACATCAACATGCTCTTCTTGAGCAACCAATGAAGCTAAAGGAACATTATTAGGATCAACATGAGATCTACCATTCACAAGCATAGACATAATAGCATCAATCTTATCACTCAAAGAGGAGGTTTCTTCAACAGAATTTACCTTCTTACCTTGAGGAGCTCTTTCGGTGTGCCATTCGGAATAGTTGATCATCATATCATCAAGTAGCTTTGTTGCTGCACCTAAAGTGATGGACATAAAGGTTCCTCCAGAGGCTGAATCCAATAAGTTCCTTGAGGAAAAATTTAATCCTGCATAAAAGGTTTGGATGATCATCCAAGTAGTCAGTCCATGAGTGGGACAATTCTTCACCAAAGATTTCATTCTTTCCCAAGCTTGAGCAACATGTTCATTATCAAGTTGTTTAAAATTCATAATGCTACTTCTCAAGGATATAATCTTAGCAGGAGGATAATATTTCCCTATGAAAGCATCTTTGCATTTTGTCCAAGAATCAATACTATTTCTAGGCAAAGAAAGCAACCATTCTTTAGCTCTTCCTCTCAAGGAGAAAGGAAAAAGTTTCAGTTTTATAATATCCCCATCCATATCCTTATACTTTTGCATTTCACAAAGTTCAACAAAGTTATTAAGATGGGCAGCAGCATCATCAGTACTAACACCAGAAAATTGCTCTTTCATAACAAGATTTAATAGAGCAGGTTTAATTTCATAAAATTCTGCTGTAGAAGCAGGTGGAGCAATAGGAGTGCATATGAAATCATTGTTGTTTGTGCTAGTGAAGTCACACAACTTAGTGTTCTCAGGAGTACTCATTTTGAAAAACAAAATCAAACTGAATTAAACAAGTAACTAATTTTTTTGTGTTTTTGATAAAGAGCAAACAAGACTAAATAAAAATAAACTAAGCAAGACAAATAACAAAGTAAAGAGATTGGGTGTGAGAGACTCCCCTTGCAGAAGCAATTCGTTTTCCCCGGCAACGGCGCCAGAAAACGTGTTGCTGGCTAGTTGACGAGGGAATATCTCCCCGGCAACAGAGAAACAATGCTTGTACGTCACACGTCAGTTGGGAACCCCAAGAGGAAGGTATGATGAGTGCAGCAGCAAGTTTTCCCTCAGTATGAAACCAAGGTTTAATCGAACCAGTAGGAAAACGAGGTTTGCTTCGAAGGTGTTGGTGAAGGAGTGTAGTGCGGCGCAACACCAGGGATTCCGGTGCCAACGTGGAACCTGCACAACACAATCAAATTACTTTGCCCCAACTTAACAGTGAGGTTGTCAATCTCACCGGCTTGCTGAAAACAAAGGGTTAAACGTATCGAATGGAAATGATGTTTGTTTGCATAAAACAGTAGAGAACAATGATTGCAGTAGATTGTATTTCAGATGTAAAAGAATGGACCGGGGTCCACAGTTCACTAGTGGTGTCTCTCCAATAAGATAACTAACATGCTGGGTAAACAAATTACAGCTGGGCAATTGACAATTGATAAGTGCATATAACATGCATGTGTGAGCTGTGGTGTCTACTATGAGATTCATTTGGGCATTACGACAAAGTACATAGACCGCTATCCAGCATGCATCTATGCCTAAATAGTCCACTTTCCGGTTAACATCCGTACCCCTTCCAGTATTAAGTTGCAAGCAACAGACAATTGCATTAAGTAATGTGCGTAATGTAAACAATACATTCATCCTTGAATAAAGCATTGCTGTTTTACCCCTAGTGGCAACAACACATCTACAACCTTAGAACTTGCTGTCACTATCCCAGGTTAAATAGAGGTTGAACCCAACTATCATGCATAAATACCCCCTCTTGGAGTTACAAGTATTCACTTGGCCAAGGCTTCAACAAGTAACGGAGAGCATGCAAGATCACAAATGACATAGACATGATAATATAATATTCAGCTCCACATAGGTATCAATATAAGTCAGATCCCAGCAAACACAACATGTAGCATTACAATAAGATGATCTTGATCATGATAGGCAGCTCACAAGATCTAAACATGATGGCACAAGTGGAGAAGACAACCATCTAGCTACTGCTATGGACCCATAGTCCAAGGATGAACTACTCACGCATCACTCCGGAGGCGGGCATGGCGATGTAGAGCCCTCCGGTGATGATTCCCCTCTCCGGCAGGGTGCCGGGAAGAGCTTCAGAACCCCCCGAGTTAGGGTTGACGACGGCGGCGGCAGCGAATATGTTCTGGATGAAAGGCTCGGTGTTTTAGGGTTTTCACGTCTCGGGGAATAAATAGGCGAAGGGGCGATGTCGGCGGACCCCCGAGGGGCCCAAACCACAGGCGGCGCGGCTGGGCCCACTGCCGCGCCGCCAGGTGGTTTGGCCACCTCGTGGCTCTCCTTCGTCTCTCCTTCGGACTCCGTGTACGTGCTGGAAAAATAGGGACTTGGCCTTTTGTTTCGTGCAATTCCGAGAATATTTCCAGAAGTAACTTTCTGAAACCAAAAACAGCAGAAAACAGGGAACTGGCACTGTGGCATCTTGTTAATAGGTTAGTCCCAGAAAATGCATAAAAGTGATATGAAGTGTATATAAAACATGTAGCAAATGGTATAATATAAGCATGGAACAGCAGAAATTATGGATACGTTGGAGACGTATCAATGTACTAGCTCTACCAAAGAGGCATATGGTTGGAACTCCACAATCTTCTTGATTGGATAGTTGAGGCCATTCATGAAACGAGCCATGGATTGCTCTTCGTACTCGTTGACATTGGCTCTCATCATGGAGATTTCCATCTCCTTGTAGTACTCGTCAACCGACTTCAACCCTTGTTTCAACTCTTGCAACTTCTTGTACAAGTCTCTAGTGTAATGCTTGGCACGAAGCGCTTGTACATTGTTTCTTTCATTTCAACCCAAGTGTCGATTGGTTGTTGGTGGTTAGCGACACGAGCATCTTGTAGTTGTTCCCACCACAAGAGGGCATACTCTTCAAACTCCATCGAGGCTAAGGCAACCTTCTTGTTGTCGGAGAAGCGTTGCACGCGAAGATCTTGTCAACCTTGAGTACCCATGAGAAGTAAGCTTCCGGATCACTTGTGCCATAGAACTTGGGTATGTCAAAGCGGATGTTGGTCAAGTCATCATAGTTGTCACCATGAGCACCACGTGGGAATGCACGTCCACGTCTCCTTCGATTGAGACCATCACCATTGTGTTGGCTTGACTCGTTATCACTTGACTCGGTGCGATGGTGTTGTTGGCGATCATGTGGAAGCTCTTGACGAGGACGAGGATCATGTTGGTGTTGGTGCTCTTGTTGATGTACGGTTGTTCGTTATTGTTCGCATTGACATGATTGTGATGACGTGGCCTTGGAGGATGACGTGGGTGACGTCCTTGTTCATCAAAGTCATTCGCACCCGGAACGCCATTGTCATTAGCCAATGGGTCATGACGATCACGTTGTTGCGGTGGTGGTGATGCATGCGTTCATGACGGTCAACGTTTTGGTGAGGTTGCTCTTGATGCGCATTGGCATTGTTCGCGTGAAGATCATGTGGTTGTTCAACGTGAGGAGGAGGTCGTTCATGGGCGTCGCGCCTTGGATCATGTTGACGTTCTTGTCGAGGTTCATGACGTCCATGACGTGCGTGTGTCGACCTTGAGGAGCTTCTTGTACGGCTGGAGTGTGAAGACGCTCGTTGTCGCGCAAGGTTGTTGATAGCTTCGGTCAACCGCTCCATATTTGCTTCTTGAGCATGCATGCGGTCATTGAAGGTGTTCTCTTGATTTTGAAGACGGCGCTCGTAGCGTCCTAGGTTGTCACGAAGAAAGTGTCGCATGCCAACAAGCTCCAATTGTGTGACATAGCCATGATCACCGCGAACTCCACCATGGATTTCCTCATCCGAGTTTGAGCTTCCGTTTGTACTTCCTCTAAACATTTTCTCAAGATCAAGTGAGATGTGTGATAAAGAAAAACCAAGACAAACTATATCCCAAGAATAATGTAGCTTGAGAGGAGAGAATCCGTTCTCACACCCAACACACACACTTATGAGGATAGGAAGGTATGAAGTGGCAAACGAAACAAGCAAACCCGATGACAAGTATATTGTCAAAGGTAGAGAAAATCCACAATGATCAAATTACCAAAGAAACTCCAACCACAAAGTATCAAGAAACACACACAAAAGCGAATGATGGGTTGGGCGACCAAAAGGGCGAGCACTCGAAGATAGACAACCTAACGAAGACTACGTGCTCAATTGTCACCCAACACAAGATGGACGCTAGCTCAATTGCTTTTTGATGGGCAACGGATTTGCACAAGAGTTACACACTCACTCACTTTGGCGGTTCAATCTTTGTCGCAACCTACAAGAGATGATACTTGGCACCACTTGATTCTTTTCTTTTCTCTTCTCTTTTTTTTGATTTTTGCTTTTTGATGATGATTCCTTCTCTTTTGCTAGTGCCAAGATCTCTAACGAAACACACTCGCCAATACTTTAAGACAATCACTCGACAAGTGCAATGCCACGCAATATCAAAGAGCTAGTCCGATAGGTCAAGGTACACGAAAGGAAGAAGGGCTCACAACGGATTATGGTGGTGGGGAAATGTCGAGTCCTTGGTGGCGTCGTCGCTTGGCGTTGATGATGCGTTGCTGCGGAAGCTTGTCGATGACGAAGACGTAAGGCACACCAAGAAGGACTCAAACCAAAGAGGAAATGCCAAAACGAACCGAGGAAAAAGAAAAAAAAATCGGCCAAATTTTGAAAACCCGGTAGTACCGGCCTGGGCCCGGTAGTACCGGCTTGCCCGATTTCTGATGGTTGACTTTCGATTTTGGGCGGAAATTGGACCCGATAAATCCTCAAATTCGTGGGAAATTGGCAAAATTAAGGCTAGGGAACGCAAACAAAGGTGGAGGGGTCCTAAAGCAACAGATCCATGGACAAAAACTACCAAAAAGGCAACGAATCGACAGATCAGCTCGAATCAAGGCAAGGCTATTTTTGGTGGAAATTTTCGAATTTCTCAAAAACGAAGAAAAATTTGGTGGATTTTGGTGAAAACACAAATCAAATCCGTGTCAATCTAGAGCTCTGATACCATATGATGTAGGTTGGTCCCGATTTTCACGGATTTGAGCGGAGGGAAGATGAACACGAAGAACACACCAAGATTAAAGTGATTACCTTTTCCAGATTGGATCAGCCTGAAACATAAACGGCTGATCATGTGCATGGAACACACACGCCGGATCGGATTGCAATGATGGGCCTCTGATCTGCATGCATGCCGCCCTTGCATGCCCTCTCCAGGTACGATGGCGGCAACAGGCTCCTGCGCAGTACTGGCCAGGCTATAGAGGTGCATGCGGATGCATGTAGGATTAATTGAAGACCATGCACGTAATCTTTCAATTGGATTCAAGATGTAGATGCTCTGAACTGTTGATTGGATCAGAGCCAGCGCTCAAGTGAACAACCACGACGTGAAAGTCAAGAATCGGGGAAGCTAGCTTTCCGGCCGCCGACGAACTGATGTAGGTTGGTCCCGATTTTCACGGATTTGAGCGGAGGGGAAGATGAACACGAAGAACACACGAAGAACGAAGAACACAAAAGAGGGGAATCACTCAAAACAAGGGTAAATAGCAAGTAGCAACTCGGCAAGACTCAATTGGTAACAAATCCCCGAGGGTAGCCCCCAATTCTCCTCTCCCAAGCAAACCTTACTCTTAGGATTGTTTGTCTAATTGGTCAATCCAACCAACCCAATCTAGCCACTCAAAGCGGGAAGATTAGCAAGTAATCGCAACTACAAGCGGAAGCCTTGGTATCCACGCAGGGATCTTCTCCTCAAGAGGAGGCCTTGGTTCATCTCCACAAGGGGAGGCCTTGAGTCATCTCCATAGGAGGAAAGAGACACTTTGAGAAGAAGGAGCAAGCCTCTACTTTAGTTCCCAAATCATAGTCTAACCCTAACCCTAGGAAGGGGACGAACTATTTATACTCTAGATCCAAAGGGATAAGATTACAAGGCACGGGAGCCTTTCCAGCGCGCAGACCCGCCCGCAGCGGTAGTACCGGACTGAACCCGGTACTACCGGGTGTGCGGTAGTACCGGACCAGTACCGGGGCCACTACCGGGATGGAACCCGAGGACACCCGAGGCTCGTAGACCCGGTAGTTGGCGCAGTAGTACCGTGCCGGCGTGTGGCGGTAGTACCGGGGATGCGAGACGCGGTAGTACCGGCCCCGGTAGTATCTTCAGCAGGTGACACGTCAGGCGGGGGCGGTAGTACCGGGTCGGAGCCGGTAGTACCGCCCGAAGCAGTTTGGGCTTCTTCTTCTTCTTCTTGGCTGCTCTCTTGGCCATCTTCTGGGGTCTTCTCTTGGTCATCTCCTCCACTCCATTGTGGGCCGTCGTCAAGGTGGTTCCTGAGTATGCACAAAGTTTCCGTATGAAGTAGCAACCCATTCAAAGGAGTGTCGAGATCACACATAGATAGGAGTGAATTCACCTTATCATGGAGAGTTTTGACTCTAGCTCTTGTCATTGGGCCACTTGTTGTAGGAGCCATAGGTTGGGCTACATCACGAACCCTACCATGGTCACAGCCAGATCGAGAGCCATCAGGTCAGTTGACCGACCAAATTGATTCAACCACTGGCGGCCTGCGTGAGGGGGTACGGTAGGTTTGCTTTTAGCTCGTTGCAACGAAGGGGTATTAACAAATAACTTATGGAGGGCATTGGTGGGTAATTATTTTTAACTTTAAAAGTCAATTGTTTATTTTTAAGATCTATCGGCTGTCATTGGCTAATTAGTTAAATCGATGGCCAGATGTTTCTGATTATTGTGGAATTTTCTAAGTAATTCTCTAATTTCTGGTTAGCCCATAATCTACTTTTAATATATAATAGATGCAAGTCAACTAATTTGGAACGGAGAGAGTATATGTGTACATCTAACATGTGCAGATACTAACCTACATATATATGATTGCGAGTCACAACCATGTATACATATCTTTTGAATGATCTGTGTCGAATCGATCTTAGTTAGTACTAGTAGTTTGCTTGGATGCAGAGTAAGGCAATGGCTTGCTGTGATCATCCAGTCTAGCCTCCATAAGCTTGTCATGCAGGCTTTGCTTTTGCTTGGATCCTTTCGATTCGCGGCTCTTCAGCTGCGGTTGCGGTTGCGGTTTCAGTTTCACCGAGTGGGATGAGCTGCACTGCTCCCCAGCCGGCAATGTCGGGGTGATCACGGTGGACCTGTGTTCTGAAGACGGCGTCTGTGCTGCTGATGCAGATCCAGCTGTTTTCAGTTTCCTGCTCTCACTGATGGCCGACCTCCACAGCCGCCGTATCAACGCCGTGTTCTTGCCAGAAGCGCTGATCCTGCTGACGGCTGGAGGATCGGTGAGCCCGCTGCCTCCCCGGCTTCCACTGCCATTAGACAGAGCTGGTGCCTTCTTGCTTGCTCGCCCCACCGAACGATCGTTTTCAGTACTGGTTCCAGACGAAGAACAAGAATCACGACCCCAGCCCACCGATCCGTCGCCGTCGAGTTTCTCCAAGAAGATGTCGGTGGCCGGACTGACGGAGCCAACGTTGGACGCCGCGGGGCTCGCCGGGCGGCCATCGTTGGCTGCGGCGGCGTTGCTCTCTTCTTTCCTGCAGAAGTGCTGGAACACCTGATCCACGTCCTCCGGGGCATGAGGATTCTGGTGGCTCAGCTCCTTGACACCGCGGAGCCTGACGGAGGTCGCCGCCTCGCTGATCATCCGCGCCTCCCGCAGCGCCGCGGAGCTGCTGCGCGCGTCGGCACCCTTGCCGTCTTTCCGCAGGAACGACTCCATCTCGGCCTGCAGCCTGTTGAGCTGGGCGTACTTTTGCTCGAGGGCGGCCTTGGCGTCGGAGAGCTTCATCTGGACGCGCTCCTCACGCAACACCTCCGCCATCTGCAGCATCCGGCGTTCCTCCTCCATCTCCTCCCGCATTCCCAGGCACTCGTGGCGGAGCAGTTCCACCTCCGCCTGGTCCTCCTCCACCTCCTTGGTCAGCTCCTCGCACGCGTCCTCCATCATCTCCCTCGCCTTCCGCTCCATCTCGTAGCTCTGCGCCGCCTGCTTCGCCGACGCCTTCGCCTCCGCGACCTCCTTCATGAGCTTCCCGTTGGCCACCTCCAGCTGCCTCCGGTGGTTCCTCTCCGCCTTGGCGTCCTCCTTCAGCGCCGCGATCGCGTCCCGCGCCCTGCTCTTCCACGACGCCTTCTCCTCCGCCAGTTTTTTCAGGAACTTTACTACTTTCTTCCTCATCACGCGCTTCTCGTCCTCAAGATCGGCGATCCGAGCACGGGCCTTGTCAAGCTCGGCCTCCAGCGCCACCATCGGCGACATTGCACGGGTGTGCAAGGTGTTGTGCAGGCATACGTGCTGGTCCCATTTGGTCGCCTTCTCCATGGAAGAAACATATGGAAATTCCACCGCGCAGGCATCAATCTGAATGAATGTGCTCGTGTTAGGACGATCAGTTTAAGAATTAGTAGATGAGTATGCCAAGAAACACATAATTATACAGTACCTTGTCTAAGATGCCATGGTTTCTGCATTGCATTCCGACGGCGAGACAGCACCGAGTTTTACTGCTGTTGCGGAGTTTTGCTTTCCGTTGATGCCGGGGGCTATGCTAAACAAGATAGAAGTAAGCATTGTTAGTAACATCTCCGTAATTGGTTTCTGAGCAAAATGACAATCAAAAGTTAAACTTTGGTGCTGTTGGAAATAATCATATAGTTTGGAAACCCGTTATTGGATTCACCTGTTTTTGGATTTCCATGACAATCAATCTATTGGATTATTAAACAACACCGAAGGGCGAAGACTAGATATGTGATGCTCTCTTTGGGGGCAATTACTGATGGAGGAGTAACACCGTTAACAACTGAGGGGTAAATGGTGATCATTAACAAACAACCATGCTAATTAATCGAACACTTCTGGACCTAATCAAACATAGAGCAATTCGGGAAAAGAAGACGAAGCGAGTTTTTGCCTTGAATTCGCACAGACATGCATGCCTACCTGATCAAACCGGGAAGAAAATTGAACTAATAATATACGTAATCAAACCACATGGCGCCATGTGTAAAAGGGAGGATCAGGGGTCAAAAGAGTAAGAAACCAGCTTTGACATTTTTGGGGATTAGAGGTCAAAAGTGCAGCCCGATTTTGACCACTGTGTAAGGAAGGATCAACGAGCAATCCAACCATGACCCAAAATGAAAATTAATTACAGCTGGTGTGCCTTAATCAAATCCAAACTTCTAATACTCCTTCTAATCAAAGAGATCAAGAATGCAAATCAATCTTGAATGAAGAATAATAATCCTCCAAGCCGGTCAGCCGATCAGAGGATCACAACAAGGCAACGCAACGATCCAATCAGACAGAGGAAGGCAGCTCACCGGAGCGACGTGCCGCCGAGCGTTGGGGTTGACCGCTTGCCGCTCGGCGTGGCGCAGTCTCCAGAGCCCGGCGGCGAGAGCCCTTGCCGTGGCCGTCGGCGTGGCGGCGACGATCCCGGCAGCTGCATTGCGGCGACACCTCCGTGTCCGTGGAGCATCTGCGCACGGGCTCCGGCGGTGGTGTGTGGCGGAGGGGGTCATGGGATCATGGAGCTTGGGAGATTGGAGGGTGGCAGGGAGTTATTGGTCGCTGTTTTTGGGTGGCAATTTCTTTCCGCATCTGCATGCACATGCCATGTGTGACGAGACGACGACCATCACAGGGACAAGACAGAGACACACAATATACTGCTTTTTCTTTCTTTCTAATTTCCTTTTATTAGCTAGATCCAGGAGGTTCCATGATGATGAGTGACTGTACTTTGCTATTTATATAAGATTCTTCATTTTCCACCGTGCTGTCTTTCAATTCTTCGTACAACTCACGTTTAATCTCCCTATTATTCTTGATTTCGAAAACTTCCCTATTTTCTTGAGTTTATCTGGCGATCTGACGAATGAACATGGAATATGAAACCTTAATGTTACCACCTGACATGGCCTGACCAGATGAAAAACAGTCTGATTGTTCATGACAACTTATGATTGTGATATGAGATGGCCCTCAGCGGCAGTTCTCTGTTGCTACAGTACATTGCTACGGTTGAATAGACCTACGTACCGACGTGTGCTGTGCTGCATGGTTCCGTTTCGGTGGACTCCATTTTCCACTGAAGCCGGAGGTGGACGTGAGAAGAATAATATCAGAGTGATTGGCTTCGGCTTCAACGGCGTCGTGCCTGCTGCCAAACTGCCATGATTTCTCTTTTCTCTTCTTTTTTTCGCAACCCAAGAGAATTGTAGCTTGGTCCAGGCCTACATATGTCGACGAGAGTGTCGTCACCTCTTTGTACCGGGAATATATCCCTCTTTTTTCTCCACAATTCAGCAAATGTCTACATGCATTTCAAGGATATCTGTGGTTATTGGTTAGTGGTGTTGATGGAGGTGACCATGGTAGGGGCGGGGAATATATCTTCAGGATGGTAAAGTACAAGAGGAAGTTATGCAAATCAAGTAGCCCATCGATGGACGGGTGCATCGTCCAATGCTGTGTTTAGTGTTGCGGATGTGGGCTACAAGGAGAGTGGGATCATGCCCAACCTTGATTACTAAACTGATTATTAGCTTACCTATCCATCTAGATCTCTCCTTCCCAAATCCTAAGTTCCCACTCATCGTAGTGTAGTAGCTTCCACTAAAAGATCACTGATTGTTTGCTTGATTTGGTCCCCCTATGCTCATGGCTCCGGACTCTGCTCCACAAATTATACGTGCATATATGCTTGCTGATGTTGCATCAGTTTGCACTTGACTTGCTCTGTTCCACCTCTTGATAAATCAACCCAAATTACACTTGATGACTTGACTTGCTCTGTTCCACAAATTGCACACGTTTGCTGTGCAATTGGCTTGGTAGTATAATTATGCCTTTACCGAGATGCGAGCATTTTGTGATCTCAAGGTAATCAGTCTGTTCATCGCTATCATGTTTAAGCTTAAAAACATCAGATGGATGTGGCGGGAGGAACATGTCGCCTGTAGCTGTTTATGTAACCTTATTATCGAAAGAAAAAGATGAATCAACCCAGTTATTCAGACTTGGTGCCGAACACAACTAGCACTAGTATAGTTTTTTGATAAATGAGACATATGTAGGAAGTAGATGAGCAACAACAAAATGAGAGATCACGGAAAAGGCTCATTTGCACCTCATGATGAATCAGCCCAGATTACACTTTGACTTGCTCTGTTCGACTGTTCCACAAATTATACTTGACTTGCAGAAACAGATCAGATGGATGTGGCTTCTGTATCTGTTGAGAGATGATCGGTACTGCCATATGCATGCATCATGCCGTCACAAGAAGTACTAGTGTATTTTTGATAAATGACACATGGCAAGTGGATGAGCTACAACATTAAGATGATGAATCACGGGAATGCCCATCTGCCAAACAGGCGACCTAGGTAGGCAGGTCCACATTTAGAGAGGATATTCTCAAGAGGCGTCAAACATAAACGGACAAGGTAAAGTTAAAGTCATGCTACAAAAATCAATCATAATGTGACACCCACAAACGCCTAGCCAAATTGTTATGCAGAATTTTGAAACCTTCCCTTCTTTCTCGCTACTCGCTATACAAAGGCATAATAAATTAGAAGTATTACATCACTATCATCTTATAGCTTACAGATAAATACACTAATAACTACCAGTTACAATGGTTTGGTGTGATGGCCAAGCACGCACAAAACTCTGCGGTTCGCAATTCCAACCAGCTCTCCTCAATCTGAATAATTGGGAAATTAAAGTGGACTAGACTTGTAGTAAAAGAGCAACCAGAAGGGTGCCCAAGTAAATGACTAGGCTAAGCTCCAGTCTGTTATGGCTCACACCTGAAAAAAAAAATGAACAGTCACTTTTACATATTTCCAATATCAATGCACCAGAAAGGGGGGAGAAAATTAAACAGGTCGTTAGATTACCATTTTGCGCAGATGTTGCTGCCGGTCTCTCTGGGATGCTAGGACCAGGAGCTGCAGAAAAAATGACCAAAAGGTAAGGAGCCTAACTTAAATAAAAGCAACAAAACCCGCAAGAAGCTTGTGAAACATTGCAACTGTAAAGGCATATTTAAGTACTCCAACTTCACAACTACTTGACTCAACTGTTAGCAGCACAGAACTTTACAAACCAGGATGGAAGTTGTAGAAGGCAGAGGTAATTTAGTACTACATCTGATCCATAAGAAGTGTCTAAGTTTTGAACTAACCCCAGGCTGCGAAACTTATTTTGGATCAGAGGGAGTAATAAAAAAAGCGTATCAATAATTTCATTTTACATCATTTCAGCGGAAGGGAGATCGGATACTACGGTAGAGCTAGATAGAAGGTTCCAGTTTGTAAACTGACTAAATTCATAACTGCATGGCGCACACTGCTGAATAGTTTTAATTTTTACGAAATATTCAGAGGAGATAAAATGTGTAAGCATGTGAATATATTTCAGCTATTTTTTTCGAAAAGAAACTCCGGCTATTAGGAGGGCATATAATCAGTACCGCAGGTAGATGACATACATCTATTGCATGACGAAGCTGTCGGTTTCAAAGAAGCTGTCCATGGGGCCGCGATGTTGTCATTCAGATCACAGGTGAAACTAATCCCAGAAGAAGGGTCAAATGATGCATCGGACGGCATACTCGGAAGAAGGCATCCAGATTCTGTATCCAACCACAAAACACGAATCAGCAACAATGAATAAAATCTAGTTTGTCCTGCAGTTTTGCAAGTTAATGGTGTTAAATTTAATGTAACAAGGCCTAAAAATGATAGCTTAATGAGTTGTAAAACATACTTCCCTCTGTCCCTATTCATATGGTTCCCCCATACTTCGAGATTTAACTTTGACCATCAATTAGATCACAAATATATGAGCCATGGGCCATAAAAATTATACCATTGTGAACTTCTTCTGAATATGATTTCAATGGTATAATTTTTATAGCACATAACTCACATTTCATAGGTCAAACTTGAACCTCGAATTGTGTGGGCGCCATATAAACTGGGACGCGGGGAGTAACTAATTTGCTAGGCTAGGTGGAGAGAGTAGAGAACTATAAATGCACATTGGAGAAGCAATGTTTCACTACAAAATAATGTAGTGAAGAGTTGTATTATTTTCTACTTAGGAATTAATATGAGCATATTAAGTTTTCAAATTCGATTTGCACTTCCATCATTGCATGGTGGCAAGTGGAGTCCTCTAGCAAACAGAGTAAGACTATTTACTATGATTCGTATTCGCAACTTATTCACATTGTTGAATCACAAGGAAAATTTTCAGTTATTAATTTATACAATTTATGATCACAGAATTTGCTACAAGCTGATCAATAAAATTGCTCCCATTTTGACTTCCACCTTTAGTAAGTGGCCCATGGTTGAACCCCTTAAGAAATTGAGGCGGCTCGATATTTCAATTGTTGAGCTCCTATTAATATACATATTCATCTAAGACATACTGTTACTTTTGTTAGACACGGTATGGTTGACAGTACAAGCATGGCGATACATGCAACATTAGTCAAACATTTCAAGAAATACCGTTTCAGTCAAAGCTTAATCGTTATTTTTCTGAGAACACAACATGTACACTAGCAAAACAATTACTAAAAAACTTGAAATGTTGAATTACCTTGAGATCCAACTGTATGCCAAGTCATTGGGGAGTTTGTCAAACACACACGTTCAAAAGAAATAAATTCCATTAGTTCAGTTGTCAAGAGTACATAATATGGAAATTAAAATACAATTCTAACACAAAAATCTAACTGAATGATACTTTTAACTTACCTTGAAGTGAAAAATCCTTCAAAGTTATTTGGCATGAGCTATAAACATTCATGCTGACATTCATCTTTTGCAATTTTGTCCCAAGGAATGAGGCACAGTCCAAAGCTTGCAAATTTGTTATGAAACTTTGCTTTTGCAAGTGAGATACATAACTGTCCATCTCCTCGCAACATACAGTAAAGTTCTTGACTGTACCACCACACTCCTTTGCCACCTTACTTGTGTCTGGGAAGCTTAGTGGGCAAACTTGAAGGTTGAAATGAACAAAAAAAGGTCAGATATTTAAAGAAACTTATAAATAAATACATATATCCAGGTATTTCACCAGTTTCCCAAAAACAGATTAAAAAAACCTATGCATATTAATAACATGAACACTGAAGTGAAAAATTCAGGCTCCTAATATGCCTTGCGCAGTCAAATTCCAATATTAGCAAGGCCTTCTAGTGATCCGTTCGGTTAAACCGAAAATTCAAGCACCCATGTAAGAATATTTGCTGTCTTGCTTTAGAGTATGATGTTTGTTTTGAGCAAATAAAGTATGGCGCTTAAAGCTAAATGTCTGTCTGCAGCCGTTTCTTACCTCTAGCCATGAAAAAGATTTGTGATATTACATACTTATTCATGCAAACTATCTTTGTGCTCCTACGGTGTTTATTCTTTTTATTTCTTTCTAGGATTCATGTATGTAGTCATTCTAAAAGAATAAAATGTAGTGGCTGATGGCACTGCACATTTAAGCAAGTAGACAGTTTGAATGTACCTTCATTGACATTACAGTTTGATATCTGCCTCAGCATTTTCGATGCAGATGATGGCTCAAGCCTGCTGGATAACCATCTCAGTACAACGTTCCTGCAACTATCAGCTTTGGGACTCCCGGTGTAGCTTGTCAACGCAGCGTCCTTGGAAGAGATTTTCTGGGCAGCGTCATTTATAGCTTTCTGGCAAGTCTTGCTGCAGCATTCGTTGACAGGATCCACCTTCCGACAGGCCTCGAGGAGCTTTGACGAGTCAATGACGCTCTCAAACGCATCGACGCTACTGACGGGGCATGATCCCTCGGTGGCGTTGGAGAGATGAACCGAGCAGATGCTGTGGAGATCGTCGCTGGCACCCTGGCTCATGAGCAGCTGCTGGACATCAGAGAGGCAGTAGTTGGCAGCAGTGGGATCCAACGCGAGGGAGCCCGTCTGCTTGCTCGACTGCCCTATCAGGATGGTGAGAGTGGCCTGGAGCTGGGGACAGCAAATGACATTGGCAAGGAACGGGGCGAATGCGGCAAAGCAATCGACCGCCGTTGTGGTCATCAAGCTGTCGATGGCGGTGAAGTTCAGCGAGCATTTGCCTACATTACATTGGGGGAAAGAATTGAGGTTCAGAGTCTGAACTTCAGACCTTAACCTGACAATGACAGACTAGAAACTGGTAGTACAATTTTTGCATCGATCTTGCATTGTTTGGCATAGAAATGTACAGGAGAGAGAGTTCAGACCTGATAGCTTGGGCGTGGTGTTGTTGTAGAAGGGCGCGAGAGGGGAAGGGGCGAGGAAGGGAACGAAGGGCTGGGGAGAGCCTGTCGGCGAGACCTGTGGCATGAGGCCGCCGCTGTCGTCGTCGTCTTCCTCCGCGTGGTCGACACGGTGGAGCACCGGGCCGCTCTGAGCAAATGCGCGGCCGGAATTCCCCAGCAGCCCATGTGAACCTGCATGCACATTGACGAATTGGGAGCGCAAATCAGCCGCTTCCTCCTCTCCTCGCAATCAGAATTTCCTCCAAGACGGATCAAAATAGACAAACGAGCACAGAGAATGCAACAAAGCTAGCTACAACTAAGCGTCCGTGGTCCGGCGGCTGAGGTACACTTAATTAGCTTGCAGGAGAGTGAAGCATCAGAAGCTAGCTAGGCAGTGGATCAGCGAGAGATACTCACAGAGGCAGGAGAGGAGAGCGGCTGCCGCGAGGAGCCGGCCGGTAGGCCCCATCCGGCAGCGGCAGGGAGCAGCGGGGCGGGGCGGAGGCGGCTGCAGCAACGGCGAGGTGGGAAATGGCGAGCAGAGGAGGACTGAGAGAGAAGCGCTGCTTGGAAGAAAGGGAAGTGGAGAAAGTGGGCAGCTAGGGAAGCGCCGCTAATTGCCAAGTGCACACAGAATAAGATATGCTGCTTCTGGAACATTGTTTTCTTCTTTCAACAATAATGAAGACATTGCAGATATTAAGATTTGCAGAACACTAAACATGTATTACTCCATAATCTATGTAGTCAATAAAGTGACACATGTGACTTCTACACCACTCACAATGCACTGTTGTCAACTTTCCCTTTAGTCAACACTTGCTCAAGTCAACTTTGTATCTCCCTAGTTTATTCCTTAGGCAGCAAGTTGAGTACTTAAGTAGATTTCCTTTTACATGTCGTCTCTTTCTGTGCACCGATTCACACAGAAAGATTGGCACAAAGTCCAATTAAAATTTTCTTGTTTTCTACCGACAACAATATGGCCACATGTGTGCCAAGAAAATTCATGCTAACATCATAAAAATGGGGGGAAATCCCGGAAACCACAGATGGAGGCCGAGCTCCAGGGAGCTTTTTTTTCAAAAATAATATTTTGAATCTTCAAGAAAAACTGAAAAAATCTAGATGTAGACAATATTATAATAATTCCATCAACGTGCAAAATTTAAATCAAAATAATTAATATTTTGAATTGTCATTTTTGCGCAGGCTAAAATACAAGTTATTTCTAGTTGAATTTTTACCATGGAAAAAATAGATCGCTATATCTCCGCTAATAGCACGCTATGGTGTTTTGAGAATTGTTTCGCTAAATAAATCGTGTACAATGTCTCGCTAAAGCACGCTATAGCGCGATATAGCACGCTAATAGCGTATTTTTAGGCTGACACTATTTTGTTATAGCATGCTATTTTTTTCACTGATTTTTACAAGTAGATAGAATGCAACATTATCTATATCCAAAATTATTTGCATATTTTTTTGGAGCTTTAAAATATGATTTTCAAATTTTTCGAAATAAAGAGCTCTATGTAGCCTGGGCTCCATTTGTCAATTCTCGAAAAATCCATGATAATCTAGATTGCGCTTTCATGGTTGCCAACAATCTTATTGATACTATATGATTCTAGGCTTTACATGTGGCTGCTTTTAAAATGTTGAAAAAAACCTAAGCAGCTTTGTTAAACCAGAATAATTAATGGCTTACTGTTTAACATACAGACCAGCATCTGGCTAGTCCTTTTTCCTGCGATTGGTATCTGGTATTCTGGTTGGTCTGCTCAATTAAACAACTCTTAGTTTGCTCGCTAGTACCTCGTTTGATGCTAGATCTATCAGCAGGAGCGAGTAATTTGAGCACAAGGGGATTTTCGGGGGTACATATCTTGGAGTGTACGTGAGATAGCAGGAGTTGGGGGTGCTGGGAATTCAATACCAGCATCAATGCCCTTCAATACGCCTTTGCCACCATGTTCCCTGCTCGCTGACGTGTGGGACCAGGCAAGCGCAATGAATTCCTGCGGCCGCCAGTTCGCCCCACCCGTTGGTCCGATAGATCCTGCTCGCAATTGCTACTGGGAAACGTCTCGCTTACAGTTGGGACCCACTTCCTTTTTTACCCGGTATTAATGTGCATGAGTTGGATGTTTCATGAATGGGAGCGAA
Organism: Poa pratensis; assembly: GCA_947311845.1. Taxonomy (NCBI): domain Eukaryota; kingdom Viridiplantae; phylum Streptophyta; class Magnoliopsida; order Poales; family Poaceae; genus Poa; species Poa pratensis. The sequence continues at coordinate 53,421,967 of CAMZMU010000047.1, read as the reverse complement.
CAGACAAGCATCGCCATGGAAGTCAGCGATGACTGCCGATTAGTGGACTAAATCACTCACTTGAGTGCCCTCCGATTGGACTAAAGTAAGTTTAGCTATGAAAACCCTGATGGAAGAAATGCAATGACACCGCAGAACCACCTTTCACTGGTGATTTTTGTGAGAGTGCTACTTCCACATTCGTTTCACGATTCACAGTTTGAATCTAGCGTATGTTTGTAAGAAAAAATTCTACGAAAAATTGTGGGTGTTCACAAGGTATGTTTGTACAACATCCATATATTTCGGCTCCAAATTTGAAATGAACATTGAGAAACAAAAAGAACAAATCAAGCGTGAATAGTGTCGCCGGTGTCAAAAGAGACAAGTGCAAAAAAAATGGCACTATTCATGTCGTATTTGTCTTTTTTGTTTCTCGATGTTCATTTCAAATTTGGAGCTGAAATTTTTGGAGGATGTGAAACATACCTTGTGAACATTCACAATTTATCGTAATTTTTAAAACATTTAAAAATTAATTTTTTTGGCGGTACCACGGGGAGAACCATAAGAGCCCATCTTCTCCAAAACCGACTTGGAAAATTAAGCAATTTTTGTATGAATTCAATTAACAAAAACAATATCACATGTGCATTAACAAATCTAACCACATACGGCAAAATTAGGCAGATCTGCATTTTTTTCTCGATAAAGCATGTTTGCACATGTACATATATGGACCAAATACAAGTATAAATAGAGAAAAAAATAGCTCATACGTGTTGACCGCGTAGAGTACCATTGTCGTTTTCGGTCTTGGTGGTGAAGGGATGTAGTCATGCATCAGAGAGAAAGTGGTCAAATCGTCAACGCAAATGTGGTAGAACAGAAGGGATCAGTTGACCCAAGACAAGACGCTCTCCAAAATCCCTATTTGACCTTGTTTCGGTTCAACATCTCAAGGGACGAGATTTTGGAGCCTTACTCTACTTGAGGGCTGTGCACGCGGTGCAAAATGGGAAGGCTAGAAACAGTATAACAAAATGAAGTTTGGCTTCAGGGAGACAGAAAGTGAGTGGGATGTATGTTATTTCATCTATAGTTTGAGTACACGTAGAGAACACGATGCATGCTGACATGTACATACAAAGTTGTGTAGCATGAATTTCTTTTAATTTTCGCCAAAATAAGTTCTAACTCGAACTCCATTTGTGACGTGTGCGGCAAAGAACTAGTACGCGCGTGACTATTCCTATTGTCACTCACTATGTGGGTTTAGAATTGTCCGCCTTTATAAAAATATCCAACTTTCTTCTCACTAAACTGGGAAACTAAACTTAATCTCATTTGCTCTACATGACATACAGTCAAACTAATTGAGCCTTGTAAGTTTTCAACATTTCTTGGAATTTAGAAAATGTATTGCTTTTTCAATTTAGAATTTCCAGCGCATTTCGCATATTTCAAGTTAGAAAATGAATAGCGCAATTAACCTGAGCGGTGCATACCCATCCCGGTGGACCAGTTCCACCACTAAAGAACGCGCGTGCTTTCTCCCCTCTCCGCCTCCGGTCCCCTTCCTCCTCGCCGTCGCGTCGAGCCGAGCCGATTCGATTGCTAGGGTTGATTTCTCCCCTCCTCCCGCGATGGCGCCTTCCCCGCCTAAGAGCTGGGCCAAGGCCCCGCCCTACCACTACCGCGGGGCGCAGGCGCAGCAGAAGGCGGCGCCGGCCGCGGAGGACGAAAGCGACGCCAAGCCCGAAGGATACAGCCAGAGGTCACTGTTGATCGACGGACTTCTCGACTGGATGGACGAGGACTACCTCCACAGCTGCTTCTCCTCCTCACCCGAGGTGATCCCATCGCATGCCCCCTCTTCCCAATCACCTACTGTACTAATTTAGTGTGTGTTTGCCCAATTGATTCTTCTGAATCAAGTCAAGTTTACATGTGTGTCTACCTGCACCACTAAATTTGTAACTTTGATGCCCACTAGATTGTGTTCCACTGCATAGTATCTATGTCGGGATACAGGGATATGGTCTCGGTCTCACAATTTTTAGAAAACCAAATGAAGGATATGGTCTAAATGCCTTTATTTTTTCCTTATGTATGTGCCACTCCGATGGTCTACTAACTATGAAATGTGCACGGTGATCATTTTTAGCTCCTTACTCTACTGGCGGCCTGTCACGTATGTCCAAATCAGGCAATATACTCGCCGATGTTCTCGGTTTACTAGTCAAGTACGAACAGAGATATTGTTTATTCAGTCCTCCTGCGGTTCATCTCAACATTTTACGTGTTCTTCTCACCGTTTCCTCAACAATGGCGTTCAATGCAGCTGCTGTCAGTAGAGATTAAGCGGGGCAAGGAGGCTGGACAATCGGAAGGTTTTGCTTTTCTGAACTTTGCCGACCATGACACTGCTGATCTAATCCTCCAGAGCTACCATGGACAGAAGATGCCTAATACTAACCGGCATTTCACGCTCAAGTGGGTCACTTGTACTACTCCCGAGCAGCATACTGATGATGTTTGGCAGATATTCGTTGGAAATTTGGGCCTTGATGTTACAGACTTCATGCTGCACCATTTGTTCAAGAGTCGCTATCCATCAGTTAAGAGTGCAAAAGTTGCATGGGATAGTTCTGCTGGTCGCTCAAAAGGCTATGGGTTTGTTAAGTTTGGAAACGTCAGTGAACACAGAGAAGCAATTCATGAAATGAACGGAGCATACTGTTCTACTCGGCGTATGCGTGTCGAACCTGCTAACAACAAGATGCATGCCGAACCTGCTACCAGCAAGATGCGTGTCGAACCTGCTACCAACAAGATGCATGTCACTCCTGCTACCAACAAGATGCATGTCACTCCTGCTACCAACAAGATGCGTGTCACTCCTGCTACCAACAAGATGCGTGTCACTCCTGCTACCAACAAGATGCGTGTCGAACCTGCTACCAACAAGATGCATGTCATTCCTGCTACCAACAAGATGCATGTCACTCCTGCTACCAACAAGACGCCTGTTTCTCCTGCTACCAACAAGATGCGTGTTTCTCCCGCTACCAACAAGGACGGTATGGCCACCAACGAAATGGTTTGCAGTTCAACTTTTGTAGCTACACGGGAATGTGATTTGACTTCCGGCTTTCTCTGTCTCCTTACTGTTGTAAATATGTATTTAGGGGCCTGTTTTCAGCAAGCTGTATTTCTCAAAGGTTTGCACTGCTCTAAATGTGCCTCATAGATCGTTTCCCTTTACTTGTATACTCTCCTGCCACCCTAGTATTATCAGTAAGCATTATCAGCATTGATTTAGTGAAGTTTAGTAATTTTGTTATCTTCCATGTTACGCAATAGTATGTGTATCACTTTGTCTGTATAGATTGTAGACTCCCCTTGTCCAATCCTTATATTATGGTCTCCTTTTTGCTGGGACTTCTGGTCTACCGATTATTACAGTATGTATTCCTAGGTACCAGTTCACATATTCTCATGCTGCTGCTGCTGCTGCTGCATTGTCGTTTGTGAATTGTGACGCACTCTTTGATTTTGTCCTGCAAGAGCTCTGATTCAGATGGCTCTGAATCCGTTGCATAAAACCTATTGTGGTCTACCATAAAAATATTTGTAAAATATCCTAAAGCTGGTTTCGGTGCTTTCTTTTGCAATATTAATGCTATAACATTAAATATATATATATATATATATATATATATATATATATATATGGATGTGAAGTAGCTAGTGTTGGGTATACATCCTATAATGTTGCCACATTGTAGTACATTAATGCATAACTAGTGGTGGCTTAATTATCATGTACTGATGGATCAGAAATTCATAAAACAGCTAGCATTATCATATAAATTATACCGTACAATTCCCAGCAATGCTAGTATCAACAGGTTCTAACTACATGTTTCATTTTGCAGATTTTCGTGCACAAGAGGCTGATTCTGACTGCATTCCAAATAATAAAAGAGTGAGTACATGGTTGTACCTTATAAAAGTAGTCACATGTATGGACATTTGATCTCAGTATTCACGGCTTGCAGCTATTTGTTGGTGGTCTTCATCTAAGTGTGACTGATGAGGATCTAAGAAAAGCCTTTAGTCCTTATGGAGAGATTACTGATGTCAAGGTAATAGTGGGGAAGAATTATGGGTTCGTCACGTATTCGAGCAGGTATTTGCTTTAGTCCTCACTATCTTTGGTTCAGTACATTGTTGTAGCTGCCAAGTGCCAACTAGCCGATCAGTAACATGACAAGTGACAGTAACATGACAAGTGCCTCTTACATTACATTCGAAGACATACGCTAAAAGAAGATGACATGAAAGATTCTGAAACTGCGGATGCATCATGCAAATCATTGGTCTGCCATACCCTCCCTAATGTTCCCAGTTCTTGGCACGAGTAGACTGAATGACTTTTGTGCCTGTGCAGGGCATCAGCTGAGGAGGCTATGAGAATTCTGAATGGAAGCAAGCTGGGAGATAGAAAGATAAGGGTTAACTGGGGTCTTCCCGTTGCTAACAAGCAGGTAGCTTTTGCCTTGTTTGTCGTCTGCTTTCTAATTTTGCTGGCTGATTTTTATTCGCTGACATGCATACTCTTGAATCACAAATATGAGCAGAATCATATTACCAACAGCAACAACCCCAGCAGACCGCAGTACAGGTATGTCCCTTTCTCATGAGGGCAAGAGACATCCGTTTTTCCTTTCACATTATAATTTTATTTCCATAAATACCTAGCTATAATAAATGAATTGTGCCCTTCTGCAGTGAGAACAGCAGCACGGGGAATATGTCAGTCGCCAGGTGCAGCGGAATTCCTGTGACATAAACTCAAGAGGATGTTTCTCGGAACTAGCTGTCTGTGTTCAAGTGTTTCTCCATTTGTGGTGCACCCAACTGTGCTCCGCACACAAGTTTGTTCAGAATGCCAAGAAGGGCAGTTTTGGTGGATAGATTTTTCCTTTACACAGAGATTACAACCATTCCTAGCAGGCCTTTAGTGTTGTGCATTTGTCAGATGATTTCCTTGAGATGCCTGGGTCGATGGTTTTGGGGGAAGTCAACAGTTAACTCATTTTACAATTTTGACGGGGAAAACAGAGCTAAGTCATTTAACTTGTTCAAAAATATCCTGACTATTACGGCCTGAACTTGCAAACCGAGATTGTAAAGATGCACTCTTCTTAACACTGAGCTTACATTGCTATTTAGTCTGTGTTATGTGTTTGCTGAGGCCCGTACTATGACATCGGATCACTCTTTGAACTGCTGATGCTGATGGTACTTTGAGATGCTGAAATCATCATGTTTTGATGTCCTGCTTAATCAGATTTCGCGGCAAACTTGCAAGTTGCCAAAGATGAAATTCATTTTTGCCCCCCATTGTTCTGTGCTACTAATATGTGTGAATGTCGGTGCCATCTTTGATGGTCATTCAACATCCTAACTGTGCAGCACAACCCCTCGAGCACCTAATCCCTCACTGTTGACGCAGACGCTGAGACGCCGTCGGCTGCGCGGCCTGCGCCTGTGGCCTCCATGTTCACCTTCCAGGTCTCCGGCCTCTTCTTTGCTATATGCGGCAGGCGATATGGACGGCGGTGTTGTCGTCGCAGTCATTTGCAGAGTAGGAAGATCCTGGGACGTAGCTCAAGTGCTCAGCCAGCCTCGGGTTCTTTTTTTCTTTTGCGAAACACAGTACAACGCAGACGCTTACAAACACGCACGTACACTCACCCCTATGAACGCACACACGTACACCCTACCTTTATGAGCACCTCCGAGAGACTGAGCCGGCGGATGGTCTTGAGATTGACGAAGTCACCATGGGCGCCTCGCTGTCGACGGGAACGTCGCCTCCCACTGAAGAATATTCCGCCTAAATGAGAAACACCAGCGTCAAACCTGGGGTTTGAACTCTGGTGGGCTGGGGGTACAACCACCCTCCTAACCATTTTGCCATAGACAAGTTCTCAGCCAGCCTCGGGTTCGGGTACACATGATCTGACTGCTTTCGTGGCCGTAGGCTCGTTGCGCAGCTTGGCAGGCACGAATCCAACTGCTGCCGATGATGTCTGTGTTTTTTTGTTTGAGCGAATTCTACTTTTGTATACAATTGTGTATTTGTGACACTTATTAGGCCATTTAGTGAAACAAAATAAAAACTATACCGTATATAAATTTTGAACATGGTTTTAGCCCCATTTTGACATTCTACATGTTTCGTTAGAATAGACCGGCATCCTGCAACTATGTGGCGCTTCAAAATATGTAAAGATTGGAGGGTGTCATATCGTCCTTGTCCTGATATTTATCCGTTCAATTCATCGTCCTTGTCCTGATATTTTTTAATCTCAATCATCAGCTCACACCTTGCCCAATAGAAATGCATCCGAAAAACATGACCAAGATTTTTAGAATGGTTAATCTAGACGATTTTCACTAGGTGGGTATTTATTATCACAAATGCAGAACCAGAGGGTAAAAAGTTGAATTCACTTCTTTTTTCCGGAGCAAAAACTTCATCCGCTCCATTTAAAGTAGTATTTGGGAGGCTGAAATCCTCCTCCGCGCACGCAAGCTGTTTGACTAAACATCTCCAAGGTAATTTCGTCTCCGACCGAGCTAGAAATCATTGTTCCAACATACGCGTAGTAATAAAAATGTGTGTATTTATGTTGTAGATGAGTTGGCTAGATGAGTGTTCGTCGGAGGAGGAAGGTTTGATGAATGAAGAAGAGGACATTACTAAGATTTTGATGCTTCGCAAGCGGAAGAGGCCGGAGCATGGTGGTTCCGTCTACGACCATGAGACGATTCAAAGGATGAGGTAGATGGGCTCAACAAATTGATGACCAACTACTTCAATCCTAAACCAGTGCATCCAAGCGACACTTCCGCCGCCGTTTTAGGATGTCTACGGGATCATGTACATTCCCAACTGTGTTGTGGAACACAATCGGGGTTCTTCGTGCGGAGGAAGAATTGCACCGGAGCACTTGGGCATAGCACCCTCTAGAAGTTGACCGTCGCCATTCGCATGATGACATATGGTATTCCGGCTGATCTAGTTGATGATCATTTGACAATGGGGGAGGAGAGCACTTCCATCAAGTGCGTGAAGCAGTTCACAAAGGCAGTGGTTTGTGTGTTTGGGTAAGAATACTTGAGAGCACCAAATGCTCAGGACACTTAGAGGCTGCTGGAAATGAATGCCACACGTGGTTTTGCAGGTATGCTCGGCTCAATTGATTATATGCACTGGAACATGGCATGTGCAATTCAAAAGACATAAGAAGGATGCCACCAATGTGGTTGATCGGGATACATGGACCACTTGTTCTGCAAGAATCGCACCCTTTCTTTAGGTGTATCAGAACATTCAATATTCAGATACACATAGCGATTTTCAAAAAGATCTCGTCGATTAGTGGTGGGCATGGAATGACCAACAAGACCACTAGTTCTATCTATCTATATGTATCATGTTGTATGTGATGAACTATTTATTTGTTGTTATATGTTTGATGAACTTGAACATGATATTTATGCTAAGAATTAATCAACTAAGTAATAATTGAGTATTGTAGTGTTATATTTATTTTGGATTCATTTGAGATGATTTTCATTTTTTTTGAATATATATGCAATTCTGTTGAAAACATTTGGGCAACATCTGCCATTTGGTGCCTATTTTCAATGTTGGCGATATCGTTTATCAGAAACTTATCGGTCGATCCAAAATAAGGGGTAAATCAACGGAAAACACTTTTTGCTCCCGAGCTCCAGTGCTCCCTCTAGTTAAAAAAAATTCTAAAATCATATTTTTAAGTTTTAAAAAAATCTAAAAAAAATCATGCATGTTGCTAATGATGTATCCCACAAACGTGCAAAATTTTAATTTGAAATAGTTTATATTCTGTGCTACATAAAAATAACAAATCTTATATATTTTGAAGATTTGAAAGTACATACATTTAGATTCACACATTTGTCATTTTTGTATAGAACAGAATATAAAATATTTCAAACAAATATATTGCACGTTTGTGGGACATAACATTGACAACACGCAGAATTATTTCCAGAATATTTTGAAACTTATAAATACAAATTTTTATTCTTTTAACTAGAGGATCACTGGATCCGGGAGCAAGAAATCTTTACTCGTAAATCTGCCAGTTTATCCACTAAGCGATAAATCGGCCGATTTATCAGAATATCGGCCGATATCGTGAACATTGCCTATTTTAGGGCATCTGCTACGGCTGCCGTTTTCGGTGGTGCCGTATTTTAGGGCATCTAAAACGCAAAAAAATGGTGTCCTATATTGTCCAAAACACAACCTTTTATGTCCTAGAACCACTCATTTGCCCTAAAATAGCTCATCTGCTGGATTTGCTCCAAGATAAGTAGGTTCACAGACTGGTGGACCGGTTCCACCACCAACTTGGAATGCGTGCACCCCTTACCCCAACTTACCACTGCTTTGACTGGTGTTCCACTTTTTCCCTTCCCTTCCCTTCCCATCCTCCTCCTCCTCGTCTCGCCGTCCAGCGGAATCCATTCGATTGCTAGGGTTTCATCCTGCCCTCCCTCCCTCCCGTGGCCATGGCGCATCCACCCGCGGAGAACTGGGCGATGGCGCAGCCCTACCACTACCACGGGCAGGCGCAGCAGGAGCAGGCCGCGGACGACGAAGCCGGAGCCGGGCACGTCGGATGCCAGCCGAGGTCGCTCTGGATCGGCGGACTTCTCGACTGGATGGACGAGGACTACCTCTACAGCTGCTTCACCCGCTCGCCCGAGGTGGATCCCTCCCATCCCATTCCCGTGCCCCTCCTCCTACCTACTAATTTACCCCTAATGGTTCCGTATGTGCGTGCGCCCTTGATATATGTTGCCAAATTAGTTCTCCTTAACTGATTCGCGCTTACATTCGCGCAGCCTATTGTTTACCAGCACCATTGGATTGTAGCTTTGGTGCCCACTAGTTTCTCTGCCACTGACTACCATATGGGTTCCGTATGTGCGTGTGCCCTTGATATATGTTACCCAATCAATTCTCCTTACTTAATTCGCGCTGATATTTTTGCAGCCTATTGTTCAGTAGCACCATTGGATTGTAGCTTTGGTGGCCACTAGATTTCCTGCCACTTACTAGCATATGGTCTCACTTCGTTTGTAGAAATTGGATGGGGATGTATATGGTCTCACTACGTTCTGTTTTCCGTTATGTCTGTGTCATATATGCTCTATGTGGTTGGAAATTCCACACATTTAACTATTTTTAGCTCCTTACTCTACTCTATCTGCATTTCAGTTGCCCAAATCTGGCCATATACTTGTCACTGCTCTCCGCTACCGATCAATTAGTAGTAGAGACATTGTATAATTTTGCTTGTGATTCACCTCAACGTTTTACTTGGTTTTGCTCACTGTTTTCCTCATCATTTCGGTTCAATGCAGCTGGTGTCAGTAGTGGTAAACCGCAACAAGGAGACCAGGCACCCTGAGGGGGGTTTTGGTTTTCTCAACTTTGCTGACCATGCTACTGCTGATCAAGTCCTCCGGAGCTACCATGGCCAGAAGATGCCTAATGCTGACAAAGATTTCAGGCTCAACTGGGTCATCCGTGCTGCCCCAGAGAAGCGTGCTGCTCCAGAGAAGCGTCCTGACGATGATCGATCCATATATGTCGGGGGATTGTCCTATGATGTTACAGGCTCCATGCTACACAGTGTGTTCAAGGATCGCTATCCATCAGTTACGGCCGCAATTGTTGTACGTGATGCTCTCTCTGGGCACTCAAAAGGCTATGGGTTTGTTGAGTTTGGAGATGTCAATGAACGCAGAGAAGCAATGACTGAAATGAATGGAGCATACTGTTCCACTAGGCCTATGCGTATCGGGCCTGCTAACGGTATGGCCACCAACATAATGGTTTGTAACTAAGTTTTGTGGCTATCCAGCTTTGATTTTGACTTTCAGCTTCATATGTCTCCTTACTATTGCAAATATGTTTCTACGGGTTTGCTTCCAGCAAGTTCCAATTCTTAAAGTTTGCTGTGCTGCATATGTTGTGTTATGCCTTTCATATGGTTTTCTGTACTTATATACTCTCTATCTGATTGAACTCCCCCCAATAGTAGATGTAGGCATTATCAAGCTTCAGTGAAGTATAGTAACTCAGTAAATCGTCCTTGCTTTGATGGAAGTGGAGTTATTTCACTAATAATAGTGCTTATTATTCTGGAGCAGGCTGCCATGCTATCCCAGTAATGATCAGCTCTATTTGCGCAGCTAAACTTTATGAAGAATTGTAATGTTTCACCTGTAGTGGACCTGTAGTGGATGATGAGGTGGAGTAAACACCTGCAGTTGTTTTAGTAGTTTGTGGTAGCAGGTTGCTTTTAGTCTGCTCGCTGGTTTTAGTTGCTGTGGTTGGTTAGCTGTTTCTACATGTTTGGTAGCTGCCAGGTTTGGTAGCTGCTGTGCTGTTTTTTTCGAACATTGTATTATCAATTTTCAGCAATGAAAATTGGGAGCCCTGGCTTCTTACTTCAAAAAAAAAAAATGCTATCCCAGTAAGGCTGGTGCTCATTTTGGCTGTGTCGACTGTAGCTTCCCCTCACCCAGTCCTTTTATTATGCTGTCCTTTCCACCCTTGACTCTGGTCCACCCTTTAGTAGAATATGCACTGCTAGTGCTAGGTACCGGCTGAGACAACTCTGCTGCACTGTCGTCAGTGATGCACTCTTTGATGCATTTCAAGTTGCATGATACACACATTGTTTCACCTGCAAATGTTTTGATCCAGCTGCATGAGCCTACTGTGGTCTATCACTAAACATGTTTTAATTATCTCAATGCTGGATTTGGTGCTTTCTATTTGAAAATTCAGTGCTTTAACAGTATATATTCATGTGAAGTAGCTTGTGCTCTGGGCATTTATCCTATAATGTTGGCACACTTCAGTGCATTAATCCATGACTAGTGGTGGTTAATTCTCTGTCCTGGTGGATCAGAAATTTATAATACATCTAGTAATTGTCATATCAATTATACCACACAATATTTATCAATGCCAGCATCAATATTTAATAATTACATATATCATTCTGCAGGTATTCGACAGTGGGTGAATTCTGATTGCAACCAGAGCAATAAAAGAGTGAGTACATGGTTTTATACCTCTTAAAAGGAGTCACATGTATGGAAAATTAATTTCAGAACATGTTCACGTCTTGCAGCTATTTCTTCGTGGTCTTGATCTAAGTGTGACTGATGAGGATCTAAACAAAGCCTTTAGTCCTTATGGAGAGATTACTGATGTCAAGGTAATAAAGGGGAAAAGCTGTGGCTTCGTCACATATACGAGCAGGTATTTGGTTTAGACATCTCAATGTTTGTTCAGTATACTCTTGTAGTTGTCAACTAAGCAGTAAGTTTATGACAATTGTCTTACGATTGGATTTGAAGACTATTGGTAAAAGAACATGCGCATTAAAGATCCCCACACAGCACCTTGGTGTGTGTGTTGGTTTGGTGGTGAGGGGCATAGCAGCATAGTCTGTGGAGCTCTAGGGGGTTCCACGGATCTAATATGTCATGTCACCCCCTAAAAATATACAAGCAAACAATTGTACGATCTTGTATCTGTACATTTGTCTACCTAGCTAACTGCCAAGACCCATTTTGAACCTATTTTTCAAATTATTACATTGGGGTGTTCATGTCTGCATGAACATGGAACTGCACATGTGCAAATCTTTAATTGGTCTGCCATGCCCTTTCTAAAGCACCCCAGTTCTTCCCAGGAATAGACTGAATTGTAACATTTATGTCTGTGCAGGGCATCAGCTGAAGAGGCTATGAGAATCCTAAATGGAAGCCAGCTTGGAGATAATACCATAAGGGTTTTGTGGGCTCGTCCTCTTTCTAACAAGGAGGTAATTTTGTCTTTTGTTTTTCTTCTACTTTCTAATTTGTTGGTCAGATCGGTCCCAGTTTTATTCACTGACAAGCATACTTCTCCGTCATAAATATGAGCAGGATGAACCGAATGGTGAGTACCATGGACACTCCCAAGGCTCTGGTAATGGTTGCTGTCCTGAGGATCCTAACATGCATGGTTACACGGACCATGCATATGCAGGATATGCATATCACCAACAGAAGCAACCACAGCAGACCCCAGTACAGGTAGGTTTCATTTGTGATGAGGATCAGAGAGAGCCGTTTTTTACCTTCAAGTTATTTGTTACTTTATGCAAATACATAGCTACAGTAAATGAACTATTCCTTGGTGCAGTGAGGATGCAGCGCAGGGAATGTCTGAGTCACAAGGCGTGGTGGAATTCTCGTAACACAAACCCAAGAGAACTATTGCCAGAAATAGCCGTCTTTGGTGCCGTGTTTCTCCTTTTGTTCTGCAAGGTCGTCTCAGGATCCTTGAGATGCCCGGAACAACAGTTTTGGTGAAGAGATTTTGTTTCGGAAATAGCCATGAGGGTGTTTCTGTTTCGAAAAAAAGAAAAAGCTATTATGTGTTGCTGCTGTGTTCTCCTTTTGTGGCGCATCCCGAGATGTGCACCGTCATGCAAGTTCCTTAGACCCCTGGATTCTGGAACGGCAGGTTTTGGTGCAAAAACTGAGATAACTCATTTTGTAGTTTCGGTGAAAAATCAGAGATAACCCATTTTAGCTTTTCTTCGAAGGGTCGAGTTTCCCTATTACTATGGGCATTTACGGAGACTCTTCCTAACTCTCAATCAAGGTTTTACAGATGCGGTGCAACTCTTTAACCCTTCATAAGCTTCCACTGTGGTAACCTTTTTGAGTCAGATTATGTTTGTTGACTTTGCTCTACCCGTGCTATGATATGAAATTACAATTTGTACTGCCGATGGCTGTTCAGGTGATGATGAGCATGGTTAATTAGAGTTTTGTGCAACCTTGTTTTCTCTCATTGTGTTATATGCACTTGCACTGTGTGGTGTGGATGTTGGCGGCATCGCTCTCACACCTTGTCTGTGGGTGCTTGTCCAAAGCTTATATAGTGTCTGGGAGGTAGGGATGCACACTCACCTCGACCACTCAATCAACAACAACAACGTGTATGGGTTAGAACTGGCTGATAAAGTTAGCTGTCAAAGGGTTAAGCTGAATCAGATTCCATTAGGTCATTAAACCCCCTTGATTTTATTGTTTGATATCAATAAAGCATGTCATGATGGCTTTCCCTAAAATACAACAACAATGCACACACACCTCCACCACCCAATCGTTCTGACTTGTTTGCAGATCCTCTTATTGTTAAAACGGATAGCCATGACAACAACAATGTGCCGCGAATAGCAAGTTGCCCAAGGTGACAAACAAGGCCGGCCATGTATTGCCGGGATTGGATGGATCGTTGTGTGGCTCGGCAGGCATCATGGATCTACAACGTTTTTACCAGAGTTCTTAGGCTGCGTTGGCCTTGGTAAAAATGGATTTGGCAGACTCGGAGTTGTTCGTGCGACTCCACCGACATGGATCTATTCAGGGCTTCCATCAGAATCACCCTCGGCGACAGGAAGAGGACACTTTGTGGCACACCAAATCAATGTGCGACGGGTCCAATTGAGCACGCATCCCCGAGCTTTACAAGATTACGACTCAAAAAACACGACGGTTTGCAAAGAGCTCTAGGGAGGGATCTGAATCGGTTTCATCATTCATGGCTGCAATATCAAACCCCGCCCAGCTCATGGAATTCATTAATCTGTGGCCCATCGTCAACATCGCCAACGTTGACGAGGAGGTGCCAGTCTGCCAGACTCGAGCCAAAATGTAAATTCTTTTCCTGCCTTGCTCACTGCGTACATGCTTATACTCAGGGGCGAAGCCAGGCTAGAAGAGTATTGGGGTCATTTCCATTGCACTGGGGTCATTTTGTATTATTTAGCTATATTGTCACTAAATTTACCAAGGGTTTGCATTGGGTCATCGGGGTCATTTGACCCCATTAATTGACCTAGCTTCGCCCATGGCTTATAGTGAGGGGATGGCCCCATGACACTGTCTGCCAGTTAGGGCACATACAATGGAGACGCTTAAGTGAGGCGCTAGGATTTCTTTCCGAGCAGTTTGGCTCAAATCCCATTCGATCCAGGGATTTGTGGTTGCGTCAATGCTAAGATTTATGTCAGGCACTAACCGTTTTTTTCTTCCTACGAGCCTTTTTTTTTGTTCGACGGACCTTCTTGTTAGTGACCCAAATAAAGCATCAGCGTTGGGAGTCGGGACGCTTAGGTAATTATATTAATTTTTAGTATTTATTTTTTCTCACCAAGCGCCTAACTGACCTAATATATGGGGTTTTTTAGTTTCAAAATAAAAAAAAGAGGCTGTCGTTGTCCATGCCCTTATGTCTTAGTGCATTTGAGACTGTGGCCCACCTTTGCAAGGATTCTCCTTTCTCGATCACGTTATGCAACATGCTTAAACTTTTGGGCTGATTATTTTTTTTCTCCTGCAAAAACTTCCAAACCATGTCAATAGAGGTGGTGGAATGGACTCGTTCAAAATGCACCGAAAGAAATTGCCAAGGCGCATAGCGGCAACCTTATCTATATGATGTGGAATGTCTGAAAAATGCAACTCCACACCTAGTTGGATCTCCCTCGGTTATGTGGGACGTCCAACCGCTTTACAATTGCACAAATTAGAAATGATTATTTAAATATCAATGCATTATCAATAATTTTCGGATTTATGTAATTTATTTTCTGGATTCATGCACTAATAAGAAATTTCTGGACATACATCAACAAAAAAAATTAAACCACACGCATTGACATGATTTTTTGTTTTTTCAATACATCAATTAGTAGGAATAACATCGTCCGTTGGATGCAAATTCGACGGTCGTGATAGTTGGTGGATATCCAAATAGGGGTGGTATCGCCGTGTTGGGAATGTCTGCAAGGAATGCCACCGGAGGATTTTCAATATGGAACGACTTTTACTTATCTCGAGATAGCCTGTTTTTTTTTCACCTTTTGGGTTCTGAAAATGTCCCTATACGCCTTGTACTAGGTTTTCTCCTCAATCTAATATGAGTAGGCAGAGTCGTACTGGGTTTACCAAAAAACAAAGAGAAAAGGAATAGTGATCCCTGCCCGTACGAGTACGCCATATCACTCATCACTCTCAAGCTCCGCTAATGCGTCAGAAATGTCCGCATCAGCGGGGGTGAAGAACAGGTCCTTGACAAGGCGTTTCCTGGTGTCAGACGGCGAGGTGATGCCGTCGCCGTCTCGGTAGATGCACAGGACGATTCTCGCCAGGTTGACGCAGACGCGGTCGGCCTCGCCGGTGCTGCTGAGGGCCACCTCCGAGTTCACCTCCTTCCACGTCTCCGCGATGGCGTCCGCCACCGCGCCACGAACCTCTTCCTCGGTCGCGCAGCCGCCGTTCTCCGCCATGAGGCAGGCGATGGACGACGCCCTCTCGCCCCGCTCCGACTCGGCCTCGTGCGTCGCGCAGTCGTTGCAGAGTCTGAAAATCCTGGAACATAGCTCTACCAGCTTCGGGTACACCATCACCATGTTCTTGCTGCCGTCGTTGCCGTTGCGCAGCCATGAATCCTCCTTCTGCTGCGTGTCCTGGAGCATGGTGAAAGCATGGAGCAGGAGGAGAGGGCCCGTGGACGTGATCAATCCGTTGTCGAGGTACTCGCCCAAGCTTGGCATCGACTTCTCGTGCTGCCACTTGGCCTCTACCAGGAATGCCTTACATAGCTCGTGCCACTGCATGTGTGTATATATTAATTAATTATTAAGCGAATCGCAGACAGAACATTCCTAATTAGTCAATGATCTCTGATGTACGTACTGCTTTCTTGTAGAGCGGGAGCACGTCGTAGCCCTGCTCCTTCATCACGCGATCTGCTGCAACCGTCGACGTCGCCCGGATGGCCGAGTACATCGCCTTCATGTACTCCGGCAGCGCCTCGGCCGACGACTCGTCCCATGTACCGATGGCATCGGTGAATCCGTCGAGCTCGTCGAGCGTGCCGTATACGTCGTAGACGTCGTCGAGGTGGACGATGAGGGATCCCACCTTGGCCAGCACCTCGCGGCAGCCGGCGAGGCCGGGCTCCGGCGCGATGCACGCCGCGCAGAAGAAGCACTCCACCAGCCGGTCCCGAGCGAACGGCAGCTTCTCCCCGAGCCCGGTCTCCTTCCACCATGTCGTCACCTCGAGGAGCTCTGATCTATGCATGGCTTGCACCTGGTTGAAGTCCAGCGCAGCCATCTGCAGAATGGAAGAATCGAAAGCGATGCTCCGGCAGCTCTCGCCGTTGTCGCGGTGCTCTTTCAGCGACCATACCGTTTGCAGCCTGGGAGCTCTCCAGTGCAAAGGGAGGTCTAGCAGAACGGCTCTAACCTTTTCCTTTGGTAAGGTTTCATGGACGGCATCAGTTCTTGGAGTTTCTTGATGGCGTATTCTCTTGCTCTGTCGAGCATGGCCTCTTCCGGAAAGGCCAGGTATGAAGCTTCATAGAGTGCAATTAATCCATCGATGTCCAAGCTGGGACTGGCAGCTTCCAGATCACCATTGCCATCGCTGAATGCATTCAACATATCTACAAAAAGAAAACGAACAAATTACATGATTAATAATCGACTAAAACTCTTAATCGTCCTAGCTAGTAAAGAAAGAAAAAAGATACTGTACTAAAGTTTCTTTCTTTACCTATTGATGCAGGAATTTTATGGGATCTAAGCATTCTAAACAGCAGCGCTGTTGAAGAGAGGTCATGCTTAAGCTGAAGGTGTGCATCATGTACATGCATGGACACGAGGATTCTGGTAATCTCCTCCTCGAAATGGTATGCCACACCGAGACTTTGCAGTTGATCGATGATCCTGAGCCTAGTAGCCAGCTCCTGGCCCTCTTTCAGCAACAGCTGCCTCACTCTCTGCTTCAAGCTCGTTTTAACTGCACTTATTTGCTTGCTAGGCTGTATGGGGAAGTCATCTAGTTAAACACTAGTACGATTTCTCAAATACTAGTACTATATATTCCCTCAATATTAAAATACAGTGCATATTAGTTTGTCTCGAGTACAACTTTATAAACTTTGACAGGTTTACAAAATACATCAAATAAATACAATATAAAAACTATAATGACATATACAAAAAAGGTGATGCATGGAGTGTATAAGAAGTGCCCGCATGCATGCATTAGTGGAAAGATTGAATTAACCGACAGCAATGTATGAATATAGATTGAGCATCCATGCATCCTCACCATATTGGCTGCTTGCTGCATGGAGCAAATGGAGTCGTAGTTCCAGGTTTTGGGCTGGCAGTTGGCTGGCCGCCGGTGTATCTCCACCGGCTGCAACTGCTCTGAGTACAGTATTGCCCCGCCAGTCGAAGCCATTGATCCTACCTAGTACCTTAATGCACGTACGGCTAATTGAACACGAAAGCTTTTTTCTACTGATCTTCTCCCGTTCTCCGACCTGAACTCTGAACCTGTGCTAGCTAGGAAACTCTGATTTCACATGTTTGGCACACGAACAGGGAATCCCTTATTTATACACGAATATATGCGTGCACGGGAACTCTGGTCCTTTTTCCTTGGCATGAAAAATGTGCAAACAACTGAAAAATATCTTCAGCCGTATTGTCCGAGCTTTTCGCTGGACATGTAAAAATATAAACACCTGACAAACTTGTGCCTTTAACTTCTCGAGGTACCATTTTGGCAAATAGCATATATTAGGTAACCACGATAGCGACTGACCACCATGTGGCTCCCATGTTTTTGTTTATCTTAATTGCTCGGGTATTCATATGTTTCTATGAATCCGATCGGAGTGCCAGTCTCTTTCATAAAAAAAAATCTTTAGTGCATCAGCGTCATGTTCTTCTCGTACGGCACCGTCCAGCCCATATATAATATTCGGGGTCCGTGAGAAATATCATCTATTGTGTGAATGTGGCGGACGTTGGAATCTCCCAAAGCCTGGCTCGTCCATGATCCACTGTTTTCATCGAAAGTAGACATCTTTTAAAAAAAAAATACAGCCGGATGTATCATATTTCAGAAAAGAAGTAGCTAAACGGCTTGAACAACGATCAAATGTGTGATCTTTCGGCAACTCGACTGGTCAGTGACAACACATCTCGCCACATACGTGCAACTCGACTTCCTGTATAGGCCGAGCTATGGATCCCGTTTCTTGAAAACTTTGAAATCTGCACTTTTGTGTTTTCAAAAAATCGAAACAAAAATTCTAAGTGGAGATAATAATGAGATCTATCGTTGTACAAAATCTTAATGAAAGATTCGTAGTATTTTGGCCTAAAAAAAAAGAAAAATCCGCACATCTGGATGGTAAACAATGCCGAGTTTCAAAAATTTGAAAACTTTGCTAGATTTTTCTTTTTGCCCAGGCCAAAATACAACGAAGTTTTCATTGAGATTTTGCGCAATGATAGATCTCAACATTATCTGCACCTAGAGATTTTGTTTCGATTTTTTGGAAACAAAAAAATGCATATGTCAATTTTTTTTAAACGGGATCCATATAGCTCGGGCTACGTTTAGGGTTTACGCGGCAAACCTGCCATACTAGTTATCCGACTTATACTAGGCGAGTCAGTAGATTACAACACGTAACTAGCTAGCCTACTAGGGAGGCGTTTTGCCTCCCAAGCTCACCTGCTTCTGGCTAAATAAAAAAAATGAAAAAATAGTAAAAAATTCTGAAAACAATCAGTGATGAACATATACAAGTTTGTACATACGTGCCAAGTTTCGTGATGAAATGCCATTTGTAGTGCTCTGTGCAAGAAAAAATTCAGTGATCTAAAAAATATACTGTAAAATCTCATTTTAGCCACTGATTTGTTTTTTGTACAGAGCAGTACAAATGTCATTTTACCTCAAAATTTGGCACACATATAGAAACGTGTATTTATTACTCACCAATTGTTTTCAATTTTTTTTGAAATGTTTTATTATTTTTTCCATTTTTTTATTCAGCCAGGAGCAAGTGAGCTCCGGACTCAGGAGCCAATTTGAATTTTTGGCATACTAGTTCTAACCTTACTCGAATACCGCAACAGTACAACACATGGCAAACTCAGCTAATTAGAATAGGACACTAACTTTCGCAAAAAAAAAAATTCACTCACAATGTTAGGATTGCTTCTAACAATCATCCCTAATCCAAATGTTTGACTTGTTGACTTTGCTGAACTCATCACCCGGACTACCAGCCCACGATGTCACTGCTACATGCCGACCAAATTTATAGCCTCATAAAGGATCTGCAAAAATCTGATGTGTTCAATCATAAAATCTGCGTACAATGGTTTAGCAAAAAAAAGTTACGAAAGAATTAAGTTCCTACATAAAGAGACTCATAAGGCCTTGTGTATTATCGGTGAATTTTCATCCCAAGGGGATTGCGAGGGGATTTTGTGAAATCGTTCCTTTCACCAAATCCAATCAAATCTCCAAAAATATTTTTCCACTCAAATACACTACTACGGTAGTGTTTTTAATTTACATAAAAATGGGGCGGTTCGTGAGAGATATCTTGGGATTATCCCCTCCAAAACCGGTTAGCTCTTGTTTACTTATAATGTATTTAGAGTGTATTTTAGACGATCGGAGGGGATTATCTTTTATCCCAAAAAGTTCTTAATAGTTTATTTACTAATTCGGTTTTGGAAGGGATAATCCCTAGTTATCGTCCCCCACCAGCCACCTCATTTTTGGCTAGATCAAAAATGCTACACCATGCTAGTGAATTGTGAGGGAGAGTATTTGTGGATATGGGAGGGGATTTGGTGAAATTATTCCTTTCACATAATCCACTCAAATCCCCCAGAATACTCTACCACTCAAATACACTACTCTGGTGTAGTGTTTTTAATTTACATAATATGGAATGGTTCTTGATGGATATCTTGGGACTATCCATTCTAAAATCCACTTAATAAACGGAACATTGGAGATTTTTCAGGATCCGGGATAATGGGCTCTAATCCCCTCGCTTCAAATACCTCCAATCCCCTCGCTTCAAATACCTTAAAGTAGCGATTTTCTTACTTCCACCACATGATTCGGGTATACCGAACAACACAGACTGAATCATGTATTTTACACCTTCAATTCAATCGATCTCCTTGATATTTGTTACGAATTAGTGGGTATCGTTGCTAGTTGGGCATACGCATTTCTATTGGAGTTTTCTTTGTTCTAAAAAATCAGTCAGGATTAAGGGACGGACGTGATAAACACGAAGGAAGAAGGGAACAGTGATATTTTTTTGAATGGTCAGTGATGGAGATTGGACATTAGATTGTGCTTTGTGATCAGCATTATACGGCTGGCAATCGATCTGCGGGAAATACACGCATGAAGTAACGAAACAGGGCAGACAGTTAGGAGCTTTGGTCTCTAATTTTCCGTCAAAAAATTTGATCTCTAATTCTCTATCAAGCAACAAGTTGAGATGTTTACAGCTCGACTACAAATCCATCTCTCATCTCTTAATGTTGACTTTTGATAAAATTTATACGGAACGGGGGTAGTAGATGACGGTGAAGTTTACATCCTGTGCTTTATTAATCGTCGGTCGACCTATATATGTTGGTTCCGTAGCTGCTCAATTTTGTCCTTACTCTCGCGTGGAATCCACAGTAGCAGGATTCCCGCCAATAATTCCATCCGCAAATAAACAAACGAAGTGGAGTAGAGAATTATTTCTACTAGACCAATCATGATACCAAGCTTACCACTCAAAAAGAAGACATCAAGCTTGCATTTAGCTTTGATCTCATCAACTTAATTCCACCCGACAAAAAACAGCCATTGCAGAGCTCCCGGTTCAATCAAGAAAAAGAGGAGGAAAATGGACATTGATCCGTCCGTCTTGGCAGCTCTAGCAGCCGTAATCCTCGTTTCCTTCTTGCTAGTGTTGTCGAGCCTGAAAAAGCAGAGCTCACCCCAAGACGGTAGGCGGAAACAGAAGCTGCCTCCCGGCCCCTTGGGTCTGCCCGTCGTGGGCCAGACCCTGTGCCTGCTGGGCGCCCTCCGCGCTAACACCGGCGAGGCATGGCTCCGACGGCAGGCCTCTGCGTACGGCTCCGTCTCCAAGCTCTCCCTCTTCGGCTCCCCGACGGCCTTTCTCGTGGGTCCTTCGGCCAACAAGTTCCTCTTCGCCAGCACCGCGCTCACCACCATGAGCACCAGGTCCTTCAACAGTATGGTCGGCTGGCGCAACATCCGGGAGCTGGCCGGCGACGACCACCGCCGCGTCAGAGCCATGATGGTCAAGTTCCTCAAGCTCGAAGTCGTGAGGGGCTACGTCGCCAGCATGGACGACGAGGTCCGGCACCACCTCCGCACGGACTGGAGCGGGGCCGCGCCACCATCGCGGTGATGCCGTCGATGAAGTCACTCACCTTCGACATCATGTGCACCGTCATCTTCGGGCTCGGGAGGGCGGACCACGACGCCGTGAGACGAGAGCTCTTGGCAGGTTTCCAGCCGCTGGTGAGGGGCATCTGGTCGATACCGGTAAATCTGCCCTTCACCACCTTCGGCAAGTGCCTAGCCGCGAGCCAGCGCGGGCGCCGTGCCGTTGCCGGGATCCTCAAGGAGAAGCGCGCAAAGCTGGAGCGCGGGGAGAGCTCGCCGTCCGACGACCTCATGACCCACATGCTCGCGGAGGGCATCGCCGAGGGGGAGATCATCGACAACGTCATGTTCATGACATGATGGTGGCGGCGCACGACACCACGGCCACCCTACTCACCTTCCTCATCCAGCACCTCGACGCCAACAGGGGCGCCTACGCCATGGTCGTGGCAGAGCAGGAAGAGGTGGCGAGGAGCAAGGCTCCGGGAGAAGCTCTGTCATGGGAGGACCTCGGGAAGATGAAATACACATGGTCGGCGGCGATGGAGACGATGCGTCTGGTCCCGCCCATTTTCGGTAACTTCAAGAGGGCGGTCGTGGACGTAGAGTTCGACGGACACCTGATACCCAAGGGTTGGCAGCTGCTGTCGGCGACGAACATGACGCAGTGGGACCCGGCCATCTTCCCCGACCCCGGCAGGTTCGACCCTGCGAGGTTTGACAACCCGATACCACCATACAGCTTCGTGGTGTTGTAAACGATAGCAAACAAACGATGAAGAGCGGAACGATCAAACCAAATGGGACACGAGATTTAACGTGGAAAACCTCACCAAACAAAGGAGAGGAAAAAACCACGGGCGCCAGCCAGCAATACTTCACTATATCGGGTGAGGTTACAAACGCCGTGGGTTTACAATGTGTGGCTTACCCCAAAACGGCGGCTTACAAGAGGAATATAGAAGCATAAAACCCTAGGTCGGCTGCAGTCCAACCCGGAATCGATCCCACCTCGGCGGTACTACCGCTTATCCCAGCGGTAGTACCGCTGGGGTGGGCTAGTTCGGCTCTTCCCACCTTAGCGGTACCGGCGGCGGTACCGCCAGCGGTACCAGTCGGTACCGGACAAGTGCGTCAGACGGCCATTCTGTCGGTAGCGGAGGCGGTAGCGGTGGCAGCAGCTCTCGAGCGGTAGTACCGCTTAACCCAGCGGTACTACCGCTGGAATTTGGAACACCATAAAATAACACTCCACCTTGAGACAAATTCCATCTTGTAGGATAAAAGAGAACCTTCACCCTGAAAACAACAAAGAAACACCTTCGGCGCCAAATAGCCTCTTGGGCTAGACAGTGATACCAACTAAGTCCGAGCAAAGCTCAAACTTAGTAACAGGAACTGACTTTATCATCATATCAGCAGGATTATCATGAGTACTTATCTTGCATATCTTAAGTTTACCTTTTGCAACAACATCACGCACATAATGGTATTTGACGTCAATGTGCTTTGTTCTCTCATGGAACATCTGATCCTTGGTAAGGTAAATAACACTCTGACTATCAGAAAACAGGTTAATGCAAGTATCATCTCCACAAAGCTCAGCAAACAAACCTTTCAGCCAAACCGATTCTTTACATGCTTCAGCAATAGCCATGTACTCTGCTTCAGTGGTAGACTGGGCAACAACAGATTGTAACGTTGCCCTCCAACTCACGGCACAACCACCAAGCGTGAACACATAACCTGTGAGGGATCTCCTCTTATCCAAATCGGCAGCAAAATCTGAATCCACATAGGCTACGAGTCCCTCATCAGTCTTGCCGAACTTGAGGCAAGCATTGGATGTGCCACGAAGGTACCTGAAAATCCACTGAACAGCCTTCCAATGTTCTTTACCAGGATTAGCCATATATCTACTAACCAAACTCATAGCATATGATAAATCTGGACGTGAGCAAACCATGGCATACATTAAAGAACCAACAGCACTAGAATATGGAACTCTAGACATGTACTCAAAATCCTCATCCGTACTAGGACATTGTTCAGCTGACAACTTAAAGTGAGGAGCAATAGGAGTACTAACAGACTTTGCATCATGCATGTTAAAACGATGAAGAACTTTCTTAATGTAATTTTGCTGACTAAGAAACAACAAACCAGAATTTCTGTCACGGGTAATCTCCATACCTAGAATTTTCTTAGCAGCACCAAGATCCTTCATCTCAAACTCGCTACTCAACTGTGACTTGAGAGCAGCGATATCTTTCTTGCTCTTGGCAGCAGTCAACATATCATCAACATATAATAACAGGTATATAGGTGATCCATTAACAAACTTAATGTACACACAGCTATCAAATTCAGACCTCTTAAAGCCATGTGACAACATAAAAGAATCAAACCTTTTATACCACTGACGAGGAGATTGTTTCAAACCGTATAAGGACCTTTTCAACTTACAAATAAGATCCTCCTTACCAAGCACTATGAACCCTTCTGGCTGGTCCATGTATATCTCCTCCTCTAACTCTCCATGCAGAAACGCAGTCTTTACATCTAACTGCTCAAGCTCAAGATCACGCATAGCAACAATACCAAAGAATGTACGAATTGAACTATGCTTAACAACTGGAGAGAAAACATCATTATAATCAACACCTGGTATTTGACTGAAGCCTTTTGCAACTAACCTTGCCTTAAACCTCGGAGGCTCGCTAGGAGATAAACCCTCCTTTCTCTTGAAGATCCACTTACAGCGGACTGCCTTCTTTTTCTTAGGCAAGCGCACAACTTCCCATGTGCCATTCTTATCGAGTGACTGCATTTCTTCTTGCATAGCAGCAAGCCACTTCTCGCGGTCACCGGAACCAATAGCTTCAATATAGGTGGACGGCTCATGTCCGTGCTCCACCTGTTCTGCACAACTCAGAGCATAATCAACAATGTTACACTCTTCAATTAAACGTGGTCGAGGACCACAATTCCTCCTGTTCCTACGAGCAGCAATAGACTGTTGTGTCTGCAAAACAGGGGGTGAGTTCTGAACATTATCATTATCAGAATCAGAAGAAACAGAATCATCAGAACCAGCAGAATCAGGATCAGAATCATCTGAAGTAGCAGCACCATCATTGTCAACAGTGACAGTTTCCTTTTCAACAGAGTGCTCCACCTCGACACGAACCTGCTCCTCAGAAAAATCTGGCAAAACATCTGAGGACAACTTATCAAAGTACATAACAGATTCATTGAAAACAACACTCCTGCTCATAAAAGCCTTTTTAGTTTCGGGATTCCATAACTTGTATCCTTTTACACCCGAACCATAACCAATGAACACACACTTAATAGCTCTCGGCTCTAACTTTCCATTATCAACATAAGTATAAGCAGTGCAACCGAAAACTTTAAGCTGTGAATAATCAGCAGGAGAATCTGACCATACCTGTGGGGACCCCGGACTAGCTGTCCGAAATACCCGATTATGCGTAACACAACGATCCCGTGATCAGTCTGTCGTTGCACATAATCCGAATTGGATACCAAAGTTTACATCCATTACAGTACCGAAATAAAAGTCTTACATAAATGGTCATTTAGACCAAGTTCTTACATAGGTGCCTTCAAGGGCCAAACCAAAATATCAGCGGAAGCTACGGCGTAGTAGACATCATATTCTAACGATGACGACCCGACAGGCAGCTGACTTGTGGAGATCCTTAGTTCGCGTAGAAGTCGCCATACTCCTGCTCGGCGTAGTGCTCCTCCTCGTAGTCTGGCTAGGACAATAGCCAGGGACGAAACCAATATGAGTACATTTGAATGTACTCGCAAACTCCCCCAACATGAGTATGCACTAGCTTTATTTTAACTTACCACTTTTAATTGTTTTAAAACATCTCTATATCTTTATTGAAAAAGGTAAGAAGAGTTTTATAACTGTTTTTAAAAGAAATCACCATCTCCTTTGTTTCTCCAAACCCTTTCTTTTCCGGACCAAGGCTCACCATGGTCCAATTAGTCCAACAACTCATACCACCCCATTTGGTATAGTTACATCATGTCATCACCAATTCCTTTTCTTTAAATTTAAAAGCTTTTCCAAAAATTTGCACATGATCTTAGGACAGCCTCCCAATTGTCCATATCCGGGGACCCGGCTATTCGAATAGTTTTGACCCTCTGCAGAGGTAGCACGCTTTTTATCCCACACCCATCCGGTAACTCATCGTGTCAGCCACGTGCCGCCATACCAGGTGTATGCGAAGTTGAGCCACCGACCCTAGCCTCTCCTTTGCTCATGCTAGTATAGGATCCTACCCATATGATAATTCCCACCAACACTCAGTCCGGTCCCCGTCGGCAACCCTGAGTGTGAGGACTCATATGTTTTTCCCGGCGACCACATTTATGAAGTCTTCAATCCTCCTCCTTATCTTTCCATAGAGTTTGAGCGAGGACCCAGGTCAGGGGAGTTCACAAACCATCCCCTCATGCATAACGGAGTCATCTCCGTCGATGAGGTATCCCATACTAATAAGAGCAAATTATATGACTAAGCCCCGTTCCCATATGGGGGTAAGTGTGGTCGCACAGATTAAGATTGATTGTCATAGTACTAGGATACTGTGCATTTTTCATAAACATTCCCATTTTTCCATTTCTCCACTTTAACACCGACATCTCGGCATTCCATAACCACACAAGTATTTCCAAAGGAGTTTGAATAAACAACATTGTTTTCCATCCTAAAGTTTCATAACTACTACATAGGGTGGCAAAATAATTTCCATACACTTTTGGAAAAGGTTTTGTAAACCATTGGTTTTAAGAGTAAATCATTTGATCAAAATAGATGCATATATATTTAGGTGCAAGCTCAGAGAGTAGCTTGCCTTGCTCGGCAAAGGGGACTTGATCTTGATCTTCTGGTTCAACAAATTCCCCCTCCTCGATATCTCCGGCAACGTTCTCGTCTAATCGATAAACAAACAAATACAAGCAATCACTAAAACTACTCAAACAACATCACATCATCACAGTATCACAATCCTAAATGCTCTAAATAGCCACTGGATACAACAAACAATACAATTTAATTTCAAAACAATTGAATTAAACATTAATTGTTTAAGTCCAAATTATGGCAGAATCTTGTTAAATATGTTTAATTGCACAACTTGAGTTCTGTTGGTCACAAAAATACAAACTAAATTTCTATAGAAAGCTACTGATGTGTAGAAGACAACCCAATTTGAATTGGATCATTTGGAGTTACCAAACTCCCTACACATTGGTTTGAATCCAGTAGCTTAATAATCAAGTTTTGGTTACCAAATATGTTCTGTTGTTCCAAAAATTAAATCCTTTTAGGGGTAAGTAAACATTGCTATATGTGAGCTAACAAAATTGGTCCTAACTCATTTGGATCAACCAATAAACATATTTGTTTGTTTTTGTCCAGAAGGGTTTATCTTAAAGTCAACAATTAATATTGCTTAAATAATTCTACCAAAATTAGGGGAGCTAATACAAGGCAGTACTAAGCTAGCAAAATTGGTTTGGAATTATTTGGACTAGCAGAGTATCAGAAACAAACAAGTTTAGATTTTGAACCTTCTGTGGCATTTTCAATAATTCTTTTTAACTATTTATTTAAATGACATGAGACCAATTGTGTTGGTTAAACAATTTCATAAGATTTCCAGAACAATTGAGTTTGATTTATTTGGATTCCTAAATCTCAAGTTATTGATTTTACAAATTGGGTCCAGTACTGATATTCTTCTGAAATTAAAATAGAAAATGTGCTCAGTGTGGATAATGTTTAAATTTATGACATGGGGGACCCACTGGTCAGCGGCACAGCGCACGCAGGGAAATTAATAAAACCCTGACGAGCGGGGCCCGCTCGTCAGTCTCTCTCTCTCTTTCTTTTCTATCCGAAACGGTAAGCTACCGTTGGATGGAGATCCAACGGTCCGCGATGAATCCATCGGCGACGACCATATTTGGGCGGCGTCGTGGCTCCGGCGACGGCGAGGTTGGGCAAAACCTCACCTAGAGGGCTCGGGAAGGCTCGGGGACGGTGCAGGGCGACGGCGGAGGCTCGGGTGAGTTGGTGGTGCGACTGGAGCTTGCTGGGGCGGCGTGAATCGTCGACGGCGAGCCGCTGAACTTCCACGGCCACGGCAGCGGTCTCCGGCGGTGTCCTGGCGGCGTCTCTGTGCACAAAACAGAGGGGCAAAAGGCTCGGTGAGTGCGGGGAGTACGGGGATCAAGGTGGTGTGGTCAGTGGAGGAAGGGGAGCAGTAACACGGCACGGCCGTGTCGGCGTCCACCTTCGGATGCGGCGGAGCGTCGAGGAAGCTCACGGGCAGCCGGAGCTTCGAGGGCGTGGCTCCGCCCTCCTGGCGGTGCACTGAGGAGTGGAGAGAGTGAGAGGGGTCGGGATGGAGTGGAGGGAGTGCACGGTGCGAGTGGGGTATTTATCGGCCGAGGTCGGTCCATGGTGGGTCGGGTGCAGGAGAGCTCCAGAGGGGCGGAGAGGCCGGCGCGCGATGTCTGGGGGGTCCGGGATGGAGCTAGGGCTCGCGGCGTAGAGGATCGCGTGGCGAGGTGCGGTGAGCTGGGCCAATTTTGGCCGGCGCCGTCCGTTCATCCACGGCGGAGGAATGGGGGACAGCGGCGTTAAGGCGAGGGAGAGGGTCTCCTCTGCCCGCAGAGGTTGCAGTGGCACGGGGGCGAGGGAGAGCGCGGGCAAGGGGGCCCTGGGGGGCTTGGGAACGGCGACGTCGAGCAAGGCGCCACGGCGACGGCGACAGTGAGCTAGGGGAGGTAGACGATGACGGTTTTGCAAAAACCCCCCTGGCTCCTGTGCACTGCTTGCTTCCCTTCTTCTTTCTCTTATTTACTTTTTAGTCCTTCTGTTTAATTGCAGTAGCATTTCTTGATTTAATTTGAGGCACTAAATCAATTTATAAAAATTTGGCAAAATTTGTGGAGCCTTCCCATAAGGTGCAGAAGCTCCACAAAAATTGGCATAAAATAATAAAATGTTTTGAAACATTTTCTTTTATAGTGTTTTAATTATGGCATTTTAATTTATTTTTACTTTGTTTACTTTTGAATTTTTAAAACTAATTTGAAAATACTATTTGAGAGAGATAAGTAGTAAGAATGAAATGGGAGGGTTTGCAATACCACTCCACTAAATTTTGTTGGAAACAAAATGAGATCCTCACTTGGAGAATTTGTGTGGCACTTGCCACATTTATTTTTCTTGTTTTGCTTTTAATTTACTCCTCTTCTTTTCTTCATGTTCTCAAATAGAGCAAGCAACACCCCACAAGAGGAAATAAGCAACCAAGCAAGAATAAGAGATCAACACATATAATTTAAGAAAAGTTTTTGTTGGCTCCCATTTTTGGAATTAATAATACTTGTTAATAATTTTTGGGATGTTACAATACCTCAATGGGAGTTTTCTTGTCGAGGGGAATAGATGGTGGCCTGTTTATCAAGTAGCAGGCGGTGGCAGCCGCCTCAGCCCAAAAACGCTTACTCATGCGAGCGTTGGAGATCATGCAGCGAGCCTTGGAGATGATGGTCCTGTTCATCCGCTCCGCTACACCATTCTGCTGAGGCGTGTACGAGATGGTGAGGTGCCTGACAATGCCTTCTTTCCTGCAATAATCATTAAAGGCATTCGAACAAAATTCGTCACCATTGTCAGTACGAAGTAATTTCACCTTCCTTTCTGTTTGCCTTTCAATCATAGCTTTCCACTCTTTAAAAGCAGCAAACCTATCATCCTTATTTTCATGAAATAAGGCCAAACTCTTCTAGAGTAATCATCAATAATGGTAAGCATATAACGAGCACCACCATAAGAGGGCTTACGAGATGGCCCCCAAACATCAGCATGTACATAATCAAGTGTACCTTTGGTGGTGTGGACAGAAGCATTAAACTTAACTCTTGTGTGCTTACCAAAAATGCAGTGTTCACAGAACTGCATCTTACCCAAACTGCATCCTTGCAGCAAGTCTCTCTTGATCAATTCTGCCATACCAAGTTCACTCATATGTCCAAGACGCTTATGCCAAAGGTTAGTTTTACTAGCGTCATCATGAGAAACAGCAGCAACAGTACCAGATAACGTGCTACCTCTAAGAACATATAACTTAGCAGAATTCATATCATCAACCATAACTATGAGAGAACCTTTTGATACTTTTAGGAGTTTATTTCCTCCTTTGTACTTGTACCCGTCACAGTCAAGGGTACTGAGCGAGATCAAATTTCTTGCCATGGTTGGTATGTGTTTTACTCCCGTCAGCGTGCGTGTCATACCGTCATGTGTCTTGACCTGAACGGAACCAACGCCAACAATGTTGCATTGCTGGTCGTTCCCCACACGCACGAAATCTCCAGTCTGCACTAACTCATAAGAACTGAACCAATCTTTGTTACAGCAAATATGAAAAGAACATGCAGTATCTAGAATCCAAGTTACTTGTTAATAATTTTTGGGATGTTACAATCCTTCCCTCCTTAAAATAAATCTCGTCCCGAGATTTGCTAGGCTTAGGTACTAAAGAGGCCTGGGAATTCGCTCCTAAGATAATCTTCACGTTCCCAAGTTGCTTCTTCTTCAGAGTGGTTAGTCCACTGGACTTTGTAAAACTTGATCGCACGTCTTCGGGTAACACGAACATCTTCTTCGAGAATCTTGAGGGGTCTCTCGCGATAAGTCAAATCTTGGTTCAGGTCGATGGAGAGGTGGTCGATGTTTTTGAAAACATCAGGCTGGTCAGGAACTTCAAGACACTTCCGGAGCAAGGAAATGTGGAAGACATCATGATAATCTCCTAACTCCGGTGGCAATTCCAGCTGATAGGATACTTCTCCTCGACGAGCGATGATCTTGAAGGGTCCAATATACCTTGGCGCTAACTTTCCCTTGACATGGAAACGTTGCATTCCTTTGAGGGGTGTCACTCGGAGATAAACATAATCTCCAATACTGAAAGTGAGGTCACGGCGCTTGGTGTCAGCGTAACTCTTCTGACGGGATTGGGCAGTTTTGAGGCGCTCACGAATAAGCTGAACTTGCTCTTCAGCTTCACGGAGGGTATCTGGACCGAACAATTTGCTTTCTCCGGTATCAGACCAATTCAGGGGTGTACGACACTTCTTGCCGTAAAGGGCTTCAAAAGGGGCCATTTGCAGACTGGACTGATAACTATTGTTGTACGAGAACTCTGCAAACGGGAGACAATCTTCCCACTTGGAACCATAGGATAGAACACATGCACGAAGCATGTCCTCCAATATCTGGTTCACTCGCTCAGTTTGGCCATCGGTCTGGGGATGATAAGCTGTGCTAAATGCTAACTTGGTTCCGAGGGCTTCATGAAGGGATTTCCAGAATCTTGAGGTGAATTGCGTACCTCTATCAGATACAATCTTCTTAGGCACACCATGCAGGCTTACTATTCTGGAAATATACAAGTCTGCTAACTGAGCTCCGGTATAAGTGGTCTTGACAGGTACAAAATGAGCAACCTTGGTCAATCGATCAACGATGACCCAGATTGAATCATGGCCTCGGTTGGATCTTGGAAGTCCGGTAATAAAATCCATTCCAATCTCATCCCACTTCCACTCGGGAACTTTCAAAGGTTGAAGCAATCCAGCGGGCCGCTGATGTTCAGCCTTGACTCGCTGACAGATGTCACATTTGGCTACAAAAGAACCAATCTCTCGCTTCATTCCATGCCACCAAAATCTTTCTCGAAGGTCTTGGTACATCTTGGTTCCGCCGGGTGGATTGAATAAGGGGTCTCATGGGCTTCCTTCAGGATTAACTCCTTAAGTTCCGTGACATTGGGCACACAGATACGATCATTGAATTTCAGCACTCCTTCAGCATCTCGGTAAAACCGGGTGCTTTGCTGAGGGAGATCTTCTTCCTAATTCCTTCAATGCTTTCATGACCTTTTTGGGCTTCTTTGATTTGATCCATCAGGGTTGGGGCTAACTCCAAATTGGCGAGATATCCATGGCTAACAAGTTCTAGTCCAAAATTTTCGAACTCTTTGAACAAGGCTGGTTGTTCGGCTTGGATTAAGGCATTCAGGGTACAGGGTTTGCGACTAAGGGCATCGGCAACTACATTTGCCTTTCCGGGGTGATAGTGGATTCCAATATCATAATCCTTGATTAATTCCATCCATCTCCTCTGTCGCAGGTTCAACTCCTTCTGGGTGAAAATATACTTCAGGCTCTTATGATCCGTATAGATCTCACAGCGATGTCCCGCAAGGTAGGGACGCCACTTTTTAAGAGCAAGGACCACAGCAGCTAATTCCAGGTCATGGGTTGGGTAATTCTCTTCATGCGGTCGCAACTGCCGGGACAGGTACGACACAACTTTGCCTTCTTGCATCAGAACGCAACCAAGTCCGAGGCGTGATGCATCGCAATACACGTCGAAACTCTGGGTGACGTCTGGCATAACCAGGATTGGGGTGGAGGTTAGTCTCTTCTTCAACTCTTGGAAACTATCTTCGCACTTCTGAGTCCATTCAAATTTCTTGTCCTTCTTCAACAGTTGGGTCAAGGGCTTGGCTATACTGGAAAATCCCTCAACGAACTTGCGGTAATAACCGGCGAGTCCGAGAAAGCTTCGGATTTCAGTCACACTGGTCGGGGATAACCAGTCAATAATGGCTTGGATCTTCTCTGGGTCAACAGAAATTCCTCCAGCAGATACTATATGTCCGAGAAACGCCACTTCATTGAGCCAAAACTCACACTTGCTAAGCTTGGCATACAGCTGGTGCTCTCGGAGGGTCTCCAAAACTAGACGCAGGTGTTCAGCATGCTCTTCTTCGGTTTGGAATAAATAAGGATGTCATCAAGGAATACTACCACGAACTTGTCGAGGTACTCCATGAAAATCTTGTTCATGAGATTCATGAAATAGGCTGGGGCATTGGTCAGACCAAAGGACATCACCGTGTATTCAAACAAACCGTAACGGGTGGTGAAGGCGGTCTTGGGAATGTCTGTCTCTCTGATCTTCAACTGATGGTAACCTGTCCGAAGATCGATCTTTGAAAAGACTCGGGCTCCGTTCATCTGATCGAACAGATCCTCGATCTTGGGAAGGGGATACTTGTTTTTAATGGTCACGTCATTTAGCCTGCGATAATCCACACACAGTCGTGTGGTACCGTCTCTCTTGTCCACAAAAATAATAGGTGATCCCCAGGGTGAAGCACTTGGACGAACAAGTCCTTTGCTAAGCATATCTGCCAACTGCTTCTTCAACTCAACCAGTTCTTCCGGATTCATCCGATAAGGTCTTTGGGATATTGGGGCTGTTCCTGGGATAAGCTCAATTATGAACTCAATTTCCCGGTCTGGCGGCATACCAGGTAATTCCTCAGGAAAAACATCTCGGAATAGGTGAACAACACGGATCTCATCTAGGGTGGGTCGAGCTATGCCCTCGTGGCAGCCTGGTTGGGGGTGATTGGGTTCAGACACAAACTCCACTTCTACTTCTTTGTCGGTGGTGATGGATACAGCTCTTCTGGCACAGTCTATTCGACCATGGTACTTGGCTAGCCAATTCATACCGAGTATGACATCTATGCCTTGGGTTCCTAAAACAATTAGGTCGGCTGCAAATTTCTCGCCTGAAATCTCTATGGCAGTATTTGGACAAAATCTCTTGGTTTCTAGGGTGGAACCAGGGATTTGTATACTCAAGGTTTTAGTTAGGAAGCCTTCTACTAAACCTCCCTTAGCAACAAACTCCTCGGTAACAAACGAATGTGTTGCACCAGAATCAAACAGAACAGTTGCAGGTACTGAGTTGACAAGGAACGTACCCAGCACGACATCCGGCGCATCTTGAGCTTCTTCAGCATTGATGTGGTGCAGACGACCCTTGACAACAGCAGCATTTCCGCGGGGTGCGGCATTCTTGCCATTACCATTTCCATTGCGGCCTTGACCATTGTTCGGTGCCGGGGCATTGGGGCGCTGAACATTCCTCTTGGGATTGGGGCATTCCTTGGAGTAGTGACCTTTGTTGCCACATTCAAAGCAGACAACATTGGCATTGGGGTTGAAGTTGTTGAAGTTTCCTCTGGGACGGTTATTGTCATTGGGGCGGTTGAAGTTGTTTGGGCGGTTGAAGTTGTTTGGGCGGTTAGGGAAATTGGGGCGTGGAGCTTGGGGTGGTCGATAGGCAGGTTTGGGGTTTTGCTGAAAGATACGAGGCTTCTGACTGCTCGAACCTTCCTGAGCATTCATCCTCCTCTTGCGACCTTCATACATAGACTTGCGCTTGGTCTCCAGCTGGATGGCTTTGTCCACAAGTGACTCCAGATCACGGAAGTCATGGACAACCAAAGCACACTGCAGTTCATCATGCAGCCCATTCAGGAAACGTTCCATCTTCTTCTCCTCCTTGTCGGTGTCCTCGGGAGCATACCGAGATAAGTCGGTAAACTCATCAAGATAGCCGACTACATCTCTACTTCCCTGCCTCAGCTTGCGGAATTCATCCCTCTTCCTATCAATGAGTCCACCAGAAATGTGCTTCCTGCGAAACTTCTCCTTGAACTCAGCCCAGTTGATGACGTGGTCAGCCTGCTGGAGAGCTTTGGTAGCTTCCCACCAAGCTCGTGCAGGTCCAGCAAGATAGTGGGTTGCATACAGCACCTTTTCATTGTCTCCTACAGCAGCAACTTGCAGATTGTTCCCAATGGTAAGAAGCCAATCATCGGCTTCCAGTGGGTGAAGTCCCCTGGAGAAGGTAGGCGGGTTGGTTTTCTGGAAATCGCCTAAGGTGGATCGCGGGTTCTCATTGCCATTGCCATTACCACCATTGTTGTTGTTGTTGTTGTTGTTGTTGTTGTAAGCGGCTGCGAGTTGTTGCAGGGCAGTGAGATGAGCCTGGCGCTCCTGCCGGGCATTTTCACGTTCCTCCATGATAAGCGCGAGAAGTTGAGCGGGGGTTGGGTCTGGTGGTGGTGGTGCTGATCCTGATCCTCCCGTATTGTCGCGACGGGGCGGCATCCTGAAGCACACCGGGTATAAGAGGCAAGGCAGAAAAGTTCGACTAAGGGAAAGACGATTTCGCAAGTGGTTGTTTAATTTAAGGATTATATGAAAATATTTCACACAGATTTAAACAAGACAAACATACTTATATTTCACAAACAACACATCAAGGAGTTCACATCAACTTCAAGCTTACAACATCAAGCTTACAACATCACCTTACATCTAAGACACATAGCATCTGGTTTCCAAAAGAACCACTACTCCGACTCGACTAGCGATAGGGGTCAACCTAATCCTGCGGTAGTGATCAAGTCACTCGCCTACTGAGGTGGAACCTCCAGCTCTAACACGTCAGCATCTGACTGGTAGGCTGGCTCCTCGGGATCCTCCTCCTCGTCCTCGAGAACAGCCTCGAGTGGCTCCTCCTCCTCGTCAACTAACTCCTCCTCATCATCCTCCTCCTCACAGTCCATCTCCTCCTCAAAGTCACCATCGTCACTGAGGAAAGCGTTGTTCTCCTTGCGGAGATCCTCGCCCTCCTCCTCCATCTCGTCAGTATGGTGCTCTAGATCCTCGATCAGCTGGTCCTGCTCTGCCACCTTCTTGCGGAGCTTCACGATGGTCCTCCTCAGCTGGGCCCTCTTTCCGAGAAGAGCGACCTTATCCTCCAGCAGCTTCTCCTCATTCTCGCGAAGCTCAACGAGCGACTCGCGGTCAAAGCGAAGCTGAATCCTAGTGCGCATCAGATCATCCTGGGTGTGCTGAAGTAAGAGCTCCATGTCCATGATGTAGCTCCCAAACATCGGGTGGCAAGGGGAAGGAGTAGGGTGTCCGTCGCAGTTGCGCCTCCCGTAGAACCGGAAACGGGAGTCTACTAACTCCGCCTTGTGCTCCTCACAAAGTCGGGCTATCATCCTCTGTGTAGCAGTACAGAGACCGTCAACCCAGGTGGCCTCCTTGGTGGTGAAGACGAGCGTCCTGGAACTGGGAGACTTGATGTTCCGGCGAACTGACGACCTGATGAGCCAGCTCAGCCTTCCGACACCGTGAACATCAATCTGGGCTCCCTCAAACTCTGGAGCGGGGCGACCTAGCAGCTTGCTCAACTCGAACAAGTCATTCTCGAACGTCAGCTTGCTATCCTTCTCCAGCTGAACGAACTCGGTCCAGTGGAGTGCCATCTACAAATTTTTAAGCAAAATTTTAAGTTAGTGGGATGATAAGTGCACAAAATTTTAAGGATACTAAGGAAATTGTAATGTTTAATGAGAATGAATTTTTGCATAAGTAAGAGGATTGGAGATAAGCGGTTTTCAAAAATACTTCACTCCTTTCTTTTAGAAATTACTCTTTTTGATAACACTTGTTTGACGACCATGCTAACTAAGGTTTCCTAAAGTCAGGATGGCTCTGATACCAAGTCTGTGGGGACCCCGGACTAGCTGTCCGAAATACCCGATTATGCTTAACACAACGATCCCGTGATCAGTCTGTCGTTGCACATAATCCGAATTGGATACCAAAGTTTACATCCATTACAGTACCGAATAAAAAGTCTTACATAAATGGTCATTTAGACCAAGTTCTTACATAGGTGCCTTCAAGGGCCAAACCAAAATATCAGCGGAAGCTACGGCGTAGTAGACATCATATTCTAACGATGACGACCCGACAGGCAGCTGACTTGTGGAGATCCTTAGTTCGCGTAGAAGTCGCCATACTCCTGCTCGGCGTAGTGCTCCTCCTCGTAGTCTGGCTAGGACAATAGCCAGGGACGAAACCAATATGAGTACATTTGAATGTACTCGCAAACTACCCCAACATGAGTATGCACTAACTTTATTTTAACTTACCACTTTTAATTGTTTTAAAACATCTCTATATCTTTATTGAAAAAGGTAAGAAGAGTTTTATAACTGTTTTTAAAAGAAATCACCATCTCCTTTGTTTCTCCAAACCCTTTCTTTTCCGGACCAGGCTCACCATGGTCCAATTAGTCCAACAACTCATACCACTCCATTTGGTATAGTTATATCATGCCATCACCAATTCATTTTTTTTAAACTTAAAAGCTTTTCCAAAAATTTGCACATGATCTTAGGACAGCCTCCCAATTGTCCATATCCGGGGACCCGGCTATTCGAATAGTTTTGACCCTCTGCAGAGGTAGCACGCTTTTTATCCCACACCCATCCGGTAACTCATCGTGTCAGCCACGTCCCGCCATACAAGGTGTATGCGAAGTTGAGCCACCGACCCTAGCCTCTCCTTTGCTCATGCTAGTATAGGATCCTACCCATATGATAATTCCCACCAACACTCAGTCCGGTCCCCGTCGGCAACCCTAAGTGTGAGGACTCATATGTTTTTCCCGGCGACCACATTTATGAAGTCTTCAATCCTCCTCCTTATCTTTCCATAGAGTTTGAGCGAGGACCCAGGTCAGGGGAGTTCACAAACCATCCCCTCATGCATAACGGAGTCATCTCCGTCGATGAGGTATCCCATACTAATAAGAGCAAATTATATGACTAAGCCCCGTTCCCATATGGGGGTAAGTGTGGTCGCACAGATTAAGATTGGTTGTCATAGTACTAGGATACTGTGCATTTTTCATAAACATTCCCATTTTTCCATTTCTCCACTTTAACACCGACATCTCGGCATTCCATAACCACACAAGTATTTCCAAAGGAGTTTGAATAAACAACATTGTTTTCCATCCTAAAGTTTCATAACTACTACATAGGGTGGCAAAATAATTTCCATACACTTTTGGAAAAGGTTTTGTAAACCATTGGTTTTAAGAGTAAATCATTTGATCAAAGTAGATGCATATATATTTAGGTGCAAGCTCAGAGAGTAGCTTGCCTTGCTCGGCAAAGGGGACTTGATCTTGATCTTCTGGTTCAACAAATTCCCCCTCCTCGATATCTCCGGCAACGTTCTCGTCTAATCGATAAACAAACAAATACAAGCAATCACTAAAACTACTCAAACAACATCACATCATCACAGTATCACAATCCTAAATGCTCTAAATAGCCACTGGATACAACAAACAATACAATTTAATTTCAAAACAATTGAATTAAACATTAATTGTTTAAGTCCAAATTATGGCAGAAACTTGTTAAACATGTTTAATTGCACAACTTGAGTTCTGTTGGTCACAAAAATACAAACTAAATTTCTATAGAAAGCTACTGATGTGTAGAAGACAACCCAATTTGAATTGGATCATTTGGAGTTACCAAACTCCCTACACATTGGTTTGAATCCAGTAGCTTAATAATCAAGTTTTGGTTACCAAATATGTTCTGTTGTTCCAAAAATTAAATCCTTTTAGGGGTAAGTAAACATTGCTATATGTGAGCTAACAAAATTGGTCCTAACTCATTTGGATCAACCAATAAACATATTTGTTTGTTTTTGTCCAGAAGGGTTTATCTTAAAGTCAACAATTAATATTGCTTAAATAATTCTACCAAAATTAGGGGAGCTAATACAAGGCAGTACTAAGCTAGCAAAATTGGTTTGGAATTATTTGGACTAGCAGAGTATCAGAAACAAACAAGTTTAGATTTTGAACCTTCTGTGGCATTTTCAATAATTCTTTTTAACTATTTATTTAAATGACATGAGACCAATTGGGTTGGTTAAACAATTTCATAAGCTTTCCAGAACAATTGAGTTTGATTTATTTGGATTCCTAAATCTCAAGTTATTGATTTTACAAATTGGGTCCAGTACTGAATTCTTCTGAAATTAAAATAGAAAATGTGCTCAGTGTGGATAATGTTTAAATTTATGACATGGGGGACCCACTGGTCAGCGGCACAGCGCACGCAGGGAAATTAATAAAACCCTGACGAGCGGGGCCCGCTCGTCAGTCTCTCTCTCTCTTTCTTTTCTATCCGAAACGGTAAGCTACCGTTGGATGGAGATCCAACGGTCCGCGACGAATCCATCGGCGACGACCATATTTGGGCGGCGCGTGGCTCCGGCGACGGCGAGGTTGGGCAAAACCTCACCTAGAGGGCTCGGGAAGGCTCGGGGACGGTGCAGGGCGACGGCGGAGGCTCGGGTGAGTTCGTGGTGCGACTGGAGCTTGCTGGGGCGGCGTGAATCGTCGACGGCGAGCCGCTGAACTTCCACGGCCACGGCAGCGGTCTCCGGCGGTGTCCTGGCGGCGTCTCTGTGCACAAAACAGAGGGGCAAAAGGCTCGGGTGAGTGCGGGGAGTACGGGGATCAAGGTGGTGGTCAGTGGAGGAAGGGGAGCAGTAACACGGCACGGCCGTGTCGGCGTCCACCTTCGGATGCGGCGGAGCGTCGAGGAAGCTCACGGGCAGCCGGAGCTTCGAGGGCGTGGCTCCGCCCTCCTGGCGGTGCACTGAGGAGTGGAGAGAGTGAGAGGGGTCGGGATGGAGTGGAGGGAGTGCACGGTGCGAGTGGGGTATTTATCGGCCGAGGTCGGTCCATGGTGGGTCGGGTGCAGGAGAGCTCCAGAGGGGCGGAGAGGCCGGCGCGCGATGTCTGGGGGGTCCGGGATGGAGCTAGGGCTCGCGGCGTAGAGGATCGCGTGGCGAGGTGCGGTGAGCTGGGCCAATTTTGGCCGGCGCCGTCCGTTCATCCACGGCGGAGGAATGGGGGACAGCGGCGTTAAGGCGAGGGGAGAGGGTCTCCTCTGCCCGCAGAGGTTGCAGTGGCACGGGGGCGAGGGAGAGCGCGGGCAAGGGGGCCCTGGGGGGCTTGGGAACGGCGACGTCGAGCAAGGCGCCACGGCGACGGCGACAGTGAGCTAGGGGAGGTAGACGATGACGGTTTTGCAAAAACCCCCTGGCTCCTGTGCACTGCTTGCTTCCCTTCTTCTTTCTCTTATTTACTTTTTAGTCCTTCTGTTTAATTGCAGTAGCATTTCTTGATTTAATTTGAGGCACTAAATCAATTTATAAAAATTTGGCAAAATTTGTGGAGCCTTCCCATAAGGTGCAGAAGCTCCACAAAAATTGGCATAAAATAATAAAATGTTTTGAACATTTTCTTTTATAGTGTTTAATTATGGCATTTTAATTTATTTTTACTTTGTTTACTTTTGAATTTTTAAAACTAATTTGAAAATACTATTTGAGAGAGATAAGTAGTAAGAATGAAATGGGAGGGTTTGCAATACCACTCCACTAAATTTTGTTGGAAACAAAATGAGATCCTCACTTGGAGAATTTGTGTGGCACTTGCCACATTTATTTTTCTTGTTTTGCTTTTAATTTACTCCTCTTCTTTTCTTCATGTTCTCAATAGAGCAAGCAACACCCCACAAGAGGAAATAAGCAACCAAGCAAGAATAAGAGATCAACACATATAATTTAAGAAAAGTTTTTGTTGGCTCCCATTTTTGGAATTAATAATACTTGTTAATAATTTTTGGGATGTTACAATACCTCAATGGGAGTTTTCTTGTCGAGGGGAATAGATGGTGGCCTGTTTATCAAGTAGCAGGCGGTGGCAGCCGCCTCAGCCCAAAAACGCTTACTCATGCGAGCGTTGGAGATCATGCAGCGAGCCTTGGAGATGATGGTCCTGTTCATCCGCTCCGCTACACCATTCTGCTGAGGGTGTACGAGATGGTGAGGTGCCTGACAATGCCTTCTTTCCTGCAATAATCATTAAAGGCATTCGAACAAAATTCGTCACCATTGTCAGTACGAAGTAATTTCACCTTCCTTTCTGTTTGCCTTTCAATCATAGCTTTCCACTCTTTAAAAGCAGCAAACCTATCATCCTTATTTTTCATGAAATAAGGCCAAACTCTTCTAGAGTAATCATCAATAATGGTAAGCATATAACGAGCACCACCATAAGAGGGCTTACGAGATGGCCCCAAACATCAGCATGTACATAATCAAGTGTACCTTTGGTGGTGTGGACAGAAGCATTAAACTTAACTCTTGTGTGCTTACCAAAAATGCAGTGTTCACAGAACTGCATCTTACCCAAACTGCATCCTTGCAGCAAGTCTCTCTTGATCAATTCTGCCATACCAAGTTCACTCATATGTCCAAGACGCTTATGCCAAAGGTTAGTTTTACTAGCGTCATCATGAGAAACAGCAGCAACAGTACCAGATAACGTGCTACCTCTAAGAACAT
Organism: Poa pratensis; assembly: GCA_947311845.1. Lineage (NCBI taxonomy): Eukaryota > Viridiplantae > Streptophyta > Magnoliopsida > Poales > Poaceae > Poa > Poa pratensis. The sequence continues at coordinate 53,381,272 of CAMZMU010000047.1, read as the reverse complement.
ATAACTTAGCAGAATTCATATCATCAACCATAACTATGAGAGAACCTTTTGATACTTTTAGGAGTTTATTTCCTCCTTTGTACTTGTACCCGTCACAGTCAAGGGTACTGAGCGAGATCAAATTTCTTGCCATGGTTGGTATGTGTTTTACTCCCGTCAGCGTGCGTGTCATACCGTCATGTGTCTTGACCTGAACGGAACCAACGCCAACAATGTTGCATTGCTGGTCGTTCCCCACACGCACGAAATCTCCAGTTGCACTAACTCATAAGAACTGAACCAATCTTTGTTACAGCAAATATGAAAAGAACATGCAGTATCTAGAATCCAAGTTACTTGTTAATAATTTTTGGGATGTTACAATCCTTCCCTCCTTAAAATAAATCTCGTCCCGAGATTTGCTAGGCTTAGGTACTAAAGAGGCCTGGGAATTCGCTCCTAAGATAATCTTCACGTTCCCAAGTTGCTTCTTCTTCAGAGTGGTTAGTCCACTGGACTTTGTAAAACTTGATCGCACGTCTTCGGGTAACACGAACATCTTCTTCGAGAATCTTGAGGGGTCTCTCGCGATAAGTCAAATCTTGGTTCAGGTCGATGGAGAGGTGGTCGATGTTTTTGAAAACATCAGGCTGGTCAGGAACTTCAAGACACTTCCGGAGCAAGGAAATGTGGAAGACATCATGATAATCTCCTAACTCCGGTGGCAATTCCAGCTGATAGGATACTTCTCCTCGACGAGCGATGATCTTGAAGGGTCCAATATACCTTGGCGCTAACTTTCCCTTGACATGGAAACGTTGCATTCCTTTGAGGGGTGTCACTCGGAGATAAACATAATCTCCAATACTGAAAGTGAGGTCACGGCGCTTGGTGTCAGCGTAACTCTTCTGACGGGATTGGGCAGTTTTGAGGCGCTCACGAATAAGCTGAACTTGCTCTTCAGCTTCACGGAGGGTATCTGGACCGAACAATTTGCTTTCTCCGGTATCAGACCAATTCAGGGGTGTACGACACTTCTTGCCGTAAAGGGCTTCAAAAGGGGCCATTTGCAGACTGGACTGATAACTATTGTTGTACGAGAACTCTGCAAACGGGAGACAATCTTCCCACTTGGAACCATAGGATAGAACACATGCACGAAGCATGTCCTCCAATATCTGGTTCACTCGCTCAGTTTGGCCATCGGTCTGGGGATGATAAGCTGTGCTAAATGCTAACTTGGTTCCGAGGGCTTCATGAAGGGATTTCCAGAATCTTGAGGTGAATTGCGTACCTCTATCAGATACAATCTTCTTAGGCACACCATGCAGGCTTACTATTCTGGAAATATACAAGTCTGCTAACTGAGCTCCGGTATAAGTGGTCTTGACAGGTACAAAATGAGCAACCTTGGTCAATCGATCAACGATGACCCAGATTGAATCATGGCCTCGGTTGGATCTTGGAAGTCCGGTAATAAAATCCATTCCAATCTCATCCCACTTCCACTCGGGAACTTTCAAAGGTTGAAGCAATCCAGCGGGCCGCTGATGTTCAGCCTTGACTCGCTGACAGATGTCACATTTGGCTACAAAAGAACCAATCTCTCGCTTCATTCCATGCCACCAAAATCTTTCTCGAAGGTCTTGGTACATCTTGGTTCCGCCGGGTGGATTGAATAAGGGGTCTCATGGGCTTCCTTCAGGATTAACTCCTTAAGTTCCGTGACATTGGGCACACAGATACGATCATTGAATTTCAGCACTCCTTCAGCATCCTCGGTAAAACCGGGTGCTTTGCTGAGGGAGATCTTCTTCCTAATTCCTTCAATGCTTTCATGACCTTTTTGGGCTTCTTTGATTTGATCCATCAGGGTTGGGGCTAACTCCAAATTGGCGAGATATCCATGGCTAACAAGTTCTAGTCCAAAATTTTCGAACTCTTTGAACAAGGCTGGTTGTTCGGCTTGGATTAAGGCATTCAGGGTACAGGGTTTGCGACTAAGGGCATCGGCAACTACATTTGCCTTTCCGGGGTGATAGTGGATTCCAATATCATAATCCTTGATTAATTCCATCCATCTCCTCTGTCGCAGGTTCAACTCCTTCTGGGTGAAAATATACTTCAGGCTCTTATGATCCGTATAGATCTCACAGCGATGTCCCGCAAGGTAGGGACGCCACTTTTTAAGAGCAAGGACCACAGCAGCTAATTCCAGGTCATGGGTTGGGTAATTCTCTTCATGCGGTCGCAACTGCCGGGACAGGTACGACACAACTTTGCCTTCTTGCATCAGAACGCAACCAAGTCCGAGGCGTGATGCATCGCAATACACGTCGAAACTCTGGGTGACGTCTGGCATAACCAGGATTGGGGTGGAGGTTAGTCTCTTCTTCAACTCTTGGAAACTATCTTCGCACTTCTGAGTCCATTCAAATTTCTTGTCCTTCTTCAACAGTTGGGTCAAGGGCTTGGCTATACTGGAAAATCCCTCAACGAACTTGCGGTAATAACCGGCGAGTCCGAGAAAGCTTCGGATTTCAGTCACACTGGTCGGGGATAACCAGTCAATAATGGCTTGGATCTTCTCTGGGTCAACAGAAATTCCTCCAGCAGATACTATATGTCCGAGAAACGCCACTTCATTGAGCCAAAACTCACACTTGCTAAGCTTGGCATACAGCTGGTGCTCTCGGAGGGTCTCCAAAACTAGACGCAGGTGTTCAGCATGCTCTTCTTCGGTTTGGAATAAATAAGGATGTCATCAAGGAATACTACCACGAACTTGTCGAGGTACTCCATGAAAATCTTGTTCATGAGATTCATGAAATAGGCTGGGGCATTGGTCAGACCAAAGGACATCACCGTGTATTCAAACAAACCGTAACGGGTGGTGAAGGCGGTCTTGGGAATGTCTGTCTCTCTGATCTTCAACTGATGGTAACCTGTCCGAAGATCGATCTTTGAAAAGACTCGGGCTCCGTTCATCTGATCGAACAGATCCTCGATCTTGGGAAGGGGATACTTGTTTTTAATGGTCACGTCATTTAGCCTGCGATAATCCACACACAGTCGTGTGGTACCGTCTCTCTTGTCCACAAAAATAATAGGTGATCCCCAGGGTGAAGCACTTGGACGAACAAGTCCTTTGCTAAGCATATCTGCCAACTGCTTCTTCAACTCAACCAGTTCTTCCGGATTCATCCGATAAGGTCTTTGGGATATTGGGGCTGTTCCTGGGATAAGCTCAATTATGAACTCAATTTCCCGGTCTGGCGGCATACCAGGTAATTCCTCAGGAAAAACATCTCGGAATAGGTGAACAACACGGATCTCATCTAGGGTGGGTCGAGCTATGCCCTCGTGGCAGCCTGGTTGGGGGTGATTGGGTTCAGACACAAACTCCACTTCTACTTCTTTGTCGGTGGTGATGGATACAGCTCTTCTGGCACAGTCTATTCGACCATGGTACTTGGCTAGCCAATTCATACCGAGTATGACATCTATGCCTTGGGTTCCTAAAACAATTAGGTCGGCTGCAAATTTCTCGCCTGAAATCTCTATGGCAGTATTTGGACAAAATCTCTTGGTTTCTAGGGTGGAACCAGGGATTTGTATACTCAAGGTTTTAGTTAGGAAGCCTTCTACTAAACCTCCCTTAGCAACAAACTCCTCGGTAACAAACGAATGTGTTGCACCAGAATCAAACAGAACAGTTGCAGGTACTGAGTTGACAAGGAACGTACCCAGCACGACATCCGGCGCATCTTGAGCTTCTTCAGCATTGATGTGGTGCAGACGACCCTTGACAACAGCAGCATTTCCGCGGGGTGCGGCATTCTTGCCATTACCATTTCCATTGCGGCCTTGACCATTGTTCGGTGCCGGGGCATTGGGGCGCTGAACATTCCTCTTGGGATTGGGGCATTCCTTGGAGTAGTGACCTTTGTTGCCACATTCAAAGCAGACAACATTGGCATTGGGGTTGAAGTTGTTGAAGTTTCCTCTGGGACGGTTATTGTCATTGGGGCGGTTGAAGTTGTTTGGGCGGTTGAAGTTGTTTGGGCGGTTAGGGAAATTGGGGCGTGGAGCTTGGGGTGGTCGATAGGCAGGTTTGGGGTTTTGCTGAAAGATACGAGGCTTCTGACTGCTCGAACCTTCCTGAGCATTCATCCTCCTCTTGCGACCTTCATACATAGACTTGCGCTTGGTCTCCAGCTGGATGGCTTTGTCCACAAGTGACTCCAGATCACGGAAGTCATGGACAACCAAAGCACACTGCAGTTCATCATGCAGCCCATTCAGGAAACGTTCCATCTTCTTCTCCTCCTTGTCGGTGTCCTCGGGAGCATACCGAGATAAGTCGGTAAACTCATCAAGATAGCCGACTACATCTCTACTTCCCTGCCTCAGCTTGCGGAATTCATCCCTCTTCCTATCAATGAGTCCACCAGAAATGTGCTTCCTGCGAAACTTCTCCTTGAACTCAGCCCAGTTGATGACGTGGTCAGCCTGCTGGAGAGCTTTGGTAGCTTCCCACCAAGCTCGTGCAGGTCCAGCAAGATAGTGGGTTGCATACAGCACCTTTTCATTGTCTCCTACAGCAGCAACTTGCAGATTGTTCCCAATGGTAAGAAGCCAATCATCGGCTTCCAGTGGGTGAAGTCCCCTGGAGAAGGTAGGCGGGTTGGTTTTCTGGAAATCGCCTAAGGTGGATCGCGGGTTCTCATTGCCATTGCCATTACCACCATTGTTGTTGTTGTTGTTGTTGTTGTTGTTGTAAGCGGCTGCGAGTTGTTGCAGGGCAGTGAGATGAGCCTGGCGCTCCTGCCGGGCATTTTCACGTTCCTCCATGATAAGCGCGAGAAGTTGAGCGGGGGTTGGGTCTGGTGGTGGTGGTGCTGATCCTGATCCTCCCGTATTGTCGCGACGGGGCGGCATCCTGAAGCACACCGGGTATAAGAGGCAAGGCAGAAAAGTTCGACTAAGGGAAAGACGATTTCGCAAGTGGTTGTTTAATTTAAGGATTATATGAAAATATTTCACACAGATTTAAACAAGACAAACATACTTATATTTCACAAACAACACATCAAGGAGTTCACATCAACTTCAAGCTTACAACATCAAGCTTACAACATCACCTTACATCTAAGACACATAGCATCTGGTTTCCAAAAGAACCACTACTCCGACTCGACTAGCGATAGGGGTCAACCTAATCCTGCGGTAGTGATCAAGTCACTCGCCTACTGAGGTGGAACCTCCAGCTCTAACACGTCAGCATCTGACTGGTAGGCTGGCTCCTCGGGATCCTCCTCCTCGTCCTCGAGAACAGCCTCGAGTGGCTCCTCCTCCTCGTCAACTAACTCCTCCTCATCATCCTCCTCCTCACAGTCCATCTCCTCCTCAAAGTCACCATCGTCACTGAGGAAAGCGTTGTTCTCCTTGCGGAGATCCTCGCCCTCCTCCTCCATCTCGTCAGTATGGTGCTCTAGATCCTCGATCAGCTGGTCCTGCTCTGCCACCTTCTTGCGGAGCTTCACGATGGTCCTCCTCAGCTGGGCCCTCTTTCCGAGAAGAGCGACCTTATCCTCCAGCAGCTTCTCCTCATTCTCGCGAAGCTCAACGAGCGACTCGCGGTCAAAGCGAAGCTGAATCCTAGTGCGCATCAGATCATCCTGGGTGTGCTGAAGTAAGAGCTCCATGTCCATGATGTAGCTCCCAAACATCGGGTGGCAAGGGGAAGGAGTAGGGTGTCCGTCGCAGTTGCGCCTCCCGTAGAACCGGAAACGGGAGTCTACTAACTCCGCCTTGTGCTCCTCACAAAGTCGGGCTATCATCCTCTGTGTAGCAGTACAGAGACCGTCAACCCAGGTGGCCTCCTTGGTGGTGAAGACGAGCGTCCTGGAACTGGGAGACTTGATGTTCCGGCGAACTGACGACCTGATGAGCCAGCTCAGCCTTCCGACACCGTGAACATCAATCTGGGCTCCCTCAAACTCTGGAGCGGGGCGACCTAGCAGCTTGCTCAACTCGAACAAGTCATTCTCGAACGTCAGCTTGCTATCCTTCTCCAGCTGAACGAACTCGGTCCAGTGGAGTGCCATCTACAAATTTTTAAGCAAAATTTTAAGTTAGTGGGATGATAAGTGCACAAAATTTTAAGGATACTAAGGAAATTGTAATGTTTAATGAGAATAAATTTTTGCATAAGTAAGAGGATTGGAGATAAGCGGTTTTCAAAAATACTTCACTCCTTTCTTTTAGAAATTACTCTTTTTGATAACACTTGTTTGACGACCATGCTAACTAAGGTTTCCTAAAGTCAGGATGGCTCTGATACCAAGTCTGTGGGGACCCCGGACTAGCTGTCCGAAATACCCGATTATGCTTAACACAACGATCCCGTGATCAGTCTGTCGTTGCACATAATCCGAATTGGATACCAAAGTTTACATCCATTACAGTACCGAATAAAAAGTCTTACATAAATGGTCATTTAGACCAAGTTCTTACATAGGTGCCTTCAAGGGCCAAACCAAAATATCAGCGGAAGCTACGGCGTAGTAGACATCATATTCTAACGATGACGACCCGACAGGCAGCTGACTTGTGGAGATCCTTAGTTCGCGTAGAAGTCGCCATACTCCTGCTCGGCGTAGTGCTCCTCCTCGTAGTCTGGCTAGGACAATAGCCAGGGACGAAACCAATATGAGTACATTTGAATGTACTCGCAAACTACCCCAACATGAGTATGCACTAGCTTTATTTTAACTTACCACTTTTAATTGTTTTAAAACATCTCTATATCTTTATTGAAAAAGGTAAGAAGAGTTTTATAACTGTTTTTAAAAGAAATCACCATCTCCTTTGTTTCTCCAAACCCTTTCTTTTCCGGACCAAGGCTCACCATGGTCCAATTAGTCCAACAACTCATACCACTCCATTTGGTATAGTTATATCATGCCATCACCAATTCATTTTCTTTTAAACTTAAAAGCTTTTCCAAAAATTTGCACATGATCTTAGGACAGCCTCCCAATTGTCCATATCCGGGGACCCGGCTATTCGAATAGTTTTGACCCTCTGCAGAGGTAGCACGCTTTTTATCCCACACCCATCCGGTAACTCATCGTGTCAGCCACGTCCCGCCATACAAGGTGTATGCGAAGTTGAGCCACCGACCCTAGCCTCTCCTTTGCTCATGCTAGTATAGGATCCTACCCATATGATAATTCCCACCAACACTCAGTCCGGTCCCCGTCGGCAACCCTAAGTGTGAGGACTCATATGTTTTTCCCGGCGACCACATTTATGAAGTCTTCAATCCTCCTCCTTATCTTTCCATAGAGTTTGAGCGAGGACCCAGGTCAGGGGAGTTCACAAACCATCCCCTCATGCATAACGGAGTCATCTCCGTCGATGAGGTATCCCATACTAATAAGAGCAAATTATATGACTAAGCCCCGTTCCCATATGGGGGTAAGTGTGGTCGCACAGATTAAGATTGGTTGTCATAGTACTAGGATACTGTGCATTTTTCATAAACATTCCCATTTTTCCATTTCTCCACTTTAACACCGACATCTCGGCATTCCATAACCACACAAGTATTTCCAAAGGAGTTTGAATAAACAACATTGTTTTCCATCCTAAAGTTTCATAACTACTACATAGGGTGGCAAAATAATTTCCATACACTTTTGGAAAAGGTTTTGTAAACCATTGGTTTTAAGAGTAAATCATTTGATCAAAGTAGATGCATATATATTTAGGTGCAAGCTCAGAGAGTAGCTTGCCTTGCTCGGCAAAGGGGACTTGATCTTGATCTTCTGGTTCAACAAATTCCCCCTCCTCGATATCTCCGGCAACGTTCTCGTCTAATCGATAAACAAACAAATACAAGCAATCACTAAAACTACTCAAACAACATCACATCATCACAGTATCACAATCCTAAATGCTCTAAATAGCCACTGGATACAACAAACAATACAATTTAATTTCAAAACAATTGAATTAAACATTAATTGTTTAAGTCCAAATTATGGCAGAAACTTGTTAAACATGTTTAATTGCACAACTTGAGTTCTGTTGGTCACAAAAATACAAACTAAATTTCTATAGAAAGCTACTGATGTGTAGAAGACAACCCAATTTGAATTGGATCATTTGGAGTTACCAAACTCCCTACACATTGGTTTGAATCCAGTAGCTTAATAATCAAGTTTTGGTTACCAAATATGTTCTGTTGTTCCAAAAATTAAATCCTTTTAGGGGTAAGTAAACATTGCTATATGTGAGCTAACAAAATTGGTCCTAACTCATTTGGATCAACCAATAAACATATTTGTTTGTTTTTGTCCAGAAGGGTTTATCTTAAAGTCAACAATTAATATTGCTTAAATAATTCTACCAAAATTAGGGGAGCTAATACAAGGCAGTACTAAGCTAGCAAAATTGGTTTGGAATTATTTGGACTAGCAGAGTATCAGAAACAAACAAGTTTAGATTTTGAACCTTCTGTGGCATTTTCAATAATTCTTTTTAACTATTTATTTAAATGACATGAGACCAATTGGGTTGGTTAAACAATTTCATAAGCTTTCCAGAACAATTGAGTTTGATTTATTTGGATTCCTAAATCTCAAGTTATTGATTTTACAAATTGGGTCCAGTACTGAAATTCTTCTGAAATTAAAATAGAAAATGTGTTCAGTGTGGATAATGTTTAAATTTATGACATGGGGGACCCACTGGTCAGCGGCACAGCGCACGCAGGGAAATTAATAAAACCCTGACGAGCGGGGCCCGCTCGTCAGTCTCTCTCTCTCTTTCTTTTCTATCCGAAACGGTAAGCTACCGTTGGATGGAGATCCAACGGTCCGCGACGAATCCATCGGCGACGACCATATTTGGGCGGCGCCGTGGCTCCGGCGACGGCGAGGTTGGGCAAAACCTCACCTAGAGGGCTCGGGAAGGCTCGGGGACGGTGCAGGGCGACGGCGGAGGCTCGGGGAAGTTCGTGGTGCGACTGGAGCTTGCTGGGGCGGCGTGAATCGTCGACGGCGAGCCGCTGAACTTCCACGGCCACGGCAGCGGTCTCCGGCGGTGTCCTGGCGGCGTCTCTGTGCACAAAACAGAGGGGCAAAAGGCTCGGGTGAGTGCGGGGAGTACGGGGATCAAGGTGGTGTGGTCAGTGGAGGAAGGGGAGCAGTAACACGGCACGGCCGTGTCGGCGTCCACCTTCGGATGCGGCGGAGCGTCGAGGAAGCTCACGGGCAGCGGAGCTTCGAGGGCGTGGCTCCGCCCTCCTGGCGGTGCACTGAGGAGTGGAGAGAGTGAGAGGGGTCGGGATGGAGTGGAGGGAGTGCACGGTGCGAGTGGGGTATTTATCGGCCGAGGTCGGTCCATGGTGGGTCGGGTGCAGGAGAGCTCCAGAGGGGCGGAGAGGCCGGCGCGCGGTGTCTGGGGGGTCCGGGATGGAGCTAGGGCTCGCGGCGTAGAGGATCGCGTGGCGAGGTGCGGTGAGCTGGGCCAATTTTGGCCGGCGCCGTCCGTTCATCCACGGCGGAGGAATGGGGGACAGCGGCGTTAAGGCGAGGGGAGAGGGTCTCCTCTGCCCGCAGAGGTTGCAGTGGCACGGGGGCGAGGGAGAGCGCGGGCAAGGGGGCCCTGGGGGGCCTGGGAACGGCGACGTCGAGCAAGGCGCCACGGCGACGGCGACAGTGAGCTAGGGGAGGTAGACGATGACGGTTTTGCAAAAACCCCCTGGCTCCTGTGCACTGCTTGTTTCCCTTCTTCTTTCTCTTATTTACTTTTTAGTCCTTCTGTTTAATTGCAGTAGCATTTCTTGATTTAATTTGAGGCACTAAATCAATTTATAAAAATTTGGCAAAATTTGTGGAGCCTTCCCATAAGGTGCAGAAGCTCCACAAAAATTGGCATAAAATAATAAAATGTTTTGAAACATTTTCTTTTATAGTGTTTTAATTATGGCATTTTAATTTATTTTTACTTTGTTTACTTTTGAATTTTTAAAACTAATTTGAAAATACTATTTGAGAGAGATAAGTAGTAAGAATGAAATGGGAGGGTTTGCAATACCACTCCACTAAATTTTGTTGGAAACAAAATGAGATCCTCACTTGGAGAATTTGTGTGGCACTTGCCACATTTATTTTTCTTGTTTTGCTTTTAATTTATCCTCTTCTTTTCTTTATGTTCTCAAATAGAGCAAGCAACACACAAGAGGAAATAAGCAACCAAGCAAGAATAAGAGATCAACACATATAATTTAAAAAGTTTTTGTTGGCTCCCATTTTTGGAATTAATAATACTTGTTAATAATTTTTGGGATGTTACAATACCTCAATGGGAGTTTTCTTGTCGAGGGAATAGATGGTGGCCTGTTTATCAAGTAGCAGGCGGTGGCAGCCGCCTCAGCCCAAAAACGCTTACTCATGCGAGCGTTGGAGATCATGCAGCGAGCCTTGGAGATGATGGTCCTGTTCATCCGCTCCGCTACACCATTCTGCTGAGGCGTGTACGAGATGGTGAGGTGCCTGACAATGCCTTCTTTCCTGCAATAATCATTAAAGGCATTCGAACAAAATTCGTCACCATTGTCAGTACGAAGTAATTTCACCTTCCTTTCTGTTTGCCTTTCAATCATAGCTTTCCACTCTTTAAAAGCAGCAAACCTATCATCCTTATTTTTCATGAAATAAGGCCAAACTCTTCTAGAGTAATCATCAATAATGGTAAGCATATAACGAGCACCACCATAAGAGGGCTTACGAGATGGCCCCCAAACATCAGCATGTACATAATCAAGTGTACCTTTGGTGGTGTGGACAGAAGCATTAAACTTAACTCTTGTGTGCTTACCAAAAATGCAGTGTTCACAGAACTGCATCTTACCCAAACTGCATCCTTGCAGCAAGTCTCTCTTGATCAATTCTGCCATACCAAGTTCACTCATATGTCCAAGACGCTTATGCCAAAGGTTAGTTTTACTAGCGTCATCATGAGAAACAGCAGCAACAGTACCAGATAACGTGCTACCTCTAAGAACATATAACTTAGCAGAATTCATATCATCAACCATAACTATGAGAGAACCTTTTGATACTTTTAGGAGTTTATTTCCTCCTTTGTACTTGTACCCGTCACAGTCAAGGGTACTGAGCGAGATCAAATTTCTTGCCATGGTTGGTATGTGTTTTACTCCCGTCAGCGTGCGTGTCATACCGTCATGTGTCTTGACCTGAACGGAACCAACGCCAACAATGTTGCATTGCTGGTCGTTCCCCACACGCACGAAATCTCCAGTCTGCACTAACTCATAAGAACTGAACCAATCTTTGTTACAGCAAATATGAAAAGAACATGCAGTATCTAGAATCCATTCATCCTGACGGGAAACACATGCAGCTAAAACAGCTAGGCATTCGCCATCAGAACTACCATCAACAACAGAAACCTCACCGGTATCATTACCTTCATTATTTTTCGGTTGGTAAGTACCTTTTCTTTTCTCCTTGTTCTGCAATTTCCAACAATCATCAATGACATGATTAGATTTCTTACAATACCTGCAGAACTTGTCACGGCCTTTAGACTTTGAGCGACCTCTGTCACCCCTGCTCTTGTCTCTGTTGTTGTTGTGATAGTGGTTATCTCGCTGCTCAGGCCTCCTTCGGACCTGCAAAGCATCGCCCTTGGAGGACGACGACTACTCTTTCTGTACCATACCTTTCATCTTTTCCCTTGCAAGCAGGGCCTCATATACTTCCGCGGTGGTTAGTTCATCACGGCTTAACAGTATGGTATCACCAAAATTTGCAAAGGAATTTGGCAGCGAGCATAGAAGTAAAAGTGCTAGATCTTCATCATCGTACTTTACCTCCATCGACACTAGGTCAGAAACGATCTCCTTAAAGATCGATAAGTGATTCATTACCGAACCACCTTCTTGCAACTTGTGCGTGAACAACTTCATCTTCACATGCATCTTGCTGGTGAGATCTTTGGACATGCAGATCGACTCCAGCTTAGCCCACAGTGCCGCTGCGGTTTTCTCCTGGAGTACTTCTTGCAGAATATCATTAGATAGATGAAGTTGAATAAGCGATAAAGCCTTACGGTCTTTCCGCTTCTCATCGGCGGTCCATGCCGCCGCATCCTTGTCGCCGAATTTCTCCAGCGCCTCGTCAAGATCATTGTACTGTGCGAGGATCGCACGCATCTTGACCTGCCACAGCGAAAATCTCGTCTTGTAGTCCAGCGCCGGTAGATCGAACTTCATCGATGCCATCCAAAACCCTAATCTGAAAACAGATCTGAAACAGGGCTCTGATACCACTTGTTGTAAACGATAGCAAAGAAACGATGAAGAGCGGAACGATCAAACCAAAGGGGACACGAGATTTAACGTGGAAAACCTCTCCAAACAAAGGAGAGGAAAAAACCACGGGCGCCAGCCAGCAATACTTCACTATATCGGGTGAGGTTACAAACGCCGTGGGTTTACAATGTGTGGCTTACCCCAAAACGGCGGCTTATAAGAGAATATATAGAAGCATAAAACCCTAGGTCTGCTGCAGTCCAACCCGGAATCGATCCCACCTCAGCTGTATTACCTCCCAGCGGTAGTACCGCTGGGGTGGGCTGGTTCGGCTCTTCCCACCTCAGCGTTACCGGCAGCGGTACCGCCAGCGTTACCAGTCGGTACCGGACAAGTGCGTCAGACGGCCATTCTGGCGGTAGCGGTGGCGGCAGCTCTCGAGCGGTAGTACCGCTTAACCCAGCGGTACTACCGCTGGAATTTGGAACACCATAAAAATAACACGTGGCGTTCGGTGGAGGCGCTCGCGTGTGCCCCGGGAACGAGTTCGCGAGGGTTGAGGCGCTGGTGGCAATTCACTACATCGTCACCGGGTTCCAGTGGAAGCTCGCCGCCGGCTGCGACGGCAGCTTCTCCAGGCACCCGCTGCCGTCCCTGGCTAAGGGGCTCCTCATCGATATCGAGCCAATGGACGCAACAAGCATCACAAGCTAGCTTGCAGGACCACAAGTGCATCATGTGTCACCGAATATTTTTAGAGATCCTTTCATTTCATTTGGCAAATATGTTTTCCAAATGAATTGATGATTTCATTTCATTTGAAAAAAAAATGAAAATGCCAAGCTAGAAATTCATATTTGGCTACCACGTAGATTTATGAAATGAAATGATTTCCAAAAGTCAATCAAGGCAAAATGGAATAGCCGTTCCGCATGCTCCTCTGTTTTCTGATGAACTGGCGTCTTTTACCTGCTGTAGCCTTGCAAGCGGAAGCTGCTACCTGTCTCGCAGCAGGGTACTCATAAACTGGCATACTACCTCGTTTCAAAAAGATAAACTGGCATACTACAGTTTGCAAATAAATTCCCTAACTAAAAGGCTAATGATGCAAGAAGACTTGGAAAATCCTGATCGCAAAGCATTCACGGTTCAGTTGCCCGTATGATCTGACAATGTATTCACAATGAGATTTATTAACCAGAAAAAAAACACCCAAACATGAAAAAATGGATCACAGTCCAATGAGATTGAAACGAGTATACCGAAGAACCAAATGCATCCACAAAACACGTGCACTGACGTGAGAATTTAGTTACATAGCTAATGCCAAACTTTAACTAGTGCAACACATTGCCAGGGAAACTTAACTAGAATACCACTAGCGGTACACTACTGACTAGAATACTACCAGGATGCAAAAACATGAATCTTATGATCAGGATTCCTTGAAACACGCACAGAACGGGCCAATTCAACTTCCTTGCCTAGCTAGCAACAAAACGTCAAGCACAACTGAGGGCAGGTCATGGCTGCGACCTCCTTTAGACCATGGCGACATGTCCAGACGAGCTCTCGTCCTCCTCTCTACCGGCTGCTGTTGCGTCTGTTACCTGGCCAAGACATGAACCTATCATCTCCCCTTCCATTGCGACCACCACGGAACCTTCGCGTTCCATCTCTTGGATGAGTTGCTCGAGTCTCGGAGTTCGCGGAGCCACAAAACCAAACAATGCTCCTGTAGGAATAGACAAGCTTGAGTGGATCTGTCCACGGTTTGCAGACATTGCAGCATCCATGGTAGGAGCTTTAGTTGCAGGACTCGGTGCGTTGGCTCGAGCCAACGAGGGATTTTGTTGATGCTCCATGGTTTTCCTCTCTACTTCTTCCATAGCTTCAAGTCCTTTGCAATGTTGCTGTGCTACCACTGCGGCAACCTTATTTTTTCTGCGCTTGAACACCGCCCACAGTAGGGTTTCCCTTGGAAGGCTGGAAGCAAAGAAGAGAACACGTAAATCACTTATCGCGGGACTGGTTTCACACTACGATAGGTACGCACCCATAGGGCGCCATCAGTGTTTATGTAAGGTCCGTGCATAAATTTTCTCTTTTTTTTTGTTTCTCTCGAATGACAAGAAATAAAATCTGAAACTTTGCTGGTCAACAATGTATTAAAACTTCATTGATTTGAAAAAAAGTCCTGATTTTTTGGTGAATCGTAAATATCTAAAATGAGTATTGTACTGATAAATTCCATTATTTTAATATTCAATGGTCTAAAAGAAATTCGAAGTCATTTTATAGTACATTGCAGTTTCAGTATATTTGTTGATACACATAGTTCAGACTTTTATGTTTTCTGATTTAGCAGGAAAAGATTACACAGATTTCAGCACAAAAAGGACGACCTAGATAGGGGTGTGACCTATCATGGTGCTCAATCACAACTTTCTCTAGTTGATAGTAGTTTTTTTAAACATCATAATAGGTACAACCCAATCTAGCCCATCCGTTTTTATGTTAAGATCCGTGCATAAACTTTATCTTTTTTTCTCTCTTGAATGACGAGACATAATAACCTGAAACTTTGCAGGTCTTTTGAAAAAAATGTCCAGATTTTTTGTGCACCGTAAATATCTAAAATGATTCTTGTATTGATAAATTACCTTATTTAATTTTTATGATCTAACGAAAATTGAAGTCATTTTAAACATTGCAGATTTGATATGTTTGTTGACATACATAGTTCAGACTTTTATGTTTTGCCGATAAGGCGGAAAAAAAGAGAAAGTTTATGCATGAACCTCAACACAACAACGGATGATCTAGATAGGGGTGTGTACCTATCATGGTGCTCTATCACAACTTTTCCCAATTGAGAGTGGTGTTTTTACCACTATGATAGGTACACACCCCTGTCTAGGCCATATGTTATGTTAAGATTCATGCATAAAAGTTATCTTTTTTTTCTCGAATGACAAGACATAAGAACCGTAAACTTTGCAGGTAAAAGATGTAGTTAAACTTCATTGTTTTAAAAAATGTCCTGATTTTTTGGGCATCGTAAATATCTAAAATGAGTATTGTATGGATAATTCTGTTATTTTAAGTTTTAGGTCTAAAAAATTCGAAGACATTTTACACATTGCACTTTCATTATATTTGTTGACATACAAAGTTGCAGTCTTTTATGTTTTGCCATTTATAAGAACAAAAAAAATAAAGTTTACGCATGGATCTCAACACAAAAAGGATAACCTAGATAGAGGTCTCTACCTATCATGGTGCCCAATTACAAGTTTCCCAAATCAAGCGTGTTTTCTTACATTAAAAACCTGAAACTTTGCAGGTCAACAATGTGTTGAAACTTCATTGTTTCGAAAAATTCTAAATTTTTAGCACACCGTAAATATCTAAAATGAGTATGTATGGATAAATTCCATTATTTAAGTTTTCCTTGTGAAAATCAAAGTTATTTTAGACATTGCAGTTTCTATATATTTGTTGATATACAAAGTTTCAGGCTTTTATGTTTTGCAGTTTAGGAGAAGAAGAGAGAAAATATATGCACAAATCTCAACACAAAAGCGGATGACCAAGGTAGGGGTGTGTACCTATCATGGTGCTCAATCACAACTTGCCCAAATCGAGAGTGGTTCATTTGAATACTATGACAGGTACACATAGGTCATCCGTTTTTATGTTAAGATGCATACATGAACTTTCTGTTTATTGTTTCTCCCGAGCAACAAGACATAAAATTAAACTTTGGAGGTCAACAATGTATTGAAACTACATTGTTTAAAAAAAAATCAGATTTTTTTGATGCACCGTAAATATATAAATGAGTATTGTACAGATAAATTCCATTATTTTAAGTTTTTATGGTCTAAAAAGTTAGAAGTCATTTAGACATTGCAATTTCAATATATTTGCTGACATACAAAGTTTCAACCTTTTATGTTTTTCCATTCAGGAGAAACAAAAAAAAAAGATCGAAAGTTTACGCACGGATCTGAAGACAAAAACGGATGACCAAGATAGTGGTGTGTACCTATCATGGTGCTCAATAACAACTTTCCAAATCGAGAGTGTTTTTTTTAAGACTAGATGGGTACACACCCCTATCTAAGCCATCTGTTTTTATGTTAAGATCCGTGTGTAAGTTGTCTCCTTTTTGTTTCTCTCAAATGACAATACATAAAAAAGTTAAACTTGTCAACAATCTATTGAAACTTAATTGTAGTAAAAGGCTTACTGCTTCAGAGAAATTACATTACTTCTTATGGATGATTTGTTTGCCTACGCTTGGATATAAAGTTGCTAGATATTAGGTGCAGCACATTTTCTGTGACAATTATATTTTCAGATAAGAATAGAATACATACTTTGGTATTGCTCGGGTAGTAGAATAGAAGGAAATATCAGCATCTCAGTTTCTCCAATAATAGCTCGTAAGACAATATCATTCTCCACAACTTTCTTAACTAGTTGATCCAGGTCAGCGTCTTGCCTAAGAATAAAAGTCAGAATTCTTAGATTTCAAATGGTGCAATAGATCAGAGAGGCGTTGGAAATTGATCACAAAGGTTAAGCAACACACCTCATTTGGCAGGGAAAGAAATACAAGGCGATGTCGTTGTGAGTGGGCTTGATGCCTCAAAGATTTTAGGCCACGCCTGCAGCCTGGAAATGTTTGTTGCTACGATATTTGGCTGCAATGATCTTGCTAAATTCCACACCTTCTCACAGCATTTGCTTGACAAATGTGCAGCCAATGAAACATTTTTATTGCTACCTATTTTAATGGTTCCACTGTTGAATAAAAAACAATAAAAAATTCATCTAGGGAAGAGTACATATGGCACTTGACAATGGAAAATAAAGCATATGTTTTACCTCCAAACTGGTTCATCTATGGGCAGGGAACCATAGTATTGCAGCTTCAAAGGTTCTGAAAGAAATGGATTAGAGACTTCGACAGGACAATCTTTCGCAACAACATTTTGTGTTGTCAATCCGGCTGTACCAACCTCAGTACCTGCCGGAATTTGATCCCCATCGTCATCGTCTCCATATTCATGAGTATAAGTATTCTCCTTCTCTTTGTTGGCCTACAATTCTCGTTTTCTTCACTATCAGCGTACTCATGTACCTTAGGCTTCTCTCCCGATGATGGATTTGTCCTCTTCATCACCTTGTCCGCAAGACTAGTGTTCTGATCTTTAGGCTGAATGGAGCAGTCCATTGAGTTGGTAAATCCGGAAATACCCTTTTTAGCACAAGCAACATTATGAGCGCCATCACCATCCTCACCATCTCCGCGCACTATAGTCCTCCCAAAGGAATCCACACAATTGTTTTTCTTTGAGGAAGAAGACCTAGACATCTTAGTGTTCTTTGGAGAATCCTTGACATGCATGGCCTAGATTTCTTGGTATTCCCTAGAGAAGATGTCATACCTTTATTTAGCCTCGAGGACGGTGTCAAGTTATTTGTCTGAGAGATTACCGTGACATGGCTAGGCTCCTTCGAAGGATTTTGTTGTGTTTTCTGAGGTACAACCTTATTTTTTGATCTCTTTGGAAACAATCTCATCATCATCAACTTGTTCATTATCATTGTTATATCTGATTGCCATTGATGTATAGCATTCTTGAGTTTTCTTCAATTGTCTGCGGCTCTTTTTCATGAGTTTAGTTTCTTCCTTCTTTATGGATGGCTTGCGCATCTTGGACCAAAGTAATGGCCACCATCGTTCCCCATCTTTCTTCAAATAATTTGCGTGTTTTTTTTTCCAAAGGAAAGCTCCGACTCTGCACCAATTGGTGCACACAAATAATCTGCGTGCTAGCCTCAATTTGTTTTGACAGGATAGCTATGAAGGTTTAAATCCACAGCTGCTTGGAAGCAATATCTACAAAACATAAGAACAATTATTCTATAGAAGAGATAAATTGTTTATAACTAATAACCATTTGATATGCTATATTACATGGCTTATATGAATTTTATTATGTGCGATACAAAACACCAAGTATTTAATAATGTTGGAACTAATCTTGTAATTAGCTAGTGCTAAGAGTAGGTGCTAGATCATGTTTATTGTTTTGCAATGCATTGTTGCCGTTTAGTTACATGAGTAGTCAGCTAAGTGCTAGATATAAGTCACGGTCGACTGTTTTTCTTAAGTCTCGGTCACTTTTTAGAAAAGTGTAACCACATTTCAGAGAAAAGGGCAATTGTACTTTTTTGGGCAGAAAAGTGCAATTGCACTTTTTTAACTGTTGTTGCACAATTCTGAGGTGGCGGAGACTTAAGGAAAAAAACAGTCGACTGAGACATAGGCACTCCCTAGCTAGTTTTATGCCTGGAGTTGGCGACATGGCGCGGCCGGATCGACAGCACAATGGCGAGTGCTGCGAGCAGATGGGCAAGCCAGGAGATGAGTGCACATGTGCATGCACTGCTAGTTACTTTTGTCAATAGTCATGTGTTTAGTGACCGGTGCATTTAGTGAAGATGTGACATGCTTGCACAATTATTAGTGTTCAGAGTGTTTAGTTGGTGGGAGGCTAGTGTTCAAAGTGCGTGCATGAAGACTAGTGGTGAATGAAAAAATGGATCAAGCTTGTGTGGCTTGCCGTGCGCGTGTGTGTGCAAATTTCCTTTAAAAGCACATGTAAACTGTTGTGTTGCTTAGAGCCACAAGAAAAGGGCATAAGCGTGTGCAGTGTGAAAACTCGGTGTTATCTTATTTGTATCCAGTGTGTGTGTCTGAGTCTTCTTCTTCGTTGGGCAAAGCCAAATGAGAATTGTCAAAACTTAACACTTTTCACCATAAGCCCCCCCCCCCCCCCCCCCCCCCCCCCCCCCCCCCCCCCCGCTCCACACACACCTAAAATTGTAAGGATTTGTTGATGCACAAGAATATCCTATATCCATGTACTATGCCAAGCTAATATGAACAAATTAGGTAATCTCAGTCCAAATAGTTAATGTGCTAGTCAAAAGCATTATTATTTTTGCAGAGGAATAATTAAAATATGTTAACAAATGCAATTTCTCCTGAAACCATGAACTTATCCAATAGATATTACTAAAAGTTGTAAATTTTCTAATTTGCCAACCTCAGAATCATGGATTGATGCTTTGAAGTAAGGGCCTCTTTAGTATACCGATTTTGGAGAAGAGGTAATGTTGTGGGTATGAATATGTATCCTGTAACGGGGTCTCACTCAATCCTACATGACAATTTGCAAACTCAAGTCGCGCCAATCAAAGTACATTCCTTTTGTCAGTGCCAACAAGTCAAAGAAGAAGGATAAAAGATAAAGCTAATGAAAAGGCCCCAGAAGAAAGAAGCTTGGAAAAAGAATAATAATACTTGGTCCGCTATAGACCATAGATTCTTCCCCATCCTAGTCCACCATGGACCCTATAGGACAATAATGACCTTAGTAACCCTCATATCTCACCCCTCAAGAGTAGCCTTGTTCTTTTTCCAAGGATCCTAGCATTTAATATCCCTTCTCATGAAACTCGCTCTTACATGGAATACAACTCTCAATGGGAGAGGCTCTTAAGGGACCCGAGAAGGGGTTGAGAGGAAAGGTAGGATCTGGGGGACCTCTAAAAGGTTGGATCCCCCATAAGGGAAGACTAGTTTACAGCTGGCATCTCTTTTGGCCTAGCTTCTATTCGAAACATTTATCTAGTGGCCTCTCCTAACATAGGATTAATTCGCGCTCCCACGAAGAGGTTGAACCTATTCAAAAATCATAATGTGTGTCCATCTCGCGAGTATACGATGACCTTTTCCATGGCCGTTGTATACGTCCCCTACTCATATTTTGTTGTGATGGTTGAGAAGGAGATGTCCCCGACTGAACCATTCTCAACATGTGAAGTGCACTAGATATAATCTATCTATCGGAAATAAATAAAATAGAGACATATGCCTACAAAGATTAAAATTCAACCATGCACCACAAAGCCAATATTAAACAGTGATGTTTTCTCTTATTTCACATTTGGACTCAGGAGAAAATTTAAATATTCAAAGTAGCTATTCCTACATTTAATTGAATAAGGCATGTTTTGATTTATTCAAGTATTTAAGAAACAATTTACTTCCTCGGTTCAAATTATTTGAAATGTGGTCCTAAGAAAAACTTAGTTAATTGTTATATGATTTATAGAAAAATGTGATAATATTTACATCATTAAATTATCGTGGTTCATATATATACATATATTTTCTGTGGACTTGGTCACTCGGGACAAAGATAGAAATTCAAATAAGTTGGAATGGATGGAGTATATGTTTAACATGCTAGCAGTGTGATACAACACAACAATAACAATTACATGTTTTGAAATATCTGGTTATAGATATATATTTGGTGATGTAGATGTTGATATGTTTTTTTATAGACTTGTCAAAATTCGAAAAGGCTGACTCGAGACAATATGAGTATTCTATCTATCCTATTGAGCCCTGGGACATGACGTCACCCATATTACCATATACTCCTAATTATTTGAAGTTCAAGTTTCAACAAGATGCATTTTTTCTGAAATCTTATCTCGATGGAACCTCGAGGTTAAACGTGCTTGGCCTGAGGTCATAATACGATGGGTGATCGACCGGGAAGTTCTTCCCGAGGTGCGCATGAGAAGTATAAAGTGCGTATGAAAGACTAGTGTTGGTCTGCGAGAGCACTCTAGTGATTCTAGAGAGCTGCCAAGGGTAATGATTGTTTGCTTGGGGGTAGCCTAGGTGTTACAATATTCTACTAGGGTGATACAAAATATCAATAACAATTATATGTTGTTTCAAAAATTTGAATATAAATTTGAAGAAAATTAATGTTTTGCCGCATTAAGATCTATTAATAAGAAAAATGCCTATTCAACATATTCTATACTACTATTAAAAGAGCAAACATGTTGGGATACTTTAAATCTTGTTCGTTCAATTTTCAATCAACAATCCAGATTGTCCCGATGTCGAGCAGCAAACACTTTTGATCTTGTCCGTTCAATTTTCGATCAACGATGCAAAGGAATCGCGAGCTCACGTTTGATCCTTGAGTCGTATACAATGGAGACTTGGAGAGAAGGAAAAGAAATAAAGGCAAGCGAGGGTGAATCAGCCAATCAGGTGTCCTGCCCCTCCTGCATGAGCTCACGATCCGATCCGTATAGCTAACGAGTTCGTGTACGTAACGTGTATGAATACAACCCTGTCTCACATGGAGTTAGCTATGCACCGCATAAGGATCTGCTTATGTGCTAGGCACAAGCTCGGGTAGCTAGGAATGTTTGTGGTGTGCGTGTCCCATGTCCGTGTTAACAGGCTAGACTTTTTCTCCGGCAGCGTCGAGGTAAAGCTCTAACTCTCTCCTTTCATGGTCCGCGGCCTAGGAAAGTTTTGACTCTCTCTTTTCATGGTTCGCGGCCTCGGCGACGCGGCTGGTCAGGCAGGAGCTTCCAGGTCAGCGGCCTCCACGATCGCGATTGGCGCGGCTCAGGGAGGCGAGCGGTCGAGAGCACAAGCGAGCTCTAGAGCGCGGCTTCGGAGACGACGGCGGCCGCGGCCGACCAGGCCGGAGCGCGCTCGGTCAAGGGCTTGGGCGAGCATTGGAGCGCGGCCTCGGCGACGGCGACGAGGAGTAGTCGAGGGCACGTGAACGACCAAGGAGGCGAACGGTTGAGGGCGAGCATGCGGCCGGCCGGGCAGGACCTAGCTGGATGCGCGGACAACGGCAGGGCTAAGAGGATCCACCGCGACAAGTCTGAGTTGGACGGCGTCACGGGCCCGGACGCCAAGCTGCGAGCGGGGAGGCGTACGACAGCGTGGAGATGTGCCCCGAGCGCCTTCTTCTGGTTGTCCTCCTGCTGAACAACTACAGTTACCACGCATCTTTTCCACCGAGTTTCCACATCCGATATAATCGGGAGCTATTTGAGCTCGACGCGCCATGGTTGAATTTGTAAGGGGATTGAGCTCCTCGTTGCCAAGCTGCAGGACGTGCCGGAACTTGGCCGTGCCGCCAAACAGCAAGTGAATGATATTTCTTGACAATGTAAGACTCTCCCTTTATCCATTCAAAAATGAAATACAAGATTATTTAGATTCTTATAGGATTGTTTGTACAGATTAATATTCACTTGATTATTAATTATTTTATTATACAAGAATATACTTTTTAATTTTAAATACTTGAAGATACGTGCATTGCACGTGCAACACTGCTAGTCTATGAAAAGAATAGAAAACATGCCATTATTTTTAAATAGATGGGGCACCAATTAGCACCATGCATTCATCCACACATTCATGGTAGAGCCCCCGGAAGCACGAGAAACACATGATTCTTAATAGAGGCTACATATTGTGAGGCACCAAGCCATGTCTCCCTCTCAATAAAAGAACCTACATAAGGGTTGCATGGGTAACGGCATTTTCTATTTTAGGAAGTGAGTAAGAATAGTTTTGAATCCCTTTTGCACCCAAATTCAGCATCTTTCGGACTAGCAAAAGCACTTTCAGAGCCAATGACAGGTCGGCTTGGCCCATTCCCCATCTGGGGAAGAAAGAGTTTCTGATTGATAACGCTTGTGGTGGTACAGTCGGCTAATTGGTAATGGCTTGGATTAAATGTGGGTGTCACGTCTACACATGTACGTCCGTGTTGTGTAGTAAACCGTGGCATGCGGACCATGAAGTATGTGATACAATTAGGGATTTATTCGAACAACATAAGCTTTAGATTTAGCAAGTGTTTTTCAGTAAGAAACACACATTTATGTGATGGTATGTGTCTGAGTGCATCCTTATAGCCTAAAAACATATTTATCTTCTAAACTTTGCTTCTACATATAATAGATTTACACCATATTTGATCTGAAGCCTTATTCATCCACACCTGCCAATCAATTTTCCTAGCTAGAAAACCATACTATTGACTAGCGAATCATTTTAGCAAACATCTTGCCCCAATCATAATATAGTTCTAGCACAACCACACATGAACATAGCAACAACAAAAATACACAATTTTTTAGGCACATGTCTTGATAACAACATATAACTAGGAGAAAAGATGCATTAGCGATTGACTTAGAGAAAGCACATTACCTTTCCGCCGTCTGCTCCAAGAATTGTTATACTCTGACAACGAAGAAACGGAAATCTTGCGTCCAACTCCTCGCCTCGAGAAAAACTCGTACCAACAACACAACAACCCCAAACCTGTCCACTCAAGAACTTTTCAGTACCTTGGTAAGATCGATGCACGAACTCAGCAAAAAAGGAGCAACGGCGGCTGGCGACGGAACGTGCCCTAGGTGTGTCTTCTCTAGGCCGCTAGAAAGCCCTAGAAAAAACCCCGTAGAGAAAAGGAGAAGAGAGGAAGAACAAGGAGAAATAATCGGAGAGGCCAGAGGCGGCCACTCTATTTATAGGGGGTAAAAACTGTGTACCTGAGACCGGAGTGCAAATAAATCAGGAAAGAAACAAGGTTGGAAAAATATGAAAAGAAACGACAAAGTAAACAGAAGAATATAGACAATTGATATTTCCCATAAACGTACTTAAGATATCCATTTGATTTAGGAGGGAATTATTTGGATTTAATTTGGTGCAACCGTTCTGTCACATCTCTGGGATAGTGCGTGTGAGGTTAGCTAACTACAAGAAACGTGTGACACGGAGTGTGCACGCACAACCGATACAATTGTGCCCACGCTCGTGGCTTGCACGCCTGTTCGTTTCCGATCTACAACGAGTACAAATTTTTGCGACAGAGGCAACATGACAGTTCTACCCAGTGTCTACCTACCGATAAGAGAATCTCTAATTTAAATCATGCTAAACATATATCAGAGTATCTTCTGTCTCATGATTCTAATTCAGAATAATTGTACTTTCCATATGTGATGCAAGGAAAAGAAGAAATCTCCTTCTAGTCGGACAACTAGAAAACAGACGTCCTTTTCAGAATAAAAAATGGTTCAAAAATAAAAATGGAGTAATTAATTAAATACCATAGTATTAGTGTACTACTATTTGAGAACAAAACCTTCCTTGAAAGAAAAAGAGAGAAAACAATACCATAAGAAGGGAGTAATTGAATACAGAGAGTGTTTTTAACTCAATAATTGATCCATTTAAAAGAATTGTTTCACCAATTGTCGGTGTTTCGTAACCGGCTAGTGAATTTATATGTAGGTAAAGGCTTGTCACCACGATCGGATGGGTTAACAGCCTCAAGCAGGTAAGAATGTATATAGGTTCAGGCCCCGGGGTCGTCCCAGTAAAAAAACTACTCATGTTTGGATTGATTGTATCCCGGTGTGTGAGACGCTCAAGGTACAAAATGAGATGTCGGCTGACGGTTCAGCCGGCTGGGTGGATGGTGGATTCTCCGGTGGAGAAGGTGTATGGTATGTGTGTTTGTGGGTGTGGGTGTGTGAATGAATTGAACAACCCTTCTCCTGAGAGAAACGTACCCTTATATAGGGCGCGTTACCCCCTTATAGGTGCGGCAACGCTACAGGCCCTGGTACAGGCTATGATGGGACGGAAGCTATGCCAGGCCATAGTGGCTGGCATCAGCGCGTAGGTCTATATGTCGTCATTTTTTACGCCAGCGGCGTCCTCTGCTCCTAGAGGTTCCGGTCTGCCTGGATTACTAGGGATGGAACCTTGTGATGACCTACAAGTGTAGGGGATCTATCGAAATACTTTCGATAAATACGAGTGTCGAACCCAACGAGGAGCAGAAGGTGTTGACGAGTGGTTTTGCACAAGGTTTCACCGCAAATACTATGAGACAAGTTTTTATGGGTTTTTGTAATAACAAATAAATAAAGAACAAGTAAATAAAAGAGAACAAGAATAATTGCAGCAAGTGGCTCAATCCTTTTTAGCACAAAGGACAAGCCAGTGATGTTACTTACGATGACTAAAATGTTCCTGAGAACACACGTGAATATCGTCAAGTTATTTTCATCACATATCGTTGATTAATCTTCATTGTTTTGATAAATATTGTGTGGGTGAACCTATGCTAATGCACCGGCCTTATTTGGACCAGTACACACTTGTGATTAAACCCTTGCAAGCATCCGCAACTACAAGAAAGTAATTAAGATAAATCTAACTATGGTCTTAAACTCTGAGATCCTACGCTCCTTGTGCAATAGTTTACGAACATGGGTTTAGGTTTCTGTCACTCCGGCAACCCCACAATAAGTAAACTAAATACACAATGCATTCCTCAAGACCCTTAAAGGTGAAGTGTAATGTAGTCGACGTTCACATGACACCACTAGAAAATAACACCATAACTTAAATATCAAACCATTAAATATTACTCAACATAATATGACTACTAGCAACAAGACTTCTCCCATGTCCTCAAGAACTAAACGAACTACTCACTAGACATCATATGGATCATGATCAGAGGTGATATATAGATGAATAACAATCTGGACATAATAAGAATTCACCGATAAAACTCGATAGCATCAACTACAACATAGTAATTAGTGCCGGGAGAGTGATCCAAATGAACAGTACAAGGTATAACCCTAGATGTTACAGCGGAACGAAGTGGGATGGTGGTGACAGCGGTGCTGGTGGTGGAGATGATGTAGATGATGATCCCGATGATGCCCGGCGTAATGACGATGACGACGGTGACGATTTCGTCCTCCGGGAGGGAATTTTCCCAGCAGATTTCTGCATGTCGGAGTGCTCTTTCTCGCTGTCTGATTTCCATCCTGAGACAGCGGCGGAAAAATTATGCGAAGCCTCCCTCGAGAGTTTTAGGTCACGGGGTAGAAGTACGCCAAAGGGGAGCGCTAGAGGTGGGCCAGGGGCTCCAGGCGGCACCTGGGCGTGGCCCAGCCACGCCCAGGGGTCACTTGGGCGCCCTATGGCTCCCTCTGGTCCATCTTCCGGCTGGCTTATTTCCCATTAAACTATCTTCTGTAATTTTTCATAATTTCTGGAGCTCCAGAAATATAGTATCTTGACGTTGCTTTTTCCAGCAGATTCCTGGCTCCGGCGGAAAATAAGATAAAATAACATAAGTATTGCATCCTAAAATGAAATATATCAATGAATAAGAACAAATTATGATAGAAAATAGTGATGCAAAATGGACGTATCACCTTGCGGTCCTTACTTTGCAGCTTTGTGGGTACAACTTAGGCTAGCTACCTAGGAGCAAAGCCTACGGTGTGGCCGGCAAGTTTAAATGAACGTCTAGCCTCTTGGGGAGTCGGAGTGCGCTTGATCACTGCTCTGACTCTTTTAGGATCGGCCAGACACCTTGGCTTTTAAGGTGGCCCAGTCGATCCGAGCCGACTAACATACTAGCCGACCGGAGGAGTTTTGCCGTTGAAGGGCATTGGCTGCCCATAACTCCGTCACCAATGAAGCCAGATTTAAACATTCCTAGATGAAATAAGTTCTATATACAAAGTTCACCTAGCTTGGAAGGTTATTCTTGAGAGAGAAATATATAAAGTAAAAAACAACAATGTTACAACTTATAACAATATGTAAATATGTGTTATTAGCTTAAGAGAACACTGGCTAGTTTGGATAAGACAATCCAGAATCAAGACAAAATGAAGGAGATGAACTTATAGTCGTGATATTTTTCTAATGGTAGATTTGTGTTCGGAGGGTTCACACTCGGAGATCTAGATTGTAACACATGAGAGACAATGTTTTCATTGGTTCATGTCTCCACAAACAGCGCCCGATAAAAGTCTTCATGTGTGTTGGATGGAGTATTTGTCGGTGATCTTGGCAATCTCGAGGTATGCTCGATCTCTCCTATGTTGGATTGGATGGTGAATGATGAATGTGATCAATCGTACCCCTCGGCGTGCAAGTCCCTATTAATTCTCCCTTATATAGACGGTAGAAATTAGGGTAACAAGGCATAGGAATATTTCTAAGTTTTAAAGTTAGCACATTTAAATTTACTTAGAATGGCAATAAAATACCATGAATAGGTAGGTGTGGTGGACTCACATGGAAGTAAATGTATCAAGTATTTAGATGTACAAGCAGCATTCCCGCTAAATAAAAGGGTTTTACGCTAGCAAAGGCTTTTAAACAAACATACAACGTTGAAGGATACATGACATTATAACTTCTATGCAATAATATCAAACATGGTACATTATATTGTATTCCTTGTCAACTTCAACACTTTTGATCAAGAGAATATAAATCTTGAGAATTCACAATCATAAAAGATGTCAAAGATAATATATTTGCATGTGATCTTTCTTCCTTGTTCTAAGTTTTCATTAATTGTTGTTAATTACCAATGCTATGTTTGCCAAAACTCAAGATATTTTATTGTCAAACCCAATGTAAAGCCATAATTCCTCACAAGATCGACATATGAGATTGATTGCATGCTAGAATATATAATGACAGAAAGTAAAAAAGAAGCGTCAGGCCAAATCTTTATTATAAAATCACACACACCAACGGATACATCGACAACTTGCTCTCAAGGATGAATAGTACACATTCTCTAAAGATTGAGATAAAGATAAAATAAAAATAAAGATAAAGACCAAGGCATTTCCCCCAAGCTTGGAACAAGCCAAGGGGGGTGCCTTTACCCAATTACTCATACTTGATCATGCGATGGTGTGTCGCACTTGTCCCTCCATCTTCCAAGGAAAGGGTTCTCCGTCCATGAAGGAAGTGGTCTCCAAGATCTTGTAATTTGCTGCTAAAATCATCTTTGAGAATTTGATTTCATACTCACAGTTCTGGTTGAAAATATCATATATTTGTGCTTGAAGTTTCTCATTCTTGAGGTTGAGACAGTGGATCTCATCCCAAAGCTTCTCGGTCTCCTTCTTGTGAGCGGTCTGAAATCATACGGTGATTTGCATCAAGTCCATACTCCACCATCCCCTTGCACTCAAGGAATTCTTGCTCGACTTCCTCCATCCTGGCCTTCTCATCTCCCTCTTTCTTTGGCGCTTCAAGATCTTTAATATGCGCCTCCCCATCCTTATGTTGCAAGGTTTGTTGAGGGTGCTTCATCATCTCACCTAGGTATGGATTGATGACATCGAAGAATTGATCCTAGGAGGAGCTGGACGAAGACATGTCGACTAGGGCTTCGGGATCCTTGCTGCAACAGCTCAAAACAAAAACACGATGAAAAGGCAAGATACATAGATAAAAAATAAGAGGAAATATATAGAAAAAAGTTTTACATGAAAAGGAAGGAAACGAGCCAAAGCGGAGTCGGAGACGGAGTCCAAAGGGGCGGCACGGGTCCCAGAAGCGGTCATGGAGGCGCACCGGCCACGTGCGTCGGGGCCCTGGGCTCCTCTTTGTCTGTTCTTCTGCCAAATATTTTAATTTTCAATAAAACGCACATTTATAATTTTTTCGGAAATTTTCAGGGTTGTTTTCTTACTGTACCACATACCTATTATTTTTAGGTTCTGGAGTCTTCCGATATTTATTTTTGATAAATTCTTTCGGAGCGATCACTTGTACAATCGGAAACCCGATTGCAATACATTGTGCCCAGTTCTCTCTCCAGCATGATGTCCTTCATAAGGACTTGAGCGACACTTTCTTAATATATTTTTCCCGGTTCATGCTTAGGTATACGACGTCTCATAATACCATCTAATCCTTCTATATAAATGTGGGTCATCCAAAAGTACTTTCTCTAATCATAAAAGAATTTTTTCTTTTGTTGATTGGTAAAACTAGGTAGCAAATATTTAGCAACAATAAAATTAGCATAATCAACATACCAAGGATTGATATTAGAGGTAGCCTTATTTGCAGCTAATTGTTCATTAGGAAAATTATCATTAACATGAATAGGATCATCGGGTATGTTTTCCATTCTCGACAAATTATCAGCAGGTCGATTCTCATCTACTTTTATATCAATAGTATACAAATCAAAATTTTGAAGTAAAAATAACCCATATAATCAACCAAGGCTTAGAATCTTTATTTCCAAAAGATATTTAATAACATCATGATTTGATGAATAGTTACTTTATAATCAACAATATACAGTCTAAACTTATCACAACAAAAACAAACAGCTAAAATTCATTTTCGGTAGTAGCATATTTCTTGAGCGCTATCCAATGTTTTACTAGCATAACAAATAACATTTAATTTCTGACCAACTCTTTGGCCAAGAACAACAACTACAGTATAATCACTAGCATCACACATAATTTTAAATGGTAAGTTCCAGTCAGGCGGCTGAACAATAGGTGAAAAAATAAAAACTTTCTTAATAATTTTAAAGGCTTATTTACAATCATCTTCGAAAACAAATAGAACACATTTTTGAAAAATCTTAGTTGGTAAGAGGCCTAGAAGTTCTAGAAAAATCTTTATGAACTAGCATCACCAAGAAACCTTCTTATACCTTTAATATCTCTAGGATACGGCGTTTTGTCAATAGTTTCCACTTCAGCTCTATCCACTTCAATTCCTCTTTCAAAACTTATATGCCCAAGTACATTACCCATGTTTAACATAAAGTGGCACTTCTACCAAATCAAGACAAGGTTGGTTTCCCCATATCTCTGCAAAACATTGTTAAGAATGTGGAGACAATCATCAAACGAAGTTCCATCGACGGAGAAATGGGTTACAAAGACTTCTAATATTTGTTCACAAAAATAGGGAAAATAGCAGTCATACATCTATGAAAAGTAGCAGGTGCATTACATAAACGAATGCCATACGCCTATAAGCATATGTTTCAAAAGGGAAGGTACTTGATCTTTCCACTTGCTCATCACGATGAACAACAACTTGAGAAAAAACAGATTAACCATCAAGATAACAAAAATGAGAATGGTTAGATGATATTTCAAACATTTGACAAATAAAAGGAAAAGGGTAATGAGATTTCCTTGTAGATTATTGAATTTTATATAATCAATGCATATTCTATAACCAATAGTTTTCCAAGGGATAAGTTCATTTTTATCATTAAACAACAATATTAGCTCACCTTTTAGGGATACATTGAACTGGGTTACCCATCTAATGTTAGAAATAGGATATGTTATACTTGCTTCAATAAGTTTAAGTATTTCATTTTTGGATTTAGCCGACGTTGATGATCAACAATTTGTTTAGCATCGGGTTCCATGTGAATTTTGTGCGTACATAATAGGATTGATACTCTTGAGATCATCCAACGCATATCCAGTAGCAGCATGATGATTGTCGAGAACAATTAATATCCTCTCTTCCTTGTACACTAAAAGGTTAGAATTCATAATAACAGACTGAAAACCTAGCCGAATATGTCCAGCGCCAATGGGCTTCTTTGATCTCTACTCTTGGTCCACCTCCTACTTGGTGCGACCAGATTTAGTCGAAGAGGAGAGGAGGAAGAGGATCCTCCGTGCCTTGACCCGGCGGATGAGCTCTCTCACGGTGGGATAGGGCGTGATGGAATAGGAGGTCACCTCGAGCGCTGCCACGTCGGGCATCAAGATGTGGGACGAGATCTGACCGAAGAGTAGCGGAGGACGAGGAGGAGCCATCGTTCCTTCACACGGTAGATGCATTGTCTCACTCCGCACTAGGATGCGGGTGACGTGGTATCGAACACGGCATATGCCACGGGGTGGCAAAGATAGGTGTGGGAGCAGCGTGCTGCAGCGCGGGCACCCGCGGGATTGCGCCGAAGCACTAAGACGCGAAGTTCCCAGGTTCGGAGCCCTCCCGATGGAGGTAACACTCCTACTCCTGCACGATCTCTCTAATATCGGTGGACAAAGTACAGAGTTGCTCCTCGAGCTGTTCGGTGAGCTCTCCATGGCTCGAGTCTCTCTCTCTCTCAAGCTATCGGGGTGGGGAGGAAGAAGTGGTGGTCACCGAAAAGGATCTGCCTCTACTTAGGCATCCAAACAGCCTTATATAGGCCTGGCTGTCTGGCTTACAGGCGGGGCCCGCTGGTCCGCGCCAGCCAGCTGATGTCAGCTACAGGGGTGTTTCTTCGTGACGCCGCTTGTCCGCAGTACAGTGTGATATGCCTCGTACAATCGAATTCCCTAGCGGTGCAGGAGATGTCGGGCTAGACTTGGCGACGTGGAGGGATAGCCGGCGACGGCGCCGGCCCCCGCCTACACGGCGGACAGCTCCTAGGATGTCTTGTCGGTGTGCTGGTGATGCATGTAAAATGCATACATGAACTTTGCATTATTTTACCTATATTCAGTCATATTTGCATCATATAAGGGTTATATCAATGTTTTATAATGATTTTTAGAATATTTCATGATTTTCTATTTTTATGGAATTAACCCTGCGCAGGCAGAAAACCCTATTTTCCATATTTTAATGTTTCAGGGACCCAAACGACGTCCAAATGACCTGGAAATTTACGAGCATCAGTTTTTGGAAGGAACAAAGCGTGGGAGCGAAGGAAGCAAACAAGCGGAGGCCCGAGGGCCAGATGAGTGGGCCCACACGGCCAGGTACATGGGCCGCGTGGGACCCCTCTTTTGGGCCTCGGAGCTCCGTTGCCGTCGATCTTTCCTCCACCGACTCGTTTTGACCTAAAACCGCATATAAAAATAGCCCCCGGCGTTCTCTGGAAGGAGCGCCGCAGAAACACAGAAACACCGAAACAGAGACCTGGAGTTGCAGATTGGAGGGGGAAAACTCCGGCGGGGCGCTGCCGGCGTGGTCTCCATCTTCTCCAACGACTTCTCCACCGTCTCCATGATGAAGAGGGAGTAGTCCACCTCTGGACTATGGGTTTGTGGAAGTAACTTATGTATCTCTCTCTCTCTTGAGCTTCACTAATTAGTACCGTATGAGCTGCTGAACATGATTACGGTCATCTATGTAATACCTTTGTGGTGGATCTTTTTATGAGTTAATATATGTTTGAGATTGCAATGGTTTTGTTTCAGTTATGAAAGTAGATGCATATTATGTACCCCGTTCTTATTTACTTGTCATGATCAAGCATGTTTATGAGAGCGTGTGAGGGGGAACGTGTGCATTAGTTGGAGTAACGGGGGGTGGCTAGTGCAGTGAACGTGAGAGAAAGTTCTGCGATCCACTTGGGTATCTCTACCTTACTTTGTTGCCTCACTAGGGATAAAAAGAAATACCATGCTACCGGAGATGTGGGTGTGACCATTGCCACTACTCCATGACTAGATCTAGCATGTTCTTATTTTAACTTCATGTCATGATACTTATTGCTATACTCTGAGTTATCTTAATTACTGAGGTGTTATGATTTAGTTCGCATCTTGGTGGAGTATAAGAGAGACTAATAACCAAAAGGTCTCTATGTTAGGACGTGATGCCCATATAATTATAACTTGTCATTAAACTGTTGTGTTGCAATCTCATATGTCAACTCTAGTGTTCCATTGTCTACCACTTTATTAAAGAGAGAGTGCATTTGTGAAACCATGAACCCCGGTCCATTTTTAATCATAAGAAACACCTTTCCAACCACTTTTACCACTTTTCCATTTTCTGCCATTTAAAAATCCGAAAATACAAAAACACTTTTACATCTTGCATTCATCATATAAAACCCAAAAATATCATTTATCATTGCTACCACCATCCTTGCATATTTATTTACCACCATTGCATATTTATTTCTTGTTTGCATTGCATATTATCTTGATATCATTCTCACACCTTGTGCTTGACAACCACTAGGTGAGGTTGAGGACCAAAACATTTACTTTGTTTTGTAGGTAACCAAAAGAAGGATAGGAAAGATAAATCTTCACTACTGATTCCCCGAGAGTTCGATATTAAACCCTCGAGTCACCCCTCGTGGGGAAAACACGTCTTCCACTTACTACACACTCTGCACTTGGAGTCTCAACCTAACCCATTTACTTTTCACGCAGGTAACTACGTGAAGGGCCATCAAGACTGTTTTCTGGCGCCGTTGCCGGGGAATCATTGCTGAAAGGTTTATCCAAGGGTCCCCTGCACTAGCTCTGTTTTCTGGCGCCGGGTTTATCCAAGGATATCTCACCAAGTCAACTTCA
This sequence comes from Poa pratensis, assembly GCA_947311845.1. NCBI lineage: Eukaryota > Viridiplantae > Streptophyta > Magnoliopsida > Poales > Poaceae > Poa > Poa pratensis. The sequence goes on along the minus strand of CAMZMU010000047.1, from coordinate 53,347,848 downwards.
TCACCAACTTGTGCTAACACCTAAGCTTGGGGAGGTTGCACCTACGTGAGCATCATCTTATCCATCTTTACCTTCAAAGCAATTTATCTTGTTTTGTCATTGTCTTGCATATTTATTTTCAGTTTTGCATAAAAAATTAAAAACACATAAAAACTTTATTAAAATGGCTTCTAGTGTTGAAATGAACAATTTTGGTCAATACTATGGAGAGTCGTTAATGGATGCTTGGTATAGAATTAAGGGCATTAGTAAAAATGGTGTCAACAAATATACCCCTGCTACTTTGATAAGAAACTTTTATAATGGTCTAGATGGGTGGTCAAAATGTTTTCTAGACTCATTGACTAGTGGAAGATTTGCCTCTGGAAATCCCTCACATGCTAATAATCTAATGGAAAATCTATTTGGGAATTCTATAGAATCAAAAGATGAAATTATGATCAAACAACTAAAAGTTTCTATGGATAGGTCAATATTATGTCTACAAACTTATATGGAAGATTATCCTACTAAAAATGAGATGCATTCATTTATCCTTCATACAAAATCTAGTATGAAGAAGACAAACAACACTATTTCGGGAATTTCTTTGAAAATGGAAACTATATTGAATTATGCCAAGTCTAAAAAGAAGTTGACTAGGGAATTAAATGAAAGAATATCTTCTATGTTGGGACCTTTAGACAAGGATATTAAGAATTATGTTGAAAAAGAGGATGATCTCCAAATAGCCTTGAATGCTGCTTTAAAGAAAAGAAATGAGAATTTTGTTTGGATTGAGGAAGTTAAAATGCTTAGTGAAGTCAAGGAACCATTGCTTGACTTAGAGAATTGTAGCTTGCATGAATTAATATCTATCTTACAAAAATTTGCAAGTGATCCTTCCATCAACTATAACCAAGCTGGTTTTGGTTCTTATATTGCTAATCATGTGTTAAAAGAAAAGATTGCTAGGTACAACCAAGAGGCTATGATACCACCTAAGCTTGGGGATATATGGATTCCCAAAGTCCTAGTAACCATTGGAAAAGAGACACACCATGCTATACTTGATCTAGGATCTAGTGTCTCTGTTTTATCTAAAGAACTATATGAAGTACTTGAATTGAAAAATCTTGAAAAATGCTCTATTGAACTTGCACTTGCTGATGATTCCATTAAACATGCTTTAGGAAAAGTAAGTGATGTTATGGTAGAGTTACATATGACATTTGTGCCTGTTGATTTTCTAATCATGGATATGGGGAATAAAACCTCTAGTCCAATTATTCTTGGAAGACCTTTTCTTCGTACTACAGGTGCTATCATTGATTCAAAAGAAGGGAATGTGAAGTTTCAGTTTCCACACAAGAAGTGCATGGAACACTTCCCAAGGAAGAGGGCACATCATTCAAGCTCCCTCATGAGCTTCGTCCACAATAAACATCAAGTAAGAAGCCTAGCTATATGGCTATAAAGAAAGCGCTTTACGGGAGGCAACCCGGTTGTTTTTTTTGATTTTCTTTGTGTCCTCTTGCTGTAACAAGAGACTTTGTTTAGTTTAGTTTCTGGAATTTTTAATAAAGTGCCAAGTTTTACTCATTTTGGTTGAAAAGTTGCTTATAGCGTTCGGAGATTTTATTCCTGCACGAATCTGTGCACGGTATGATTTTTAATTCTTATTCTGTAACTCCGAATGAGCTCATATTTGAACTGTAGTGCAACTTTTCATCCTCTGTATGCATGAATTTTTCGGAATTTTTCGACAAAGTTAAGTAGGGTAGAAAAATACGTTTTGCTGCTGCTGTTTTTCTGGACAGATTCTGTCCCATTTTGTTTGATGCATGCTTAGAACTTTTAACTTGAATCTTTTTGATCCAATTGAGTTTATGAGTAGGCATACAACATTATACACTTTCTGGACATTCATATGAATTTTTGTTAAGGATTATATGCAGCAAGAAATCTATTTGTTTATCACTACTAATGCACCCCACAGAAAAAGAAATGGGAGAAACGGTGTTTTGAAGTTTTTTCACAGGGATTAGAGGAGATGCACCAAGAGCTATCCAAGGATGGTGAAGACCATAAGCTTGGGGATGTGAAGACAACCCCACTGGACCTACACACTCTCGGTTTGCACACGTCTAACTTCTGTTTTTCGATCGAAACACTTTATCGCATAAACTTGGAGCGTCTTTTTGTTTGTTTGGTTTGATTTTTATTTTGTGAGACCACCACACTATCATTTATATATGAGAGAGCTACTGGAAATTTGGGTTGAATTATGTTGGATGCTATTATAGATTGGGAAAAGGGATGTTGAGTTGATTTTAAAAGATACATATAGTTGCATGATTCATGAGCTTGTTAATGAGTAATAATTTGCAAGTATTTTATCAAGAGCTATCTTTTATTCATGTTTTGATGCTGAATGTTATTTACTTGTTTAACATGGATTAGTTAGTTCTATGGACACTCATGCATGCATTTAGATGGTCAACTTTCTCCCTCTTGCTAGCCCAAAAATTCCAACAAGCAAAAACTTGTTTCCAACACCTTCAACCAAAGTTTTTCCAGTGAGTCCACCATATCTACCTATTAGCTTTATGCTATTCCGAGTATGTTTATCATGATATTTGTGTTATCTATACCTCTGAATGAAAATGCTTATGTTGTGATTGTTATGGGAAAAGTTGGTTATAGAGCTCTCTCGAACTTGATGCACACTTTACTTTCATTGCATAAATAAAATGACCCATTGTGATTAAAATTATGATGTTGTGGGCTTGACAAATGTCTTTGGTTGAGAGTTAGCTCATATGTGCTGTCACATGGCAAGCTTTCAACATGCACTTCATTCATTTAGTTGATATCATGTACTTTTGTTTATGGATGCTTACCATGGGTGAAATAAATGGGAAATGAAGTGAGTTTAAATGAGTTTGTATAAATGGTTAGAGAGACGCCTGGGCCGCTAATCTAAGCCATGCATCATTCATGGTGGAAATTTACTTACATGCTATGGTGAACCTTCTGTGATACACCTTACAATAAAAAGCTATCTAATGGTAAATAAAAAGGGTGTTGAGATTGTTCATTGTGTTTGTTTGTCTTGTCATTTTGATATGGGCTTGTTCCATATCCTGGGACAAGAGGTACCCCAGTTGACGCTCTTAATGATACTATTATTACTTACAATGATATTTAACTTGAACTTGCTTTGTTTCCAAGTTGAGTAACACATGGAGTAGGTACTTGTATTCAAGGGGCATGAGACTTTCAACCTGTACTTTGTCAAGCACACTACTCATATTTGCTTTCACTTTAAACTTAATCATTCAAGATGCTATGATAGGGGAATGAGAGCTTGACACCAAGGATTACCACATTACAATCATTAACTTAAGTAGAGAAGTTCAGAAGTTAGATGAAATTATTCATGCTTTACCTCTACTCATATATATCTTTCCAAAGTGTCCACCTTTTATATTCAGATTTTCATCAATACTCTATGACCATTGTAGGATGTTCTTACTTATCATTATGCATACATGTGGTCCATAGTACTTTTTCTTTATGTTACACTTTGTGAATTATCATTGAACATCCTTGCATTGAATACTTGATATCACTTCATAAACTATCTTGCATATTGCTACTCCTTTTAAGAATGAACCATTTGACTCTATGTAGCAATAGTAATCATCTTTGATATCCATTGATAGTATTAAATTGCAAAGTCCATGTTAGTTTTATCACCTTCATACTCGAGGACGAGTATAGGTTAAGCTTGGGGATGTTGATGCATGTAAAATGCATACATGAACTTTGCATTATTTTACTTATATTCCAGTCATATTTGCATCATATAAGGGTTATATCACTGTTTTATAATGATTTTGGGAATATTTATGATTTTCCTATTTTTATGGAATTAACCCTGCGCAGGCAGAAAACCCTATTTCTATATTTTAATGTTTCAGGGACCCAAACGACGTCCAAATGACCTGGAAATTTACGAGCATCAGTTTTTGGAAGGAACAAAGCGTGGGAGCGAAGGAAGCAAACAAGCGGAGCCCGAGGGCCAGATGAGTGGGCCCACGCGGCCAGTACCTGGCCGCGTGGGACCCCCTTTTGGGCCTCGGAGCTCCGTTGCCGTCGATCTTTCCTCCACCGACTCCGTTTTGACCTAAAACCGCCTATAAAAATAGTCCCCCGACGTTCTCTGGAAGGAGCGCCGCAGAAACACAGAAACACCGAAACAGAGACCTGGAGTTGCAGATTGGAGGGGGAAAACTCCGGCGGGGCGCTGCCGGCGTGGTCTCCATCTTCTCCAACGACTTCTCCACCGTCTCCATGATGAAGAGGGAGTAGTCCACCTCTGGACTATGGGTTTGTGGAAGTAACTTATGTATCTCTCTCTCTTGAGCTTCACTAATTAGTACCGTATGAGCTGCTGAACATGATTACGGTCATCTATGTAATACCTTTGTGGTGGATCTTTTTATGAGTTAATATATGTTTGAGATTGCAATGGTTTTGTTTCAGTTATGAAAGTAGATGCATATTATGTACCCCGTTCTTATTTACTTGTCATGATCAAGCATGTTTATGAGAGCGTGTGAGGGGGAACGTGTGCATTAGTTGGAGTAACGGGGGGTGGCTAGTGCAGTGAACGTGAGAGAAAGTTCTGCGATCCACTTGGGTATTTACCTTACTTTGTTGCCTCACTAGGGATAAAAAGAAATACCATGCTACCGGAGATGTGGGTGTGACCATTGCCACTACTCCATGACTAGATCTAGCATGTTCTTATTTTAACTTCATGTCATGATACTTATTGCTATACTCTGAGTTATCTTAATTACTGAGGTGTTATGATTTAGTTCGCATCTTGGTGGAGTATAAGAGAGACTAATAACCAAAAGGTCTCTATGTTAGGACGTGATGCCCATATAATTATAACTTGTCATTAAACTGTTGTGTTGCAATCTCATATGTCAACTCTAGTGTTCCATTGTCTACCACTTTATTAAAGAGAGAGTGCATTTGTGAAACCATGAACCCCGGTCCATTTTTAATCATAAGAAACACCTTTCCAACCACTTTTACCACTTTTCCATTTTCTGCCATTTAAAAATCCGAAAATACAAAAACACTTTTACATCTTGCATTCATCATATAAAACCCAAAAATATCATTTATCATTGCTACCACCATCCTTGCATATTTATTTACCACCATTGCATATTTATTTCTTGTTTGCATTGCATATTATCTTGATATCATTCTCACACCTTGTGCTTGACAACCACTAGGTGAGGTTGAGGACCAAAACATTTACTTTGTTTTGTAGGTAACCAAAAGAAGGATAGGAAAGATAAATCTTCACTACTGATTCCCCGAGAGTTCGATATTAAACCCTCGAGTCACCCCTCGTGGGGAAAACACGTCTTCCACTTACTACACACTCTGCACTTGGAGTCTCAACCTAACCCATTTACTTTTCACGCAGGTAACTACGTGAAGGGCCATCAGCTGGGCGGCGCTCCGTGTCTCCCGCCTGTCGGGGCTCCTAGGCGCTGTAGGGGACGTCGGTCTAGACCTCGCTTTAGCCCATGCCTGGGTGACGTGGAGGGCTAGCCGGACATGGCCCCGGCGCCGCTCGACACGGACCCTTGTCTCCTGCTTGTCGTAGGTAGGTGGCAGCTGGTCATCCGGCTGCCAGCCACCCGAATCTGGCTACTGCGATTGACTTTGGTCACATAAGGTGGGCGTCGTTTATCGTTATCTGGTTGTCTCCGAGAATCGTGATGATGACGAGCATGCAGTTCTTCTCTCGCCCATGCCGCTCGGCTGTGCCTCGATAGGCGGAGGCCGGCTGCGCTTGGGGCAGGTGGACCCGGTCGAGACGGACAGCCGGGGGCGGCCAATCTGAAGACTTGTACTTGATTTTGAGTTTCACTCGGGATCTTCTGTGGGTCTTTAGGTACCCGGGTTTTATCCCCATGTCACTAGCCCCCGAACACGTTGGAGCGATACAGCCGGTTACGGCGAGGAGGGCTTCTGCGTGTTCATCAATCTTTATATGTTTATCCGGATGAGGAGACGAAGCGTCGAGCGCTCCGCCGACCGGATGCAGGCGATGACGAAGGCGATGACATTGGCACGTCCCATCCGTCTGCCAGGCGGTCGCCCGGCAGTCGAGACGACGCCTCGATTTCCACTGTGGGATCTTCTGTGGCGATGGAGTTCATGCGGGATCTTTTGTGGCGAAATCGTCGCCCACGATCTTGCGGTTATGCGCCACGCGGCGCGATTTCTGAAGGCGGTTTCGGGAGTGCCAGGGCTATAAATAGGAGCGAGGCCTCGGGGAGAAGGGTTCGCTTCCATTCTCCCCCTGCCTCTGCCCTCCCGAGCGCTCCACCGCAACCACCCACGTTTCCTCTTCTTATTCTTCTCCGGCGAGGCAGTTTCTCCGTCGGTGAAGCAGTCCTTTCTCCGGCGCGGGAAACCAGCGGGCGAAACAACAACGGGCCACCATCAATCGACGCCGGCGACGACAAACGCTCCCTCCGGCACGCTGGATCCGGAGATGGCGGACGGCAACGAGGGCGGCGGCGATTGGCGGGGCTCGCACATCACCATGGAGGACATAGAGAACCTCCGCGCGCGGGCTCTTGTCGACGGCGGAGCGGGTGGAGGTGCGCCTCACCGCGGTCGGCGAGGTGGTTCCGTTTCGTGCACGGCGAGGTGGTGGTCTTCATGGACCACTTCGACCGTGGGCTCGCGTTGCCGGCGAGCCAATTCTTCCAAGGATTTCTCCAAACCTTCAGCCCGCAGTCGCACCATCTCGGGTCTAACTCCATAGCCTCGCTGAGTTACTTCGCCACCATTTGTGAGGGGTGGCTCAGCATTTGGCCGAATCTTTCTCTTCTCTGCCGGCTGTACTATCTCCGCGGTCGGTATCTTGGCGACAAGGAGGAGATGGGCTTCGTCGACTGCGGGGCCGCGATTGTCTACCGCCGGCCGCAGTCGAAGCTGCCAGGTTTCTAGAAGCCGGACACGGTGAGGGAGTGGCAGCAGTTGTACTTTTACGTCCGCAATCTGAAGGCGGGGGAAGACCACATCCGCCTGCCGGCCGCGTCCGTGAGGGACAACTTGGGCCTGAAGAAAATCGGCGACCAGAAGGAGGTCGACAACATGCTCGACCGGATCGAGGTGCTCTTCACGAAGGAAGGGCTGACCACCCGGGACCCGACCCTCTGCTGGCTCTACAACCGGATCGCGCTGCTGCAAGACAGGTCTCACAAGATCTGTCATCTGAGCGGGCGCCCGACCCCACCCGGCTGACCTGGAAGAGGTGGAAGCTGTAGGCTCTGAACGGTTGGCTCCGGCACATCGCCAAGGAGGAGAGGGTGGCGGAGAACTGGACGTACGGCAAATCGCCGTACACTCGCAGGAAACGGGCGCCCAAGGTAGGTTGTCTTTGCTCGTACTCGCGCTCTTTCTTCTATGCCTCGGCCGGCTGCTCATCAAGCCGGTTGCGCAGCTCTTCAAGATCCAGCTGGAGGAGGATGGGCCCGACGGCCCCCAGTTCTGGCCGAACATCTAGCTGGGGACGGCTGCTCCTGGAGAGGGCCAATCGGAGGGCGAGGGGGGGCACCGCGGCCGTGGGTGGCGGCAACGTCGAGGCGACGACGACGAGGGCGTCGGGGGGACGGCGGCCGCGTCTAGGACGACCAGGCGGACGACATGCCGGCTGACCAGGCGCCGGTTGGTGGTGGCATGGAAAGCAACGTGCCGCCGGCTGCTCGGGGTAAGCCGGTTGTATCTAGCTCGAACATTGAAGAAAACAAACAGCCTGTGTAGTCATTGATCTCTCGGACACTGAGAGTATTGCTAGTGCAGAGACCGCGGGTCAACCTCGGCCCCTCTCTAGAAGAGGATGAAGCTGGCTACTCCAACCGGCTTGGAGAGGATGACGACGACGAGGAGCCGATGATGAGGAGCGGACGAAAAGGGTTCTGGCCAACGTGCACGGATGAATCTTGATGTCTTCCGCAGGCCACCGAGGTCGCTGACCGTCGGTGGGATGCGCGACTGCGTCAGCGGACGCGACCGCCCAGGCGGCGGAGGAAGAGGAGGCGACCGAGGGAGCAGCATGAGCAGCCCCCCGCACCGGATGTGGGGGCCGGGTGGGCCACAGCTATCGAGGTGGTCCCGCCGACTGGCGAAGGCGAGGTCGGAGAGGCCGGTGCTGCCCCGGGGGCAGCCGGAGCCAGAGTGGTGGGCGCTCCGAAGCCGAAGAAGGCCGGCGCGACATCCTCTACGAGGAGGGCCGAGTCGGCGGCGAGGAAGAAGGCGGAGAAGTAGGCGGCGCCGACAGCCGGGGAGAAAGCCAAGGGTGCCGTTGTTTCTTCGCAGCGGCAGCTGGTGCCGGCTGATCCCTCCATCGCTGCTAACGCCGGGGGGCCCCGGAGGCCGGGGAATCCTGGAGTTTGCCCTGAGATCTGGCAGGAGCTGGCGGTCCAGCTCAAGGATTTCGACCGCTTCCTGGAGCTGGTTCAGGTATGCCATCGTGCTTAGTCCCTTCGAATTGTCTTGGGCCGGCTGCGACAGCCGGCGCGAGTCTTGAGACTGATCTCTTCTTTCTTAACTTCAGGAGGAGTCCAACCAAAAGGTCCTGCAGCTGCAGAAGGACCTCGAGGTTGCCAAGAGTGAGTGTTTCGCCCGGCTGCGATCTTTCCACACGGAGCCGGATGAGGGAGCTGATGCTTCTTTTCTTTGCAGAGAACGACGAGGCGCTGCGCGCCAAGCTGGCTAGCTACCAGTTCAGCGATCTGGCGATGGAGGTGGAGCGCCTCAAGAAGCGTGACCAGGAGCGGCAGACGGAGCTTGACAACCTGGCCAAGGCCAAGGAGGTGGTGGAGAAGGCTGCGGTAGAGGCGCGAGAGAACTTCGAGAAGCTGGAGAAGGGCTACAACCAGCAGCGCAATGACGACCATGTCGTTATCTGGTTGTCTCCGAGAATCGTGATGATGACGAGTCTGCAGTTCTTCTCTCGCCCATGCCGCCCGGCTGTGCCTCGATAGGCGGAGGCCGGCTGCGCTTGGGGCAGGTGGACCCGGTCGAGCCGGACAGCCGGGGCGGCCAAGCTGAAGACTTGTACTTGATTTTGCGTTTCACTCGGGATCTTCTGTGGGTCTTTAGGTACCCGGGTTTTATCCCATGTCAGCGGGAGTGAGCTAGGACACCGCGAGCGCCGCCGCCGCGCCTGGGAAGAGAGTGGTCGGGGGGGGGGGGGGGGGGGGGGAGAGTGAGGGGTAGGGTTTCAATGAGGGTTATGATACTATTTATAAAGGTCATGTACCATCAGAAATGGGCGAGCACAAACTCTATTTGCATAGAGGCTATAGGAAACGGAGGACCGTAAATCTCTGTTTTCCATATATTGGCAACGATTTCATATAAACTTCCGCATCCTGCTGCAATGCACGGGTATCCTTCTAGTTTATGTGAAGATTGAGTCTTTTCGAAAATTGGGCTTTCAGCATAATGTAAGAACGACATGTGTCGATGATGAACTTGTTGTGAGGGAGATTGGGAGGAATTAACCCGATCCGGCGATTTCCTAGTCGAATTCAACTGAGTGAGGTAGGTGTAGTAGCTTACATGGGCCAAATTATAGGCACATCATGGCCCCTGTCCCTTCATGTTCCGTTCAGTAGCGTGACCTGCATCCACGTGGGGCATTGAGTGTGTCGTTGGAAGAGTCTTTCCTCTGAGTTCGATGCCCCTGATAGACGTTTAAACTGGCCTTGTGTGGGGCGCAGCTGCTAGCCCAGGCGAGCCTCATTTTTTTGCTAGCATCATGACACGTCGACCATGGCAAGTCTACCATTGCCTCGATTAAAAAAAAAAAAAAACTTGGTGCTGGCAGAAGTGAGGTACACCATGGTGGTTGCTCTCGGAAGGTTGGAGAAATATCTTTATGGCTCATGTCAGAGTTCGAGACCGCTAAGTGATGGTCAAATGGGAAATGATGATGATAGTCCCATAGTGTCCTCTCCATCAACATGGTTTTCCGGTCATGTGGTGATGTCCATGATAGGATAGTGCGCACGAGCAGCTGCCTCTGGGTGTATGCAATTGATGAGGAGAAGTTGATACTTCACAATAGGTTGTGCGAATACGGTTTCATTTCCGCGGCGATGTCCCATCAAAACCCTGCGTACGGTGACTTTGATCCTGGTGATCAATGCTTTGTGGCAGTGTTCTTGTCAAGTAGGGACGGCAGCACAAGGTGGATTGTTTTGTGGTGCTTTTCAAGAAAAGAAAATTTTGGTCTCAAAATCATAGGTCAGTCCTTCATTGGTTACGAAGGTTGTACCTGGCAATCCACTTCTGGTTGTCTACTTGTGGCATTATCTGGAATTTTTCTCGGACTTTCTGCCGCGAAAATCCATGATCTGACTTTGCTGTTTATATTGGGCAACGGCGGCGAAAATCCATGATCTGACTTTGCTGTTTATATTTTAATGTATATGTTCACCTATTTGAATCCGCACCTAGTCAACATGTGAGAGGATCTAAAACATCTTATATTAGGAAGGGAGGGAGTATACAACAGATAGATTAACATTGTAAATAAGATTTTGACCCTTAAGAGCATCTTCGCCGGCGCTCCCAATATAGCGTCCGACAAATGTACCAAACAAGTATTATTGGGAACGTCGGCACACATTGTCGGCTATTGGGAACGTCTCCCCACCGGTGTCTCCCAATAGACACTCTCAATTGAATTTTAAACTAGTTTTTCTCAAATAGAAGACAATTCTATCTAAAATATTCAGAATAAAATCACATTACATAGTTTTAAACATATAAAATCATTTCACGAAATAAATAAAATAATTCATACAATAATTCAAATTAAATTAAATCACACACTCAATTAGGAGCGTCGGCTGTTTGTCCTTTGAGTGTCGGGCCCACAAATGCGCAACTAGATCATTTTGCAGTTGCACATAGTGTTTTTTTTTCTCGGATTTCGGCCTTCATTGTGAAAAAAGTGGCAAACTCTACTTCATGATCAACCTTGGTAATAGGACCCCAATGGTAGTACAGGTGCTCATCGTGCAGTGGAGGAGCAACTCGTTCACTCTCAATGATAATATGTGTGCATGATAACACAAGTCATCATCACCTTCTACATCTGCTATTTCAATCAGGTTAGAGCAGGGTACCTGACAATAGCAAAACGAGATTGTAGCACATGAAATGCCCGCTCGACATCCTTCCTGACACTCTCTTGTTCTACTACAAAATGAGATTGGTTTTGACCTAAAGGGTTGGACATGATCTTGACAAATGTAGACCATCTTGGATAGATGTCATATGCTAGATAGTACTCCTTGTAATATGCATGGCCATTGATCTCATAGTTGAATGGTGGAGCATGGCCTTTAGCAAGTCGGCTAAAAAACAGGTGAGCATTGCAGCACGTTGATTTTATTGTGAGTTCCGGTCATACCAAAAAAAAACCATGTCAGATCCACAAATCCTTATCAGCCACAACTTTTAGTACGACATTGTACTCTCCAACATGAACTTCGTAAACTCCTTTCCAGTCTGAATGGACAATTCTTCCATGCTCAATTGATGCAATCGATGCTTACATGCATCTCAAGAAATCCTCTAGCTGTGTTTTGTGTCATGAGCCTAGCAGTGTCAGCTTCATTTGGTTGTCTTAAATACGTTGGCCCAAACACTTCAAACCCTGCAAAAATTATACATGGTCTTGATGCATGTGAACTCGGTCATGCGGAAGTAGTCGTCCATTGTATCTACAGGAGCTCCATATGCAAGACATTTTAAGGCAGTAGTGCATTTCTGAATAGACGAGAAACCAAACAGCCCGACCGACGAAGTCTCTCTTGAGACTGAAGTGGTCATCATACTCCCGCAAACACACCCCCCCCCCCCCCCCCCCCCCCCCACCACCACCTCCACCACCACATGCGCACACACACAATCTGCATTAAGAGCTACTTGTTCATCCTAAACTGTCGCCGAAATTCCTTCGTCCCATGTGTGGCATCGTCGGCGAAGTAGTCTTGATACATCGTCAGATGACCCTCTATTCGTTTGCGATCTTTGCTCTTCCTCTTTCCCCGGCTTCGAACCTCCAATCCGAGGACTGACATTGATCTCGCCTAGCAAACATCAAGGCAAGTGATGATCGTCAAGTGCTCATCAAGCTTGGCAGTTGCGGTGGCATGGGTGGTGAGCATTGCGTCGGCCATCTCCAGCTCGTCGTCGCTATTGATCTATTAAATTAGCTAGGTTAAACAATCACTTTGTAATTTTAAAAGAAAGCAAAAAATCAAGAATAAAACCTACCTTGGTAATGCGACGAACACCTTGTGGCGAGGTGGTCATGAGAGACGGTGGCAGTATAGAGGGTGACCAAATACTTTGCCAGAATGAGAAGGCGAGGTGGTCATGAGAGACGGCGGCAGTATAGAGGGTGACCAAATACTTTGCCAGAATGAGAAGATACGACGAAGAGAGAGACAAGGAGAGCGGAGGATGGCTGCAGCGAGCGTAGAGGGGGGGTGGAGCAGCATCGAAAGGGGGCAAGCCAGGGCACGAAACAGACGATGTACTGTGCTATTGGGAGGCCCAATGGGAGGAGGGGGGGGGGGGGGGGTGGAGCAGCGTCGAAAGGGGGCGAGCCAGGGCGCGAAACAGACGATGTACTGTGCTGTTGGGAGGCCCAATGGGAGGGGGGGCGTTTTCGTGCCGGTGCCCCAATAGGGCCGATGGAGATGCTGTAAGCAGCCCTCTACATGAGTCATGTGGCACCACTAAAGCTTGCGAATGTGCACGCCAGTTCAGGCAGCATAACCAGTAATCCTACAGGAACGGAAATGCAAACACAGACGGCATAGGATATATAGAGCCGAATGCACACCAGATTACCCCCAAACAGAACAGAAAAGAGGATAAAATCCACTGCTACAGAACACATGAAACTGACGGCGCACGATCCATCACTTTGATGCTTTCAAAAAACACAGCTCAAACACCAGCATTCTACTCGCACCTGACGTGTAGAGTTTTGTACAATTCAAGTCTATCCATTATTCTTAGCATAATATCATACAAAAGAACACAGCCTCTAGTTAATAGGGTGGTATTGCGCCGACACCCGCTTAGGTGGGAGCTTTCGGAGGATGAAAAGGACCAGCGCAGAAGGCAGTATCTCTGTCAGCTGTACAGTAACAGTGGAGCGTATGTATAAGAGTGTATGCATACCATGGGGAGTAATTCTACAAGGTATAGCAGTGGTAGTGAATTTTTATGTTACTTACCAAATAATAGAAGAAGTCTAGGATTGGATGATCCAAAACCTCCAAAGAAACATCAGCATCGAATGCGGATACTGCCACCTACAGTCAAGTACAAGCAAGGGGCAAAGGGGTAAAACTATAAGTAAATTTACAAGCAGAAGCACACATGTTTATAAATGTTCGCTGTTTTGGAACAAAATCTGTAAACTATCGCTGTATGCAGAGGGTTTCATCACAACAGTGCAAGGCAACATCAGGTACAGTACATTAGGTTGGTATGTTTGGTGGCTTCACATTCATACGAAACTGTCCACACAGGTCTACATCAGAGCTCTACTTAAAGGTCAACAAAGACAGAATTAAGTGTGATTCTTAAACACCTAACAATGAGTCATGAAGAACCAAATACTCACCACAATGCATCTTATCAAGAAACAGGTACAGCAGATTGTTGTCACAGTCCCAACCTGAGAGATTTCAAGAATTTTCAACGTTAGAATCAAAAATTTGGAGGCCCCGAAAAATATCGACAGCTATTCTTTTTAGACGGATGGATCCCTAGCTTTATTATTAAGAAACAAGATAAGATTTATAAAAAACTTTAACATGGTAAATCCTCTAGATAAAGGGATAAGACAGCCCAACATTTTTACTAGTCACAAACTGTGAACAGCGTTATACGAATATTGCATAAAACTTTCATGTTCGACGCATGTCATTTCCAATATTTCGAGTTGAAGCTAATCTTAGTTATAGTTAAAGCTCTAAGAAATGACAGATTCTAACGGCCTGTGTTGGCAGTTTGTTCTCTACAACTGCCTGAACAGGAAATATGTGCAACCCGATTTATTGAAGGGTATAATCACCTCATAAAGCTTCTTTTTCCGCCCCTTGGATTCAATGGGGAAACGTCTCAGCAAGACAAATAGCCTATAGAAAAAGAAGAGCAACGCTTACAAATACAGCACACGATTGACACGGCAAGTACAATACAAACAACAGTGGCATTGGACTTACCTTCCACCATATACTGCAAAACCAAGAAGAGCCACAGCGGAGACAGCTACGATGAAGATTTTGCTCACCAGCTCAACCAACGCATTATCGTTGATTCCAAGGTATACCCAAATGCACACCTGTCCAGATCTCCGATCAGAGATAGCAACGATATATTGTTAAGAAAATGTCAAACATGAACGGATGCATACTAGGTTGCACATGAACATGGTTCTTACAAAAATAAACCTAGTTTCAATAGATGAGAAATAACACACCTGAATTATATATACGATGGCGTTAGTGGCTACGTATATAATCCTTAACTTATCCGTGGGGAGACTCCTTGCCTGCAAAACTCAGAAAAAAAATCTCACATGCCTGTCGGATCAATAAGAGTAAACGAGATGAGAATGAAGAGTACTCCATACAAAAGATTTGTAGCAAGCACCTGGTGGTATATTTCTGCCCAGAAAAGAACGAGCAAGGTGTAGGCCGAGAAGAACAACAAGCCGGGGAGGTCTAGTAAGACCAACTTATACACCTGTCCAAGCAAATTTATCTCGATCACAAACGCAAGCCAGCGTGTTGAAAGTGAAGTAGTCACAAAATTCAGTCCATAATTACTCTTGTTGGGAGAAGGAAAACCCAGACATGGAACCCGAATACAACGGCACGAACTGCAGAAATGTGTTAGTTAGCGCACACGCGTAACATGTGGGGTTGTTGCGTAAAGGGTGAAATCGGGAGAATGAACCGGAATCGGGGGATCCCGTGTTAATGATGATTCGGCATTGATTGCACATTACCCCCATTGACGACGAAGTTCATGAGGTGGAACACCTTTTGCGTGGTCCAGCCGAACTCGGGCACCCTGCGCTGGATCCTGACGAGCTGAATCTGCGAAGGGGAGAGCGAACACGCGGCTCAAATCGAAGTCCACGGCAGCGGCATCTTGAAGCCGTCGACGGAAGGAAGAAAAAGATCCAATTTTTCATGGGACGACCGCGCTAATCGGCCGCCGGTTGAGTCCGGATCAAAGAGAGAGGAGAATGAATCGGGTAGCATTTCGGGTGAGGTGGTGAGGGGCTGAGACTGACCAGCGCGACGGCGGAGACGAGGGCGTAGGCGGCGGAGAGGGAGAAGAAGGCGCCGTCCTGCCACGCCGGCGACGCGTTGACGTCCTCCCACCATCCCCCGAGCGCCGCGCCGCCCGCGGCGACGAGGAACCCGGTGGCGGTGGTGGTGGTGGTGGAGGAGACCAGCCCCCTCATCTCTCCCGCAGCTCGACGCTCCTGATGGCGTTCTTCTCACACTTTCTGACGGAACGAACAAGGGGGAGAACAGAGGAGAGGAGAAGGAGAAGCACAAAAGAAATTGAAGAGAAAAGGTGGGCCCGCATCACAGCGTAGGTTCGTGGGGCGGCGGTGGATTTTTGGGCGTGTGCGTTTATCCGGTGTGCGGTGGGGCCCGCTGCACAGTGAGATTGCCGAATTAGCTAGAAAGGACAGGTGGGCTCCACGTGGCGACTGGGAGCACCAGCTGCTTCCAGTTCTCTGCGGGGCCCGCCGTCAGTGAGCTGAAACACTGTTAGGAATGAGTATTCTAGTGATGGGCTGCTGCTCGTGAGTCGTGACCACCGTGGTGGTGCTGATGAGTGATGACGAGGAGGGAGGCGGGATTATTTAAGCTGATTGGACACGACGATATGATATATGAGAGCTGTGACAGGCAAATGATGTGTGAAGCTGAAAGTGAAGTGGACGGATAAGATAAAACTGTGCCCCGTAGGATAAAGTGATGGTCGGTGGATGGGAGATGGAGATCGTCGCCGGCGATCGGCGGCCAGCCTCTCCTGCTGCAGAAGAGAAAGTATCCCATGGAAACCGATGCCCAGTTGAAACCTGAAAACTCGAAAATGGACCGTTGGATCTAAAATGTGTGGTACAGATCAGTCTCGTACCTGTGCTGTGCATTTTGCGGAAAACCGCCCGCCATCATGGTTGTTTATTTGCAGAAATCACCTTGTACCTTCTTTCTGTACCAACCAAGGACCTGAGATGTGGTACAGCACATTTTGAACTTAGGACCTAATTCGTTCCCCATTTCTTCCCTGTGAGCTGCGGCCAGAGCGGCGGCATGGCAGCCCAGATTGAAACACCCAGCGGCTGCTAATCTCCTTGAACTAGGGCTGGAAGGGCGACGCGCGACGAGAGCGTGGCTTCAGATCGGTTCCAGACGAGGGTGTGGCCGTGGGATCTGGTCGAGGCATTCGTCGCGGCTCGTCGGAGCAATTTCTTCTCGTCATCACCACTCCCTCCCGCCTATTCCTTCGCCCACTGCTCCCATCGAGGTACACAGGTCAGTCTGCAGATCCTCCTTGCCTTCCCTTCCTTGTCCAGTAATTTTCTTTCAGTTTGCTTTTGAGTACCAAAAATTTGCATACTTATGTCCGTGATTATGACATATCCATAAGGCTTGATCTTTTCTTAATTAAATTCTCCGCTCCTAGCTGCATTTCTATTATTTTCCATGGAATATTTCATGGAGGTACATTTTGTGTTCAGTAAAATGCGCTTGATCTAAGTTCTGACCTGGTCTTTGTTTAGACGAGTAAAGATGAGTACCTATGTTTAACAGATGAATCTTTCATGCAAGCAACTGATATTAAGTTTATTTTGAACTGAAAATACAGTATTAGTGACGATAATATGTCACCTTTCATGCACTTATAAAATCATGTTGCCTTGTGACTTTAGAAATTTACATCACCAAATGGAGCCAGAGGGTGAATTGAGCACAGCTATGCCACTGCAGTTCTATGAGGTACAATCTGATGCAGAATCAACAACCAAAGTGAATGTGCATACAGAGAGTGGATTTATGACGCCGAAGAAATGTGCAAGTGTGCCAATCTTCTTGTACGTCGTGGAGCAGCAGATGGGAAGAGCTTAATTGATGTGAACTCTATTAGATTAATTGATGTAAATTCAGTGATATGAAAGTATCTCTAGTGAACTTTATACATGTGTGTACTCGATTTCTGTCCAGGCGATGATTAAGCTTTTGTCTAATGCACCTGAGATCTCTAGCTGTAACAGTTCATGCACCTGGTTTATGGAATATTATTTGTGAAATTAGTCTACCCTTAGATCAGTTCTTATAAACTGTATATTCACTAGATCCGCAAGTGATACATTTGATCTGATACTTAAAGATCTGTAACTAATTTGATATGGACGAAAAAAAATCAACAAGGATGATGGGAAATTCTTATGTCACACTTTGGCTAATACAAAAGCATGCCTGTACTTTATGCTGGGAAATTCTTATGTCCACTGCAACCTGGAATTCATGTTGGTACAAGAGAGAATGTTGTCTGCGATTTAAGGAATTAGCATGGGACAAATTTAGTACTTCACTGACGCCATAAACCCATCTGCAATTTCTTCGCACACGGCAATCCAGAAACCGGTGGGAATTTGACGAAGAGAAATGAAATCTTATATGGTGCAGCAATGCTAGTAAAGCACACGGCAAGGATTCACCCAGGGGAGAGCATAATTAGGAATTCAGCAAAAGGGTTCAGTACATACACTTTGTCAAGTGCAAGTTCACAAATTAATCTCACATGACATCCGTAAGCGGGGATCGCTAAGAGCTCCTCTTCCGCTAAGACCAGTAATCTAGAATCTATTCTTTTAAAGAAAAGGAAATTACCCACTCAACAAAGAGCGGAGTCTTGTACATAATTTGCAGCCACTAAGCATTGCAAAATATAAGTCTAGAGTACAGGATCAATCACAAGACGTGGTCCATAAGCAAATTAAGAGAACTGGTTAACGCAACATGGACTTTTTCTTCACTGAGCTCACAACTCTAGACTGTCCGAGGACAAAGGCTCGCCGACAACTGCGAGGCAAGGCTGGCGCGTTCGAGCCGTGGAACGAGCAGCTCGCCGTCGGCGATGGCCGAAGCACGCGGTGGAGCCCGTGTCCCGTTGTTGTCGTTGGCCTGACCACCAAGTCCAGAAGCATAGAGAGGTCGGAGCTAGCTGCCCCCAGCTGACACAGCAGGCTCCTCTCCTGCAACTTCATCCGCTTGCTAGCTTAGCTTCTCGCCTGCGCCGCCGGCCACTCCGGAGAGGTGGAGAATTCCCTAACCCTAGCTCGTGTTGGTACCTCTTGGGCTATGGGATAGTGTGAGAGGAGGGACATGTACGAGGGGTTATGTGCAAGAACACAACAAACCCTGCGGGCGTTTATTTGCAAAGTGTGTGGTACAGAATGGAGATTGATCTGGACCACCCATTTCACATCTAACGGCACAGATTCGAGTTTCCATGTTTCCACTGAAGAAGAGTTTTCACTGGATACTTTCTCGCTGCAGAAAGGACAGTACACACGGCTCGTCGTCAACGCGCGCTCCAACCAAAGCTTAAGCAAAATTCATGTACAGTACACTGTAGCACTACCACATTTTTTTTAAAGCGCAAAACAGTAGGGAAGGCCCCTACTGTTTAATTTTCTATTTTCTCACTTATAAACACGGTGTCCAGTTACAGTTTAGGGACTAACCATTGCAGCATACCATCTTTAAGAGAAGGTATACCTCTATGCATAACAAGAGTAAAAGTTTCTTTAAAAGAAAAAAAGCAAGTATCTAAGTTCAATTGTCCACCATCAAAGATGATTTTATTCCTGTGTTCCAGAGGCTCCAGCATCCAATGATTAAGTATTCCTTGAAACATTTTTGGTTAACTCTGCTTCTGCCATCTTGAAGCAGCTCGAGAATATCCAGATCAGCATTCCATTCCTGATTAAGGCGCCACCAACAAATCTGACTAAAATCACATCCAAAGAATAAATGATTTAGTGTTTCAGTAGGTTCATCATGGCAGAGGACACAAGATTTGTCTTCAATGTAGAAGTTCTTCCTTGCCAATAGGTCTCTGGTATTTAGTCTGTCTTGAATCAGTAGCCAGAAAAATATTTTGTGCTTCAATTGCACACAAGATTTCCAAATCCAAGAGAAGGGGCTGGTGCAGGTTGTGTAGACGCCAAGATATTATAGACTTTCCTTGCAGAGAATCTGGCGTTGTTTGTGAGTGTCCATTTATCATAGATGTCAGAGGGTTGCCTGTTATTGAGTTGTTCTGCAACTATCTCGTACTGCTGATAAGCAACCATGGATAATGGTAGATGGAAATGATCAAGTAGATTGGTGCCATTGAGTTCCAAAATCTGCTGCAGTGAAATGTCTTGGTTTCTGGAAAAAGAGAAAAGATGTGGGTAGGTAGTGCTCATATAGTCTTCATTCCAATTCTCTTTCCAAAATCTGATAGTGGCCCCGTCTTCTGGTTTACAAACAGTCATGCTAGCATATGAATTCCATAGTGACAATATATCCTTCCACCAGAATGATCCACATGGGGTGCAAGTTTGCGGCATTTTGTTATCATTGTAGTGAGCTTGCCAAATGAGGTTAATCGTAATGGATTTGTTTGATTATACTGGATTTGTATTAGTACTAACACCACTCCATTTTTATCGGGCGTACATAAATGTGAATTAATTGGTCTCGGGCATCTTTTTTGGCGTACATAGTGCATCCTCTCAATTTCTTTAGTCTTAAGATATTCATTGGTTTTCTATTTTTAGAAGGAGTTCCGAAACAAAACAAAGTTTAACCGCATAACCCATCAAGCGTCGTCCAATTGCCACCGTACGGTCTCCACGTGACTCCCTCCTTCCTCATGTCTCTTTCAATGATGAGCTCCGGTTCCGACTGCTACCTCGATTCATTCTCGCTACTCCAAATACGCTCGAAGACCAATCCCCCCTTGATAGTACAATTTTTCCCATATGACTCAAGACCTATAAAAGGGATTACTACTGTCTTCAACCTCGGTTTGGAGTCTTCAAGTGCGCTGGGTCAGCTCTGAGCTCCAGGATAATACGCGTCTTGAGTTCTTCAAGTACGTCATAAGAGAGCTATTAACTTCATCTAGCGTTTACATAGTTTTCGGCCTTCATACAGCGTTGTTCCGTGACATATCTTAATGTGCACCCTAGGTCACTCAGTGAGTGTTGGCGTCTGGGAGTTTAGCTCAACACCGTACAACAGATATATAACTCAAGCGGAACAATTGATATAGCATCAAACAAACATGTGCCCGTTGAGGCCTTCGTGTAGGTGTTATCTTCAATGATATCTTCTGGAGGTACTCAAGCGCCTGATGTTGATGAAGATGGCTTTGTTGCTTTTATCCCCCTGGGGGAAAATCTTCGACTTATCTTTAATGTCTTGAACCAGCTCAGTAGATGTTCATGTAGATGATCAGAGCTGGTGTTGAAGATGAAGCGGTTATTCAGTGAAGCAGTCCATTGGTTTAGGAGCTTCGTCCAGTTCTTCAAGTTCTCGGGACTACATCTTCATCCTTGGAGATGTCGACACTCCTTATGGCTGCGGAGGATTTTTGTCGTTGTTGAACTTGATCTTCAGGATCTTATTGTCGCTCCCGCTTCAATCTTCGCTTGATTTAGAGTAGATATACTTTGCAGCATTGGATCAAGTTGGCGGTGCGTGACTGTTTACCTATTGTACTAGATAAAACATGTTAGTCCCAAATGGTCATGTTGTTGATCATCCAAAACATGTAGTGGTGCATCACTGCACTTTCAGACTTTCTGGTGTTCCAGACCAAAAAGGGAGGGGGAGGGGGTGAGGTTGTCCAGTGGACCCAGAGGACACTTTCCAGTGTCATAGAGCAAGAGAGGAGGAGAGATATTGTGGGTGAACCCAAAAAATTGTGAGCTAGGGTTGGGGCAACTTCTAGACAAAGGGGAGAGTGGGATTTCTTCAAGATTTTGCACAAAAGATAGCGTAGAATTGATGTCTAGGTGATAGAGGATGCAAAGGTGCATCTAGGGAATTTTTTCATATATTTATGAATAATCGCATACGAGGTTTGATTGAATACCCAATTTGTCAGAAACTGTTTCTTTAATTCAAACTAAAATTTTAATATTACTTCATGGGATTCTTGCTGATTTAGGTCACAAATGACCATAAGTACTACTTTTCCCTTAATTTTTAGGAACCATGTTAATCATGAAATGGTAATTATTCATATTCTTCCTATTATTAAAATGTGGCAAAATAACTACAATGGATGTGAGGTGAGTGATTATATAATAGAGATCACAAAAGTGAGTTTAAAATATTTACAATTTCTTGCAGAACTTTGAATGCAGGGTTTTGTTTTATTAAAAGAGAAAATATATTGTTGTTGGCCAAAAAATAAATGTATGAAATATTTTTAGGGTGTCTCACACAAGTCATGATTATACAGATGAGTTTGGGTGTGTTGGATCATATATTCATATTTAGAAATTTTCAACACTAGTAGATCAAACATAAGTCAAACAAGGCAATTGAAAGCCAATTCCTCTCAAGAACATTGCCCAAAGTCAATTGCTGAACTCATGCTTGGGCTTGATCAAGAGACGTTTGAAAAGAGTTTAAAAGACATAGCTTGGTAGTTTTCAAAATATATTTGGCACCTAAGAAAATACATGGGATAATATATTTCCCCGCATGTAGTCTTTTCAATGGTGGTTCAAAGTAAGAGCTTAAATATTTGTATAAGTATTATTGCCGAAAATAGATGGGAGATGGTACCTTATAAATCTCCATAGATTTGTAAACATTTTACTTTTTAAATTATTTATTATTTTTCTTTAAAACTAAGTCGCAGGGTCCTTGCTAAATCAAAACCTTCGAAATAGGAGTTTGACTATAATAAGTTTTTTGAAGATAGATTTAGTATTTTCTTGCCATGACATAATCGCAGGGAGCATATTGCTTTGGTTGGTTCACAAGGTGGTGATTTAGTGAGTCATCAAGGCAAGCAACACTCCACACAAGGTCAACAATTTTTGTTGCTCCTAAAATTTGGACTATTGAAAACTAAATATTCTTAGTTCTGAATGTGTAGATGTGACACACTCTCTCTTGATTCACTTCATTCCTAACCACACAAATCCAAGCCGACACCACGACAATCGATTTTACCATCTTGCTACGTGAAGATTGTCACCCAGATCTACGTATTCCACAACGCTCGCTTAGCCCGAGTCATCCTCCGGCAGCGCAATCTCCCGCAAATGTTGTTGCGGCAAGACAAAGGTGTCCAATCACTGCTGCATCCTTATTTTCAAGCTAGATTTGGCCATGTTTGGGTAAAAAAAAGGATTGCTCGAGTTATTAATAGTGCTTTACGAGCATAAGTGCACAACACCCTTCATTTGCCTTGTTCCTCTTCAAGGAATGGAAAAAAGGGCTCGGAGCAAATGTTGAATTTCTGTGATTTTTCTGTGAAATTGGTAGTAAAGGAAAGTTTCCTATACTTTTCTTCGCCGACTCATGCGTTCCAAAGGGCTCTACAATGTCAATTCATACATGAAGTGTAAGCACTACTTTTCTAGTAAAAATCTTGTAGCCAAATGGGTCCTTAAAAAGAACGATTAAAACATCCACTCCCGATTAAATAAGACTAGAGACATGGGATCACACTGCACAAACTTGATGAGTTATGTATTGAGGGTTGCTTTGGATTGCAGGAATTTGGAAACGTACAAATAGAAAAAATCATAATGGGATGTCACGTAGTGGCAGACCGTGACATGAAACAAAACATGGGCCAGATGCTTATAGTGCAGCGCCACAACCCATGACATTTTCTGTAGCCTAGGCCAGATGAATCAAGTTGGGCTAACAAGTGCCAAATACATGGGCAACTTAACCTTCGGTCAGTGTTTTGCATATAGAAAATACTTGGCCTACTTCCCCTAAAAAAAGATACTTGGCCTACATCACTCAAGTATGATCACCAAGACGCGTGGCCCCTTAAGCCACGCATGGTGAATTTGAGAACATGGGAATCTTGTGAGATGTGAATTTGGAGGATGCACATGAATCAAACACACATGAATTCCCCTAGGGTGTGTTTGGTTGAGCTGTAGATTCCTGAAAATCTGTTGTGGAAAATCTGCTGTGAGCTGACAACTGTGAAAAATCTGAAAGTTGTTTGGTTGGAACAACTGTGAACTGTGGATTCGATAGAGTGTATGTGTATTAGATTTCTCAAAGAAAAACAAAATAAGTTTTGAACTCATGTTAAAATTCCTATGAAACGGAGAACATAGAAATAGATTTCGTAAAAAATGGTGACCTCAAACGCATAATTCAAAGGACTTCAATAGGAAAATTCATCTGTATTAGAATATATTTTTTCTGAACAGGGATGACCCCGAAGGGTCTAGATACTGCATTAAAAGTCAAGCAGTGCGGTACATTTTACACAAAGGACCTTCAAAGATAAAACAAATTGGACAAGGTCCTTGACAACTGCAGAAAAGACCCTAAACTGAAAATGGAAAATGCAATCGGGTCCGTCGTCACCGCCGAAGAGCGCATGCCTCAAGCGACGGCCTTTGCCACCAGCACCGGGGACGAAACCACTTGGTGCAGTGGGGAAGTTGGGCGCCGCCGCGAGTCCTCCGGAGGGCCTCCACATGATGTTGAGGAACACCTGACGCAACGTCGGCGTCAGGGCTTGGAGTTGCTGCCCGCTAGCATCTTGGGTCGGCAGCCAAACAAGGGCCACCGAGGATGAACTCCAAAAACGCGCAATATCACGATCTTCCCGACCTCCTTCACAACTGCAGATCACCGAGCACAACAGGTCCTTGTCCTGGCCACCGCGACAGGCCCAAAGGAGAAGCAACACCGACGAAATCCAGATGCAGAACAAGCCAAACCAACGCTTATTGAATCGAGCCGCTACTGCAAGCCCACCAGTCATCTTCCTCCTTGGAAGCATGACGGAAGCGCATAGCAGCCACTGCCCGACACCGCGCCAGGACAGACGAGCTCTAAGGGACTCAGAAGAGCAGCTTTATTGACGGAGATGCCATGCACCAGCTCCCTCGCTTGCCGCACCTCCTGCCACCAGGGGAGGACAACGAAGAACATCAAAGCTTGGGCGCACCAGATCCAGCATCCTACTCCAAGACGCCACCATGGGACCAGACAATCTAGCAAGCCTAGAACTACTATTTAGAGAGGATGGCCGGCCTCCTCTTCCCCACCCCCTCCGGCCGGCGAGGCCACCGGAGGCGCGAGTGAGAGGAGCCAGGGTGGAGTTGGCGACTCTCGACGGGGGCGAATAGAGAGAAAAAAGGGGAGGAATGAGAGTCCCTATGTATTAGAATCCTCTTTCCTCCATCCAAGTGTCACGGCCCAGCCCAAGGCCCAAGACGTGACGACGAAGCCAGCCCAAGTGGACAACTTCTCCCTCTCCGACACAGCAACGCCAACCAGGGTATAAGAAGTGTGCCGCAGCTTGCGAAGGAGGTTGAACTAATTAGAAACTTGTCGTGTGTATCTCGATCTGTAGCTTCGCTCTCTCTCTCAAATCTCGTTGTACTCTCGAACTCGACAATTCCTCGTTGATTGCTAAGTGAGAGCGTAACAATTGGTATTAATCTCCTTCGATCCCGATCCGCGCCCGATCAGTAAATCCTTCTGTGGTTGGTCGCGATCCTCGGATTGCAGCCGTAAACCCTATCTCTCGGTAGATCGCGTGTTCTCGGCTTCGATCTGGCGCCCCATAAGAATCCTACGGTGGTCGAGACCCAGATCGCCTCCGCCATGGCCACGGTGAGCGAGCAAAACACCACCACCAACACGAAGCTGGACGAGATGGCCGAGCAGATGAAGAACCTGTCGAGTTGGATGAAGTCGGTTGACCAAACCACCGCAGATCTGGTGAAGAATACGTCGCTCCTTCAACTCCATGCGGAGGACACGACATCGCATCTCGGTTGCTTGAGGATGGGCGCACGTCGCCACGCGAGGACGGGCGCACGTCGCCGCGAGCAAAAGGTGCCACTCCACCAACTCCGGCGACCACCGTGGTGCACGCCGATGTCAACATCCAGCCCAACGGGCGCCGCATCGACAATTTAGCATGAGGGCAGGATCTAGGGGTCCTTAGACCTTCTGTTCCTCCTCCCGGCTCTGGTACGTTCCGATCTGCTCACCAGTCGTTCGACAGAGAGTCTGACCCGCACTAGCACACACATAACCACCATCCGTTTGTGAGCACGCCGAAGATGGATTTTCCCAAGTTCAATGAGGATGATTACCACATTTGGTTAGATAATTGCGAGCTATACTTTGAGATTTATGGTGTGTCCTCACACATGAAAGTCAAGTTCGCAGCGCTGAACATGATCGGCTACGCGGCACTGTGGCTAAAAACTATACAGAAGAGGGGAAAATTTGTTCACTGGAGTGATATGTGCGCACAGTAGTTGAGCGTTGGGGAAAGAGCAAGCATACGTTCTATATGCGTCAGATGCTAGTTGTAACAGCCCTGAGTTTGAGCAACTAAAAACCTGTGTAAATTTTCCACTTTTGTGTACATTGCATCATGGCATCATGCAACATGTTGTTGACACTAGGGAATTGTGCTAGGGAATTGTTGTTGTTGCTAGGAAATTGTGGGTGTTGCTAGGGAATTGTTGTGGTTTGGCACCACTTCAAACAAAGTGCTAATTTTGATTCAACCATTTTCAAATCAATGGAGACACTCCAACTTGCCAAACAAAATATCTCGACAACTTATATTTGTCAAGGAAGTTCCAAAAGTTCCCAAGATAAATTTAGGCAAACCCTTTTGATCTGTAAAATAAAATAAAGGGAGAGAAACTAGAAATTGCCTGTGAGCAACTCCTATTTAATTCTCCTACCAAATGAGTTCCAAATAATCCGGGAAAATTAGGGGAGCTTCTTCGTGATGTGGGGAGGCTACCCAAATTTGGTCATATTTTTCTAACTTATATAAGTGCCTCAATTTAATTCAGGGAAATGCTGCTGTTTTTAGAAGAAGCAAAAGAAAAAGGACCAAATTGTAAAAAGTAAAACTCGGATAATCCGATTTTAAAAGAACCGGATAATCCGAGCTACTGCAGGGGGTTTTCGCGAAAATGGTCATGTCTTCTTCCTCCCCCTGTAGCGACCGAAGAACGCAGCTCGCGTCGCACCCGCACGCACGCCTCGCTCCGGGCCCCCCTGCTCTCATCTGCCTGCAAGCAGGAGAAGAGCCCCACGAGGCCATCCCCGACCCCATCCACTCGCCTGCCCCTCTGCCTCGCTCCCCATCTCTCTCCCCGAGCTCCCGAAGCCGCCATGGCCGTCGTCGTCGCCGCCGCGGATTGAGGAGCCCCGAGCGAATCGAAGGATGCAGAGAGCTCCGCCTCGGTCTCCTCTACTTCCTCGCCGCAGGAATCGACCGGGGAGGCCGTGACTCGCCGCCGCCGTCCTCGCTTTCCTCCGCCACCATCGCCGTCGCCGCGGGCGATTCCCGCCGTTCCCTCCATCTCCAACCCCGCAGCCGCTACCCACGAGCTCCTGGTGAGCTGATGCTCCTCCCCAAGTCCTCCTCCTCGTCTCTCGCGAGCTGTGGCTCGAGTTCGTTGCGCTCGCCGTCGCGTCGGATATTCCGACCAGCATCGAGCCGGATATTCCGGCTGAGGCCAGTGCGTGGTTCTTTTCAGTCCTTAGTCGTTTCCCCATGCATCCGCAACGATCGGATTTTCCGGTTGAGATGAATTCGGATTATCCGAAGTTAGTCAGTACGCGGCCACTCAAAGTCCTTAGCCAAAATTTCAAAAACGTGTGACGAGCGGATATTCTGATTTAGGAAAAATCGGATATTCCGAATTGGTCTGGTACCAAATGATCTCTCCTGTTTCAAATTGTTCGCTTCGATTTGGATAATTATAGTGTTCTGTTTCGATTAAAAATGGTACTGTGGGGAGAATGGAATAAACGGAAGCATAATTTAAAGAGGTTTGATAAAAGTAATAACTTTCCAACGGGGCATCCTAAAATTGTGTTGTTATACCAAAAAGTCCGGGAAATTGTGAACAACCCCTCTAAATTAAGTGTCATGCATATTTAATCACCGTAACCATAATGTACTTTTAGACGCTAAGAGAAATCATTAAAATAAATATGGGGTGTTTTCCTCTCGCATGAAGTATTGTTTCTCGACCCCATTTAATTTGTCGGTTAGCTAATAATAAGTCTGTGCATTAAAATGTCATATCATCATTTTTGTATGCATTGCACCATTGCCATGTGTTGATTGTTGTTTCTGCTTTCCGGTGTTGTTTGCTCTCCGGTAGATCACGAGTCCGGAGTTGAGCCTCATTACTCCGACGAGCAGTTTGACTACTCCGCTCAACAAGGCAAGCGTAATCCCCCCTCTGAGCATATCTTATCCTATTTTCCGCAAATATTTTCTCCACTATAATATTGCATGCGGTTCCAAATGTCAATTTGCTTGGATTAGAGTATCCTATAGTTGCATTAAGATTCCGATGCCAATTACCTGTTTCCCCTCCTAGTATCCATAGGATTGTACTGTTGGCCTGAAATAATTAACTATGCATGTTGATGCTTAGCCATGCTTAGTTAAAATGCTTAGCAGTCCGGTGGATGTCTCATGATTGGAAACAGGTGATGAGATGTACAGATGATGGTGGAGAATTTGTGGTGACAGGTAATAAGATGCTTAAAGGTGGGGATGAGAGGCCACTTTGGTATGGTGGTGTTTTGTCTCACTCTCGCCGCCTAGGTGCGAGTTCTTTACCTCTTGAACCAAGAATGAGCGCGCTTCCATTCGGTGGGGTATATGGAGCCCTCGTCGACCGACTAACTTGTGGCGGACTAGCCGAGGGTCCTCTAGTTTGGCTTTCCATTTGCGCGTGCGTCGAGGATGGTGGCCAAGACTGAGATGAGGATGGTTGTGTCAGGAAAATAAGTGGCCGCGGGACAGGGTGCTGGAGGTACCCTTGTCCTACCGCCACTGATGATCCTGGGTTAGTCTCAAGCAAGGTAAAGGTTGTAACCGTTCCCACTCAGCCGGCTTTCCCCGGAAGAGAGCTACGTGTAGGCAATGAGCCGGGCGGTACCGAAGGTAAACACAGTGCACCCCTGCAGGGTTAAATCTTTTCGAAAAGCCGTGTCCACGGTTACGGACAACTTGGGAAAGGACGATAAGATCATAGAATAACTTTAACGGAATGATTAAAAACTGGGTACTAGAGGTACCACTTCAAGATTGTAAGGTGAGCTTCCTCGAGGGTGATTCGGGGAGGTGCCTTTGATGAACAGGTACATGGTTGATGTTGAGTAAGGTGATGAAAGAAAGAGTTACTCTTACCTCTTTTAAAATATTCTGATTAGTCGATGCCTTTGAGTTATGTTTTATAAATAAAATCAGCTTTATGCAAAACAGCCATAAAACTTTGAAAGCCTCATCGAGCTAATGCTCTATATATAATCTTGCGAGTTCGTCGAACTCAACGTCGTTTGTTTTGTTTCAGAGGAGGACTTCACCGACCTCGAAGGTGGGTTCTTTGTGGACGTCGACGAGTAGTCTGGGGTTCCCAGGTGGCAGCTTGGGACATCCCGGAACAGCTGGCGCTGTGATGTTTATTTGTAGGCCTCTTAGGCCATAATTTGGATCTTGTTGTTTAGAACAACTTATTTGCTTCCGCTTGTTGTAATGTTGGGTCTGTGACCTCTGGTTGTCATTTGCTATCTTTCTCTATTATAAGAGTTGAACTATATGATTTGTGTCGTAGAGTCTGTGATGTGCCAGTTGTTCCACAAGTCTTGATCTCTCTATTATGCTTTGATAGTGTGTCTGGTGGTATCGGATAACCGGAGACACAGTATCACTGTATAGCAGTCGGGTCGGGGCGCCACAAGTTGGTATCAGAGCAGTACTGCCTGTAGGAAACCCTTCTACTGGTCGATGTTGAGTCTAGTGTTTGTGAAAATATTTTTAACCTAAAAATGAGTTGTGAAAACCATCTTAGGATTCTTTTTACTCCTTATCTGGTTACCCTCTAATCTCGGAGCAATCTTACCTCGATTTGAGTTTAAAGGTTTTACTCCTCGTCTGTTACTTCAAAATGATTAGAAACGGGGTGGGTTCGACCTTTAGTGTTATGTGTCAGTTGCTCCCGCTGCGTTGCAATCCCAAATCAACTCAGATGTTTCTACCGAATCTAATCATTTGATCCTTTCTTTGGGTTTTAACCCACGGACTTGAACATAAGGTCCCGGATTGTGTCAACTAGAGTGTGTTAAGTTGTGATTTCTTAACTCTCACTAGTAGCACATGATGCTGATCTTTGACCCAAGTTCTATCTTGTTGTTTTCCTTCTCGCAAAGTATTATCGTCCCTAGTCTGTGTACTTGTGTAGACGCTAATGCTATTGTTCGACCATTCGGAGAAAGATACTAACTGTGTCATTGTCAAATCTCCAGAATGGCTCGAGGAGGCCGTGGAGGCCGTGGTGGTCGCGGTAACCACAATGATGATGAGGATGATCTGCCGCCACCACCCTCGATGGCTGAGGTCTTGATGGCCATTGAGGAGAACCGTGGGCGCAATGAGCGCTTGCTTGAACAGTTGGTGCAGCAGAATGCACGGAGGAACGAGTGCAACACTCTCACGAGTTCCTGCGCTCGCAGCCACCCACCTTTGCTGATGCTAAGGAGCCACTGGAAGCTGATGATTGGCTTCGTGCTTTGGAGCGCAAGTTCTCCGCGCTGCATGTCCCATTGGCGGAGCAAGTCAACTTTGCCACCTACTCTTGGTTGGTGCTGCTGGCTGTTGGTGGGAGAGCCATGTGGCTTTGTTTCCAGCCAACCATGTCTTCACCTGGGCTGATTTCGCACTGCCTTCCGTGCGGAGTACATTCCCCAGCCGATCATGGACTTGAAGAGGAGGGAGTTCCTGGATTTGCAACAGGGACGGATGGACCTCCGCACTTATGGTCGTGAGTTCAACCATCTCTCTCGTTACGCCCCAAGGGACGTGACCAATGATGCTGACAAGCAAGAGCTGTTCCGCAAGGGTCTGACTCCGCAGCTCCGCTATGAGCTATTGCCCTTCAGGTTCCAGACCTATCAGGAGCTGTTCAACCAGGCTTTCCCTTGAGCAAGGAAGAAAGGAACTTGAAGCTTCCAAGAGGCCCGCACATGGGGACCACCAGAGTTCCTCGGGTTCTGAGAGCAAGAAGCGCAGGGTGTTTGTCCCTACAGCGCCGTACCTCGTGCTCCATTCATGCCAAGAGCCGCGGGATACAGGCCACCTCCTCCGCGCCCCACTACTTCGACACTTGGGGTAGGCGGGAGTGGGTACCGTCCTATGCTACCTGCTCCACCTGGAGTCACTTGCTACACCTGTGGCCAGGCTGGCCACTACTCCAGGGAGTGCCCCCAGAAGGCACCTCTCGCGATAACTCCTGCACGAGCCCCTGCCACTCCAACTGGCAAGGCTGGACCTATTGTGCGTGGTCGCCTGAACCACGTCTCTTGAAGAAGCTGAAGATGACCCCGGCGTTCTTATGGGTGAGTTACGAATCAACGGCAATACAGCTACAGTTTTGTTTGATTCTGGAGCATCGCATTCATTCATATCCATAGCTTTTGCAAAAGACCACAAAATACCGTTCGAGAAAATGAGCCGTCCTTGGTGATCGCACTCCTGGCTCCAAATGGCAAACCGATGGGTTACTCCTGAGGTCCAGATTAATATAGGTTCCTTGTCTTTTCCTTATGCCTTGGTAGCTCTGAAGTCCAAGGCATTGATGTCATATTGGGCATGAACTGGCTAGCCAAATACCGGGCTAATCTCGACTGTGCTGCCAAGACCATTACTGTGACCGCTCCTTCCGGTGACATTGTGAAGTATTGGCCTGCAACATCAAGACCTCCGTCCGCCATCGTACCCAACTCACCTGAGATTCTCCTTTGCTTTATGGAAGGCGAATCCCCTCCTGAAATCCAGGACATACACGTGGTGTGTGACTTCCCGGATGTGTTCCCGGAAGAATTGCCTGGCATGCCTCCTGACCGAAGTGTGGAGTTTGTCATAGATCTACTTCCCGGTACTGCTCCAATTTCCAAGAAGCCCTACCGTATGCCGGTGGAAGAGTTGGCTCTGTTGAAAGAGCAAATTGATCAGCTGTTAGCAAGGAGTTCATCCAGCCTAGCAGTTCACCTTGGGGTTGTCCGGTACTCTTTGTCAAGAAGAGGGATTCTACCGTGCCTCGTCTAGTCTCTGACTATCGACCGTTGAATGCGGTGACAATCAAGAACAAGTATCCTATTCCTCGCATCAATGATCTGTTGGATCAGTTAGCTGGTGCAACGGTATTCTCCAAGATGGATCTGAGGTCAGGCTACCATCAGATAAAATCAGAAAGGAGGATATTCCAAAGACGGCATTTGTTACTCGTTATGGCTCATATGAGTATACCGTCATGTCCTTTGGTCTCACAAATGCCCAGCTACTTTCATGAGGCTCATGAACTCCATCTTCATGGATTATCTTGACAAGTTTGTCGTCATTTACATCGATGACATCCTCATCTATTCCAAAACCGATGAAGAGCATGATGAACATCTTCGTTGGTTCTGACACGGAACACCGCCTTTATGCCAAGTTCTCCAAGTGTGAGTTTTGGTTGGATAACTTGTCTTCCTTGGTCATGTGATATCCGCAAATGGTGTGGCTGTCATTCCTGACAAGATTCAGTCCATTCTGGATTGGAAAACTCCAATGTCAGTCAAGGACATTCGAAGCTTTCTCGGATTGGCGGGTTATTACCGCCGATTCATCGAAGGTTTCTCCAAGATAGCCAAGGCCCTGACTGACCTTCTCAAGAAGGATAAAAAGTTGTATGGTCGGCCGAAGCTGAAGAGAGCTTCAAAACACTGAAAGCCAAACTCACGTCCGCTCCTGTGCTTGTCCTGCCGGACACAAGCAAGGATTTCGTCGTCTTCTGTGACGCCTCTCTACAAGGCTTGGGCTGTGTGTTAATGCAAGATGGCCATGTGGTGGCTATGCTTCTCGCCAATTAAGCCGCATGAGCACAACTACCCAACTCATGATCTAGAACTTGCCGGTGGTCTATGCTTTGAAGCAATGGAGACCATACCTGTTTGGTAACCGTTGCGAGATCTTCTCGGATCACAAGAGTCTGAAGTACCTCTTCACCCAGCCGGATTTAAATCTCAGGCAAAGGCGTTGGTTGGAGTTAATCAGGACTATGATGTGAGTCTGAACTATCAACCCGGCAAAGCAAACGTCGTGGCTGACGCGCTAAGTCGGAAGTCCTATTGCAACAATCTGATGATTGAAAAGGCCCAACCTGCCCTCCATGAAGAGTTGCCCGTTTGAACCTGGAAATTGTTCCCTCCGGCTACCTTGCAAATCTGGAGATCAAAGCTACTCTTGTAGACCAGATTAAGGATGCTCAGAAGCTGGATGAGGGTATCTGAAATCAAAAGAACATTGCTAGTGGCAAGGCCAAATGTTTCGGAAGATGAATCCGGAGTTGTTTATTTTGGTGACCGCTTGGTAGTGCCAAAGAACCGGAATTTGAGGGAGCTCATCTCCAAGAAGCTCATGAATCACCTCTCTCTATTCATCCCGGTAGTACCAAATGTACCAAGACCTTCGCCACAATTCTGGTGGACTCGTATGAAACGAGAAATTGCCAAGTATGTTGCTGAATGCGACACATGTCGACGGGTAAAGGCTGAACATCAAAGACCTGCCGGCACTCTCGCCCTATTGCAGTCCCGAGTGGAAATGGGATGAAATTGGTATGGACTTCATCACCGGGTTTCCCGATCTCAAAAGGGCAACAATGCAATTGGGTAATCATTGATCGTCTTTCCAAGGTTGCTCACTTCCTACCAGTCCGTGATGATATACGGGCAAGTCAACTTGCTGACTTATATTTGGCTCGTATTGTTCCATTGCATGGGGTCCCTCTGAGGATCATATCGGACCGTGGAAGTATCTTTGTATCCAATTTGGCAGAGTTTCCAAACTGCTATGGGGTCCCGTCTCAACTTCAGTACCGCCTACCATCCTCAAACTGATGGTCAGACCGAAAGAGTGAACCAAGTGTTGGAAGACATGCTTCGGGCATGTGTGATCTCTTTTGGCAAGGGTTGGGAAAAGTATCTCCCTTTCGCGGAGTTCTCCTACAACAATAGCTATCAAGCTAGTCTGGGCATGGCTCCTTCGAGGCTCTATATGGAAGAAAATGCCGCACTCCTCTAAATTGGTCCGAGACCGGAGAGAGAGCACTCTTTGGTCCGGATGTGATCAATGAAGCTGAGGAGAAGGTTAGAATCATAAGAGAGAATCTGAAGATTGCTCAGTCTAGGCAGAAGAGCTACTATGATAAGCACCATCAGGAAATTCACTATGAAATTGGTGATAAAGCTTATCTCCGCGTCTCTCCCCTTCGTGGCGTTCGCCGCTTCGGTATCAAAGGGAAATTGGCCCTCGCTATGTTGGCCCTTTCACCGTTCTGGCCAAGCGAGGAGATCTTTCTTATAATTGGAGTTACCGGTCAAATTCCCAAATGTACATGATGTGTTTCATGTCTCCCAACTTCGCCGGTGTTTCAAAGATCCTATCCATGGGGTCAATCATGAGGAGCTGGATCTCCAGGAAGATCTCACTTATCGCGAGCATCCTATCCGTGTCCTGGATGAAGCCGAAAGAAAGACCCGAACAAGACTACCAAGTTCCTCAAGTTCAGTGGTCTCACCATTCCGAGGAAGAAGCAACTTGGGAAAGAGAGTCTAGTCTTCGTGAGGAGTATCCCGACTTCTTTCCGCAACCTTAGAATCTCGGGACGAGATTCCTGTAAGGGGGGTAGAATTGTAACAGCCCTGAGTTTGAGAACTAAAAACCTGTGTAAATTTTCCACTTTTGTGTACATTGCATCATGGCATCATGCATCATGTTGTTGACACTAGGGAATTGTGCTAGGGAATTGTTGTTGTTGCTAGGAATTGTGGGTGTTGCTAGGGAATTGTTGTGGTTTGGCACCACTTCAAACAAAGTGCTAATTTTGATTCAACCATTTTCAAATCAATGGAGACATTCCAACTTGCCAAACAAAATATCTCGACAACTTATATTTGTCAAGGAAGTTCCAAAAGTTCCCAAGATAAATTTAGGCAAACCCTTTTGATCTGTAAAATAAAATAAAGGGAGAGAAACTAGAAATTGCCTGTGAGCAACTCCTATTTAATTCTCCTACCAAATGAGTTCCAAATAATCCGGGAAAATTAGGGGAGCTTCTTCGTGATGTGGGGAGGCTACCCAAATTTGGTCATATTTTTCTAACTTATATAAGTGCCTCAATTTAATTCAGGGAAATGCTGCTGTTTTTAGAAGAAGCAAAAGAAAAAGGACCAAATTGTAAAAAGTAAAACTCGGATAATCCGATTTTAAAAGAACCGGATAATCCGAGCTACTGCAGGGGGTTTTCGCGAAAATGGTCATGTCTTCTTCCTCCCCCTGTAGCGACCGAAGAACGCAGCTCGCGTCGCACCCGCACGCACGCCTCGCTCCGGGCCCCCCTGCTCTCATCTGCCTGCAAGCAGGAGAAGAGCCCCACGAGGCCATCCCCGACCCCATCCACTCGCCTGCCCCTCTGCCTCGCTCCCCATCTCTCTCCCCGAGCTCCCGAAGCCGCCATGGCCGTCGTCGTCGCCGCCGCAGATTGAGGAGCCCCCGAGCGAATCGAAGGATGCAGAGAGCTCCGCCTCGGTCTCCTCTACTTCCTCGCCGCAGGAATCGACCGGGGAGGCCGTGACTCGCCGCCGCCGTCCTCGCTTTCCTCCGCCACCGTCGCCGTCGCCGCGGGCGATTCCCGCCGTTCCCTCCGTCTCCAACCCCGCAGCCGCTACCCACGAGCTCCTGGTGAGCTGCTGCTCCTCCCCAAGTCCTCCTCCTCGTCTCTCGCGAGCTGTGGCTCGAGTTCGTTGCGTTCGCCGTCGCGTCGGATATTCCGACCAGCATCGAGCCGGATATTCCGGCTGAGGCCAGTGCGTGGTTCTTTTCAGTCCTTAGTCGTTTCCCCATGCATCCGCAACGATCGGATTTTCCGGTTGAGATGAATTCGGATTATCCGAAGTTAGTCAGTACGCGGCCACTCAAAGTCCTTAGCCAAAATTTCAAAAACGTGTGACGAGCGGATATTCCGATTTAGGAAAAATCGGATATTCCGAATTGGTCTGGTACCAAATGATCTCTTCTGTTTCAAATTGTTCGCTTCGATTTGGATAATTATAGTGTTCTGTTTCGATTAAAAATGGTACTGTGGGGAGAATGGAATAAACGGAAGCATAATTTAAAGAGGTTTGATAAAAGTAATAACTTTCCAACGGGGCATCCTAAAATTGTGTTGTTATACCAAAAAGTCTGGGAAATTGTGAACAACCCCTCTAAATTAAGTGTCATGCATATTTAATCACCGTAACCATAATGTACTTTTAGACGCTAAGAGAAATCATTAAAATAAATATGGGGTGTTTTCCT
Organism: Poa pratensis; assembly: GCA_947311845.1. NCBI lineage: Eukaryota > Viridiplantae > Streptophyta > Magnoliopsida > Poales > Poaceae > Poa > Poa pratensis. The sequence goes on along the minus strand of CAMZMU010000047.1, from coordinate 53,312,004 downwards.
CTCGCATGAAGTATTGTTTCTCGCCCCCATTTAATTTTTCGGTTAGCTAATAATAAGTCTGTGCATTAAAATGTCATATCATCATTTTTGTATGCATTGCACCATTGCCATGTGTTGATTGTTGTTTCTGCTTTCCGGTGTTGTTTGCTCTCCGGTAGATCACGAGTCCGGAGTTGAGCCTCATTACTCCGACGAGCAGTTTGACTACTCCGCTCAACAAGGCAAGCGTAATCCCCCCTCTGAGCATATCTTATCCTATTTTCCGCAAATATTTTCTCCACTATAATATTGCATGTGGTTCCAAATGTCAATTTGCTTGGATTAGAGTATCCTATAGTTGCATTAAGATTCCGATGCCAATTACCTGTTTCCCCTCCTAGTATCCATAGGATTGTACTGTTGGCCTGAAATAATTAACTATGCAGTGTTGATGCTTAGCCATGCTTAGTTAAAATGCTTAGCAGTCCGGTGGATGTCTCATGGTTGGAAACAGGTGATGAGATGTACAGATGATGGTGGAGAATTTGTGGTGACAGGTAATAAGATGCTTAAAGGTGGGGATGAGAGGCCACTTTGGTATGGTGGTGTTTTGTCTCACTCTCGCCGCCTAGGTGCGAGTTCTTTACCTCCTGAACCAAGAGTGAGCGCGCTTCCATTCGGTGGGGTATATGGAGCCCTCGTCGACCGACTAACTTGTGGCGGACTAGCCGAGGGTCCTCTAGTTTGGCTTTCCATTTGCGCGTGCGTCGAGGATGGTGGCCAAGACTGAGATGAGGATGGTTGTGTCAGGAAAATAAGTGGCCGCGGGACAGGGTGCTGGAGGTACCCCTTGCCCTACCGCCACTGATGATCCTGGGTTAGTCTCAAGCAAGGTAAAGGTTGTAACCGTTCCCACTCAGCCGGCTTTCCCCGGAAGAGAGCTACGTGTAGGCAATGAGCCGGGCGGTACCGGAGGTAAACACAGTGCACCCCTGCAGGGTTAAATCTTTTCGAAAAGCCGTGTCCACGGTTACGGACAACTTGGGAAAGGACAATAAGATCATAGAATAACTTTAACGGAATGATTAAAAACTGGGTACTAAAGGTACCACTTCAAGATTGTAAGGTGAGCTTCCTCGAGGGTGATTCGGGGAGGTGCCTTTGATGAACAGGTACAATGGTTGATGTTGAGTAAGGTGATGAAAGAAAGAGTTACTCCTTACCTCTTTTAAAAGTATTCTGATTAGACGATGCCTTTGAGTCTTGTTTTATTAAATAAAATCAGCTTTATGCAAAAGAGTCATAAAACTTTGAAAGCCTCATCGAGCTAATGCTCTATATATAATCTTGCGAGTTCGTCGAACTCAACGTCGTTTGTTTTGTTTCAGAGGAGGACTTCACCGACCTCGAAGGTGGGTTCTTTGTGGACGTCGACGAGTAGTCTGGGGTTCCCAGGTGGCAGCTTGGGACATCCCGGAACAGCTGGCGCTGTGATGGTTATTTGTAGGCCTCTTAGGCCATAATTTGGATCTTGTTGTTTAGAACAACTTATTTTGCTTCCGCTTGTTGTAATGTTGGGTCTGTGACCTCTGGTTGTCATTTGCTATCTTTCTCTATTATAAGAGTTGAACTATATGATTTGTGTCGTAGAGTCTGTGATGTGCCAGTTGTTCCACAAGTCTTGATCTCTCTATTATGCTTTGATAGTGTGTCTGGTGGTGTCGGATAACCGGAGACACAATATCACTGTATAGCAGTCGGGTCGGGGCGCTACACTAGTGCTTAGTCAAGTCAGTTCAGTAGAAGATTACACCACCAAATTTAACACACTGAAACACCAAATCCTGTTAGAGGATCTGCATGCTAGTGAAGTGTTCTTCGTAGAACGATATCTTGCTGGTCTGCGTGCCGATATTCGTACAGCTGTTATTCTGCATTATCCAGTGGAGACAGAAACTGCTAGTCTTTTGGCTACGCTGCAGGAAACTCAATTGGAGGCAGACAAAGACCATCATCAACATAAGTATGCAAGCAAGGAGAAAACAAAGCAGTACAAGGACAAATTCAAGGCAGTTGGCACTCATGATCACAGCAAAAAGTCTGACGGAGGTCGTTGGGATGAGAAGTGGAAGCGCTGAAGGCATATCGGCGAGCCAAGGGATTGTGTTTCACATGTGGTGAGAAGTGGAGCAAAACACACAAATGCCCCGATCAGATACCCTTGCACATCATTGAAGAACTTCTCGAGGTGTTGCAGCTGGAAGACACTCAGGATACTTCTTTAGGCAGTTCGTCTGATTCCGACTCAGACATCTGTCTGCTTGCAGCAACAACAACCCCCAAGCAACGCCGTACCATGCGTCTACATGCTATGATTGGCAAACAACATGTGCTGGTACTTGTGGATTCAGGAGCAAACGCCTCATTTATCAATTCTGAATTGGCTGCTACCCTGAACATTCAGTTGACTGACACTGCACCGGCTCGATTTGTAGCCGCCAACGGAGCCCCTCTTGTCAGTACCAAGATGTTGCCACAACTATAATGGTACTGTCAGGGACAGACATTTACTCGGGATTTTCAAGTCCTACCACTTCCATGTTACGACATCATTCTGGGTGCCGATTGGTTGGAGGAGCATAGCCCAATGTGGGTTCACTGGAAACAGCGATGGATGAAATTCCCTCATCAAGGTCATCGGATCAAACTGATGGGTATTCATGATGAAACCAAGCCCTGTCAACCAATGACAGCGAACAAGTTACATGGGTTGCTTCGGCGAGGCGCAGTTGTGGAGTGTGTTCGAGTCCAACCAATACACCAAGAGGCTGATCTGAATTCTGTCACAGACAGCAGTCAGTTGGAAGTTCTTTCGGTTCCAGTTCAGACTTTGCTGGCTGAATTTGATTCCTTATTCGATGATCTAGTTGCCTTACCACCTCGACGTGAGTGTGATCACCGCATTCCCTTGGTCTCTGGTGCACAACCTGTCAATGTGCGGCCCTACCGTTATGCTCCACATCAGAAGAGCGAGATCGAGAAACAGGTGCAGGCTATGCTCGAGCACGGCACCATTCGTAATAGCTCCAGTCCCTTTGCTTCACCTGTTCTGTTGGTCCGTAAGAAGGATGGATCCTGGCCTTTTTGCGTTGATTACCGACAGTTAAACTCTCTGACAGTGAAAAATAAACACCCGTTACCGGTTGTGGATGAACTTCTGGATGAACTGTCAGGTGCAAAGTGGTTCAACAAGCTTGACTTGAGCTCTAGATACCATCAGATTAGGGTTGCTGAAGGTGAAGAACATAAAACGGCATTTCGTACTCACCAAGGGTTGTATGAGTTTTTAGTCATGCCTTTTGGACTCACAGGCGCGCCAGCAACATTTCAAGGAGTGATGAACAAAATTTTTGAGAAATTATTGAGGCATGGTGTTATTGTGTTCATGGATGATATCCTGGTGTATACTCCTACTCTGGACGAACATGTGCAACTCCTCCGTCAGGTACTCGGTATTCTTCAGGCTAACAAGTTGCTGCTCAAACGGTCGAAATGCCTGTTTGCTCAGTCCTCGCTGGAGTATCTTGGACATGTGGTTAGTGGTGCTGGTGTGGCCACCGATCCAACAAAAGTTGCAGCTGTTCGCACTTGGTCGGTTCCAAAAAACCTGAAAGACCTGCGAAGCATTCTGGGTTTCACTGGGTATTACCGCAAGTTCATAGAGTTCTATGGGATTATCAGCAGACCATTGACGGATATGTTGAAGAAAGGTGTGCAGTTTCAATGGACTCCAACAGCAGAGACTGCTTTTCGCACACTCCAGCAAGCGTTGGTAAATGCCCCTGTGCTTGCTATGCCCGATTTCAGTAATCCATTTGTGATTGAAACAGATGCATGTCAAAATGACGTCGGTGCAGTCTTGATGCAACAGGAACACCCGATTGCTTATTTGAGCAAAGCCCTTTGCAAGAAAAATCAGGCATTATCCACCTATGAAAAGGAGTGCCTGGCAATTCTTCTGGCAGTGGACAAATGGAGACCTTATTTGCAGCATCAAGAATTTCTCATTCGTACAGATCAGAAAAGCTTATTACATCTCACAGAGCAGCGATTGATGACAGGGATGAACACAAAGCTTTTGTCAAATTAATGGGTTTGAATTACAAAATCCACTACAAGAAGGGTATCACCAATGCAGCAGCAGATGCTCTGTCCAGACGTTCTCATGACAGTTTTCTGGCTATCTCCACTGCCGAACCAACTTGGTTACTGAAAGGATCGAGTAGGTTGACTAGAGGGGGGGGGGGTGAATAGGCAACTACAAATTTTCTTTTTCTTTTCAACAAATTTGGGAATTGCTCAAATATAAGTTCTCTAGATATGCAACTAGGTGAACAATCCTATATGATGAGCAATAAACAAGCTAGCAAGATATTCTAAACAAGTTAAGCTAGCAATACAAGTAAAGGAAGGTTAAGAGATAACCACACGGTGACGCGGAGATGTTCTACCGAAGTTCACTTCCCAATGGAAGCTACGTCTCCGTTGGTGCGGTGCGGAGTCACAAAGTGAACTCCGAATAGCCTTGATATGGCACACCGTATCTCCCTCATGTTATCCTCCAATGAGGAGATCCACGAGGCACTATATGATGCCCTCGAGGTCGGCAACAAACATTTACAAGGATGAGGCACACTCCACAACCGAATTGGAGGCTCTCACCAAATTCCCGCGGCTCCCAAAGCCACAAGAATCACAAGGCCGGGGCACGACTCCACAACTTAATTGGAAGCTCCCGGCTAGTCCCCGCGGCTCCCAAAGCCACAAGAACGACCAACGACAATCCAAAGTATCAACGAACTTACAAGCTTCAAGCCCTCTCAAGAACGGAGGGGAAAATCAAATCGCTTGGGTGGAAGTGTAGATCTAGGCCAACTATCCCAAGTCCTAGAAGGACAAGGTGTTTGAGTGGGTAGGGAGAGAGATCTAGTGATTTGAAGCTTTCAACAATGGTGGGGGATTCAGTTCTGGTCGTGGTACCCTGTCCAAGGTAGGAGAAGGCCTTTATATAGTGCTCCCAGATTCTAGCCGTTGCAGACAAGTAAATCGGATAATCCGATACAAGTCAGCATCGGATAATCCGATTCCATCGGATAATCCGAATCTTCCCAAATCGGATAATCCGGATAACTTCCGTGTGCGGTTGCTCCTAGTCCTTAGCAGAATTCCAGCAGTTCCTGACAATCGGATAATCCGAATCATCCAACATCGGATAATCCGGATAGCTCCAGTGAGCCAGAAACCTGGTTGCTTTAGGGTCCTTAGCCGAATTTGAGCAGTCCTTGCAAATCGGATAATCCGATACATCCTTAATCGGATAATCCGATTCCCTCCAGCAACAATGCAGGCTCTTTTCAACTCCCTTTTTGGATTTGATGCAAAGATGTTTTAATCACCTAAAACCTGCATCACTTGATTCACATGTTAAATCATCACTAGTGTTGCTGCCTAACACACAAAACACAAGAGATTAAGAAATGTCCTTTCAGTTACAAGTTCTCACGGACGGATATGATGATGATCCGGAGACTAAGAAACTGTAGGCTGAGTTAAGCTTGACTGCCACGAATGACAAAGGGTTTTCCTTGCAACAAGGAGTAATCCGATTCAAGAATAGGATTTGGGTCGGCAATAACAACACTGCCCAACAACACATCATTCAGGCCTTACATGCCAGTGGAATTGGCGGTCACTCTGGTGTCCTGGCCACGTACCAACGCATCAAGCGCATGTTTGCCTGGCCCAAACTGAAACAGTCAGACCAATCCTATGTCGGTACATGTGAGGTGTGTCAACAGGCCAAGACTGAACATACCAAACTTCCAGGTCTGCTGCAACCACATGACATTCCTCCTTTTCCATGGCATACAATCAGTTTAGATTTTGTGGAAGGGCTTCCTAAATCACATGGTTTTGATGTCATCCTGGTGGTCATCGACAAACTGACGAAATATGGTCACTTTCTTCCTCTGAAGCACCCTTTCATGGCTGGACAGGTTGCCACCGTATTTTTGGATGGTGTATATAAACTACATGGCCTTCCGAAATGCATCATTTCAGATCGCGATAAGGTGTTCACCAGTGGATTGTGGCAAGAGCTGTTTAAGATGACAGCCACTCAACTGATGATGAGTTCAGCCTATCACCCTCAGACGGACGGCCAGACAGAACGCTTAAATCAGTGTTTGGAAGCCTTCTTGCGTTGCTCGGATCATGCATGTAATACCCCAGCATTTAGGAACTAACGAAGGGTAGAAATAGGAATTTGTGCATCTGCATGCATGTATTTGAAAAACTCGAATAAATTTTTCGCAAACTAAAAACCCTGGAGTGATCAGAGTTCATTCATCTTCTTGAATTAGGTTTAGTTCATCTTAGGTGAATGCAAATAAAATTTGACATGAACTTTAGGTAATTTGCTTGTTGTAGGAATTTGAATTCCAATATAATATTCAAATAATTGAATTCATAAAAGAATTCAAATTAAAACATTAAAGTAACAAAAATAACAATTAGGTAAATGATATAATAAATGATTGAATAATTCAAACCTTACAATAAATATTACAACTTATTGAATTCTTGCAAAGACAAACAAATCATTTTATTGATTAAACACAAATTACAATGTCTTTACAACTTTATTACAACAAACTGAAATTCAAAAAGGAAAATTACAATTATTTCCTAAACTAAAATGTCTTGTATTCTTTTCTTCTTCTTTTTGATCTTTATTCCAATCTTGTTTTCCTGCACAATAAATAAGAAAACGGAAACAAGTATAAAATGTGGATTAGTGGTTAGTGTTACTCTCAGATTAGCAGTGAGGTGCACTGCTAATTACATCATTGAGTTGTTTAGGCAACATAGTGATGTATCTGCTCTTAATCAGTATGTTTTGCCTCAGTACAACATCCGAGGCTCAAATTCCACTTGACTAGTGGAAAGAAATGAAAAATCTGAAGATAAGATCAACCAGTCGTAGGACACAAGCCACACAGCACTGTTTCACCAACTACCAGCTCAATCAACACATGCACAGCTACTTCACTCCCAGGAGGAGGAAAAGAGCAAGAGGCAACCGTAGCAAGCAAGCAACCAAGCTCATTTCACTCACTCAAGCACTCAGCTCGAGTTCATCATCCACAACACACATAAATGCACCAAATGCACCACTGCTTAGTATAATTTATTTTGCCTAAGCTAAACACATGAAATTGCTTCTGTGTAACTCAGATGAGGCATCACAGCAAGCAAGTAACACATTTAGCACAAGGACATGAAATTAACTAAAACAGGGCACAATTAGAGCATGATACAAGAGGAACTAGATGGCCAGAAGCTTGTTTCTGAACCAAAGGTTCAGTAAAACACTCTAGCTAAATCATAACATCAACACAAGCACTGAACAATGGAAGGCAACACGGCCACAGCACCTACAGGGGGCAGAAAACCCGAGCATCTTTATTTGATGCACATCACAGAGCAAGGCCTTTGGCCTGGAGAGGGAAGAGAAGAGTGAAGGAAGAAGAAAAGAGAGGAGAGGGAGGTTATACCGGTGCCGTCGGGGCTGAGCCCGTGTGGCCAGTGGAGAAGGGGCCACGGGGACGCGCTCTACACCACCATCACCACGGCGGCACAGGGGACGTCACCCTGCACCTAGTCGTGGTGGAGCACCGGAGCAGAGCGAGCACGGCGGAGCCACGCCGACGCCCGAAACCCTAGCTTAGGGTTGGGTCTCGCACGGCAGCGTCAGGCGGGGAAACTCGAATCGAAGCAGAGGAGGAGGTGGAGCGTCGACCGGCGTGTCGATCGCGCTGCAGCATGGCGGCGGAGACGACCGGACCTCGCCGGAATCGACCGACGACGGCGGAGGCGAATGCGGAGCGAGGTGAGCTCAGGCTGGAGAGAAAGAAGGAAGCGAGAGAGAGGGGATCGGGTTCTGGCTCGGTCGGGTGGATTCGAGCCAGGCTCGGGTTTCGTTCTGGTTTAACCCTGTTGAACCAGGGGCAAAAGGGTCAATTCACTTTTCCAAAGAATCTAATTCAAAGAAAATGGTTTATTCAATATAACTAGAAATTCAATGCTGAAAAATAAATAAAAATATTCATAGTAATTTTAAGAACGCAAAGAAATTGTTCTGTATTATTAATTTATTTTATCTTGATTTAAAATATAAGATATATTAATATATCTCAAAATTCAAACAAAATTAAATAAATTAAGAAATAAATATATTCTTAATTTCCTCATATAATAAAATAAAATTATGTTACATAAACAATTCCTCCTATTATTTAATAAATCAAAATTTAAGTTTAATTAGTTAAATACTTTCTTCAAACCTCAAATATTCTAAAAAGGGAATTTAAATAAGATAAAATTACTAAAATTCTCATTAATGAAAAATACAAATAATATATATCAAAATGAACAGAAAAATAAAATCTATCTGTTTGTATAAAGCAAACACTTGTTTGACTAAAATTGAATCACTCTAACATTGAAACAACAATTTACTTATTAATTTAAATATGGAGTTAATTTGAAATGCTATTTTGGATGCATTTCAACTTCATATAAAAATGCTTCACATGTTTAAATTACAAATTTGAAAATGTTATAATCATTTCATGTCCGACATTGTGTGCATTAAATGGTTAATTAAAATAATATTCTCCATAAGGAAAATAATTATTGAAGGATGTTTACATAACCTAAAATTGAACTCTCTACTTAATAAAATATGCTCATTATTATTATTATCATTAATACTTGAATTAATTTTGTGTTATAGACTTATTCATTTAAGATAATATTCTAAAACTTAGAAATGAAGCATAAAATGGTGTTACTTTATTTCTTTTCTGTTAAGTGTGATACTTCAATAAAAGATAAGCTTATAAGTGGTTGCTCTTAATATTTGATAATACTTAATAGTTAAATAAAAGTGATACACACTTAAAGACATGAAGGCATCACATTCTAAGTAATCACTAGACCCAACTCATAATCAAGTTAAGCATTAATAACATCACCTTAGGTGATGAAATAATCTTAAGTCAAGTTAATATGAAATTATCGAATTAGTGCGTAAGGCGAAGCTTACTTAAGCTTTGGGTATGATTGGGGGTATTTTGCGATGCATCTCATCTATTATATTATTAAAACAACAAACAATTAACGGTCTAGATTTACCACCGTGAAGTTAAGATATACCCACGGTGGAGATCAATTGGAATTTAAGCTCGCTAGACGTCGCGTGAAAGAAATATTCATCCCGTACACGTGACAAGAGTAAACCAAATAGCCAACGTTTCCTTATCTCTAAATAGATCTAGAAAACCGGGGCCAAAGTAGGACTCCTATTTTCTAGGGCCGGCCGTTTTTGGATTTTCTCGATTCAGTCTCCTCCATGTCCGTCTCTCCTCAAGCTCTCCTTGGACGTTTCGCCATTGTTGTTTTCAGATCATGGTCATGTCTGCCATCTCCGCCAGTGGCCATCAGTCGCCTCTAATACATATCCTCCATGGCCACGCGAGCGAACATGAGTGAACAGGAACAGGAGATGATCATTGTTGTCGCTGGATACATGTCTGACAAATTAAGAAGACGTGAGTCTGATCCTCGAAGGGAAACGTTAGTGCGGCCGGCCGGCAACAGCAGACGCCAACCAACATCCATGCACATGACCTGCAAGCAGCAGCTACAGCTTGACTTCGCCGGCAGCGACTTGAACGAAAGGCCGAACGAAAACAGCCAGACTCCACCCATGATCCATGCACATGTCCCGCAAGCAGCAACAGCTTGAGTTCGCCGGTGACGACTTGAACGAAAGGCCGGCCGCAACAGCCAGACGCCAACAATAATTCATGCACCTGCCCGGCAAGCAGCAGCTACAGATTGACTTCACCGGCGACGCCTTGAACGAAAACGAGATCGGCCCCTTGCGTCTGCCTTCAACAGTTTACAAGTGACGGTGTAGATTTGTCAATCTAAGCACACGGTAGATGTCCGGCTTCAACACGTACATCAATCTGAACAGCAAAAAAGCCTCTACGCGTACATGGATCGTATACACGGCATCTCCCCGATCACCTTCCTCTTCAACCTCAGAGTTTCCTGCCCCAACCACCCTACGCCCATCCATGATAGTTGCTGCAGCGCAAGAGGAGGACCTCTGAATCTACTCATATTCTGGACGGCAGTTAATTTCGCGGATGGGCGGCGGCCATTGTTGCGAGGCTACAGTGTGGCGGCGCTATGGCAGACGGATGGCGTCGTAATGCAGGCAAGTAACGCTCATGTTCGTCCAATGTAGTGCCTCCAATCCTCCACGGCATCTTCACTTTTTGAGTTGTTGTTTGCTTATCTAAACATGGATGAATTAAGTGCTCCAATACATGTTCGTGGATTCCAACTTGCGTCATCTCCTGCCGGCCATGCTGACGATCAGATCGATCAATGTTGCTGGATTGCTGGTGTTCATGACGGTGGTCAGGTGGATACACGACATGGCAGCATCGGCCAGCGTTAGGGTTTTAGACGTTGGACTATGCTCACAGAACGCTGATTGATGGAGTAGGTTATGTAAGTGCTCCACATAGATGCAAGTTGCATGGTTAGATCATCCCACGAAGCTGCAGCCTTCACGAGAGACTACACTGTTTTTCACCACAGTAGGTTTCCTACTAGCTTCTAAGTTCTATCGAGATCCTCGCCGCCGTTGTCTTACTTTGCAGGACATGTGCAGCAAATCGGGATCATTCTGGACGAAAGAGAGGAGAGTCGAGTTACTGGCTGCTTTTGCTACAGAGCTAATATGCAACCTCCAACGATTATTTTTTTCTGCCTCTGAATAGCTGAAGTTGTTGGTTCTTTTACTAATGAATCGAAGATCACCTGATGTGAAGCATATATCAATCTTTAGTTTTCTTGCCAACCCTGGGATATACTTCTTCCATCTAAATAGGTAAACCTATGAATCATCTTCCCTTCACTATCTCATTTATGAATTGATCTTCTTTGCAAACGGAAACTTTGTTTGAATTGTAGCTTAACAATATTCTATCCAATACGGTATGTCTTGGATTGCATATTCGTGTCTACTTTATAAGATATTCATAATATAATTTATTTATTTTGCATCGTTTGGCAGGCTTATCTCAGCTCTATTCTTGACAGGGGAAGACTCATGACTCTCTACAAAAAACACCACTCTTAGGAAATAATGGGTAGTATGCAGAGGTGTTGAGCGTGCAATTATGTACTGCATGTAAAGTGTTTTCCCCACTGGCATATGTAATGTCCTGCAATCCCACCTAGAACCACCTCAAAAACTAAACTATTTCCTAATCCCTTTGTCATTAGTTTATAGCAGAATTTGATGTCACTTCCATGCACGTCAAAGGTAAAGTATTTATGTAGCAGAATCATAACTGAGTTGGCTGTAGATGAGTGTCACGATCTCAAAAGAGCAATGGGTAGTGATGATATGGTGTTTATATACCTCAAAAGAGCTGGTGGCTTGGAGCTGAAAAGATCCATTTGTGCTTTGAATTTTCAGTGCGGATGTTTTTGCAGGTCAAATGGGGAGGTCATCTTTGAGCCGGGGTACTGCATGTTGTCCTGGCAGTAGGAGCTCCAGGCGACTTTTGTTCTTCAGATGCATAATAATTAGTAAATGGGAGATGCATGTTATCCATAAGATCAGGAGATCCTAATTGGCTCATTCACTAGCCAAAATTGTCAATGTACCTATAGAAACTCAAGTTTGTTTCGGATTTGATTATTTTCAGTCTTACAATTATCTGCATGTTGGTACTGCTAATAATCACGAAAGGTACAAAGCCTTTCTATTTTTTCATTTTTGAAGTACTGAGAACACTACTTCCGTCGAAATGCTAACTTCTATACTTTTTAAGGTAAGTTCATAAAGATAGAGTATTCCTGTTTGTTGGAAGTTACGGTGAGGGAGTGCCAAGTATTGGCTGTGCCATATGCTCCCACTGTCTTTTCCTTAAAAATAAAATACTAAAAGGTTTAAGTGCTACTTTGGTGGGATTATTGTGTTTTACTCAACTGGAATGTTTTTATGCCTTGCAGGATTGGCTCCCTTCTCTGAGGAGAAATTGCTTCATGTCTTCCATGATATAATTTCTTTTGTTATTCCACTGCTTAATTTGTAGAGTACATATTACTGGCATAATTGCTTTGCCTTTAGAACACAGTTCTATCTCAGAATGGGACATCCAGCCAAGAATCAGGCATGACAACCCAACAGATGAGGTAATCGATCAGATTTCTTCTAAAATATGGTACCATACAATGCTACATGACCTACAAGTGTATTTGATATTTCTGTGTGTTATACCATATTCTGTGAAGAGCTAACTTTTTCCTATGAACTTTTAGGACTTTGTGTTGACAAAAATAGCTACAATTGATCGGTTAGAAGAAAATAATCAACGGTACGTGGTATGTGTCGTGTGATGTATGTGACACAATTGCTATCAAAGAATCTGATTAAGTGATAATTATTATTGCAAGAACTGCAACATATGAACAGAAGGTGTAACACCACTGTAAGAATACTACATTGACTCGAACATCAGTGTTTACCATCAGATTTTCCATACACTTATAAAATCGGCTGCTAGGTATCGCATTCGGTTAAAAATTAGTGATCATAATTCACAAGTTGCTCTTTCTTTGATGAACAGGCCAAAAAATGCTCAATACACCAGTATATTTCTTCATGGACTCCTTAAATGGAAAAGCTCCGGACGTTCCAAAGCTTATACAAAAATTATGTGGACGAAGACTATCTTTTGATTCAAGCTCAACGATCACACCCTAGGTATGCAAAAAAATGCGGTGAAAAAACCATTTATGCCTGATGATAATCTTGAGACGTGGTACTTGGATGATAAAAGTGAAGATGTAATGGTCCATTTAATCCATTTAAAATTACCTACTGTATTTTCTGTATAGAAACAAATATTTAAGAATCTTCATTGTGTTGAACAAGATTTGTTAGAGGATGAAGTAGAACATGTTAAAACAAGAAATAAATAAATTGAACGAAAAAGCTAAAAAAAAGTGAGTGCATACTTGACCATATTTTTTTTCCTAAACATGTATCTTACTTCACAATGTATTGCAAAATACTGCAAGTACAAAAAAAAACAAATATGCCAACCTGCCGAAAACACATTTGAGGTCCTCCATGTGACGAAATAGGCCGGAGCCCCGCTATATAAATATAGCAACCACCCGATACAACCAACAGTCACACCATGCTGGGGCGGCAGCAAACAGACACCCAAAGAAAAGAAAAGAAAAAGCAAGAAGGAGACATAGGCGGATTGACTAAGCGATAGAACCAACGGAAGTACAATAAATGAAAAGGAGCATAAAAATAAAAGGTCCTCCACATGTGTTGATGACAAAAAGTGGAGACAAAGATCTACTGTACTATCGGATGACTTAGAATATGAAGTAAATTAAAAAACTAATTCCAAAACAGTAGGAATATCAATGCAATATTAAATGAAAACAATTAGATAAGGACCAAACACAGGAGAAATAATTAAAACAAAATGCAGCTTGGTGAATCTAGCCGCGCAAATGCGCGGGCCACCCAGCTAGTTACTATGCATAATAGCATCTTGCCAAAGTTTTTTGTAGTCCTTATCGGGATTACGTTGCCTTTTTCAGAACTCGGGGTTTTACCGCAAACCCTAGAACCCCGAAGGGTTTGAACTGCTATATCTATCCAAGGCAAGTTCACTCTTGCTCATGTCCTATTTGATTATGTTTATCAAAGTAATTACAAAGTATTATGGTTGATCATTGCATGAAAAAGTAAAACCTATTTTCGAATGATGTGACTTGCTATATATATATATTGTTGGCTGGCAGATGGAACCATGGTATGATGTGGTTGGTGGAGGTTCCATTTGCACGGGAAAGTAATACCTAGGACTTAAGAACCAATGCCGCCAGTGTTCTTGCGCCGTAAATGAAGCGTTAACCATGAGACTTGGAATGGGACGGGAAAGTTATCTGTGACCTTTTCCCTTTCGCATGTCAACGGACATCCAGTTCCGTAGGCTGTAGATCTTGCGGGACTACATGCACATGGGTGGGATCCCTTAATTCCCACGGTTTCTGGTGTCTATGATGGATTGTAGGGGTTGTCTGGAACAGTCTATCTATTTGGTATAGGTGAGGACTTCGGTCCGGAACAGACTACCAAAAGATATAGGGGAGGACAGACCTATAAAAGGGTGGGCATGCGGGGTTGTGGGAGAAGCACGGCGAATGGCTTGGATCATCGACTGGGCCCCATACCAAAGAGAGTGTGGACGGGAAAGATCGCCCGGTTGTGCAACAAGGCGTTGATCTCTTATGGGTAAAGTAACGCACCTCTGCAGAGTGTAAAAAAGTGTGACATGTTACTCCCTGTTCCGGGAAGGAGCTGCGAACGCTGCAGGAAAGGAACTCCATTAAGTTCTAGCACCTGTGAATGGTTGACGGGCATAGTTTTCTGAAGATAAAATAAATCTTTTCCTAAAAATGTTTTACAAAGATATGCATGTACATCCATGACCTTTTGGTATGGATGGTAGCTAGTGCATAAAACACCTTATTCCTACTATATGAACTTGCTGAGTAACGCTCGTGTTGCTCACCCTTTCCTCCGTTGACCCCCTGCTTAGATTATTGGAGACAGCAGAGGAATGACAGGAATCCATCACGACGTTGGGGAAGGTCTTCAACGAGGAGTCAAATCAACCTGGTGGAGCCTGAAGGAGTCAAGCTCTACTTTGCCAACGAAGGAGTGGCGACAACAGTGCAATGGTGGACACGTCGACAACAAAGCCTATGGACAAGACTATGATTGGATGGAGGAGCACCACTCTAGACACGGAGATTCCAGATGGATAGATTAGGGCTGTGACAACAGCAGTAGTGGATTAGGAGTTAAAGGTAGAGCTGATATTCAGCTTAGTGATACGACTTGAGTCTTTCTGGAGTTTCATTGCACGAGATCTACTTCTGCTTGTAAAGGAGGATCTCAAGATTTTGTATTGAATATTGTTGTAATCCTATAGTGTTACCTTGGACCAGCTATGTTTCTGTTGTACTACTCTGAGGGATGTAATATTTACGGAAAGGTCCTTCCGTGAGTATTATATCAACGACTTGTACACTACAACATGCAGTGGTGTGCTGGGTCACCACAATGCAACTCTGAATCAATGGTCTAAGTGGCTGCCCCTGGCGGAGTATTGGTACAATACCTCCCATCATTCTGCCTTGCAACGATCTCCATTTGAAACACTGTATGGACATGTTCCGCGACACTTTGGTACCCCAGATGCAACTGACAACACTCCTGTGGAACTTGAGACACTGATCCGTGAAAGAGAGACAACCATGGCTCTCCTGCAACAACAACTCCTCCGAGCTCAAGAAAGGATGCGGCGTCAAGCAGACAAGCATCGATCCGATCGATCCTTTCAGGTGGGGGATTCAGTATACTTGAAGCTGTAACCATATATTTAGAGTTCAGTGGCAAGGCGCACCACACAGAAGTTAGCTTTCAAGTTCTACGACCCTTACAAGATCTTGAAGAAAGTAGGGGCAGTGGCATACAAATTGGAGCTGCCGGAAGGCAGTCGGATTCACAATGTTGTTCATGTTTCGCAGCTGAAACGACACCTTCCCAAAACTCATCAGGTCGGCGACATTCATGCTATCTATTTACTGACTTCTGATGCTTCTCTTCAACCACAAGCCATACTGGCCACTCAGGCGATCCAGCGAGGCGGTGTGGCCGTGGCTCAAGTGAAGGTGACCTGGGATGCTGATGTTCCTCCTCCGACGACCTGGGAGGACACTCTGAGTCTGAAGCAGAGGTACCCGGATGCACTGGCTTGGGGTCAAGCCAGCTCTCAAGGAGAGGCGCATGTCACGGCCCAGCCCAAGGCCCAAGACGTGACGACGAAGCCAGCCCAAGCCCAAGTGGACAACTTCTCCCTCTCCGACACGGCAACGCCAACCAGGGTATAAGAAGAGCGCCGCAACTTGCAGAGGAGGTTGAACTAATTAGAAACTTGTCGTGTGTATCTCGATCTGTAGCTTCGCTCTCTCTCTCAAATCCCGTTGTACTCTCGAACTCGACAATTCCTTGTTGATTGCTAAGTGAGAGCGTAACACCAAGCACTAAAGCTCCATGCCATCGTTTGACCTTAACCGCCATTTTTCCTCCACTCATTCTACTATATATAAAAGGGGGAAGAATCGCTGCCTTCTCCTGCAGCCACGTCGCCCCGAAAACGTCAGCCGTCCGATCGCGCAATCCGACGGTCCAAATACGTCCACGCAGGCCCAGCTACAGTAGCTTCGATTTTTGTCCAATGGGGAGGCGACACGTTGCCCGGTCGCGGGCCGGTCGTCCCGGTGGCCAGCCGGTCGCCCACCCGGTTGCCGCCCAGTTTTGCAAAAACAACCTCGCAGTTCCAGAAATTAACCGCGACCTTTTGTTTCTTGAGGGGAGGGACCGATTAGCAATTTCGGAAAATCTCAGGGACCCCACCGAAAAAACACGCGCGCAGCCCCTCCCTCCTCTCTCTCTCCCGCGCGGCGCCCAAGTCGCCGGCGCCGCCGCCGCGTCTCGCCGCCGCCTGAGCGTCCCCGGCCAAATCCACGGCCACGGGAGGATCCGCCGCGCCGCCCTCCACCTCCTCGCCGCGCGCCGCGCGCCGCATGCCGGCACGCTGCGGCCGCGCCGGGATGCCCGCCGGAGTGCGGATGGCCGCCGCCGCTTCCGCGTGCCCCCGCCGCCGCTCCGGCGACCCAAAGGCGGCGGCGCCGCCACTGGCGGGTCGCCCGCGTTGCCGTCCTTCGTTTGCCCGCACGCGCGCGTGCCATATCGTGCGGACGCGCGAGGATGCGCCGGCCCGCCGCCGCCGTCGCCATGGCCGCTGTGGCCACTGCTGACGCCACCACGACGTCAGCAGTGGCCCACATGTCAGTTTCCCAAAAAAAAAATGTTGTTTTAAATACCAGAAAAATAGGAAAAATATGTCAAAACGATCAGAAAAAAAATGCTAACTACGTATGGCAAAAAAGCAAACATGTTTACAAATTTTGAATTGGTGCACATTTCGACAAAAAAATAGATGAAAACTCAATTATTTCTATAAATAACCGAAAAATGTGAAAAATAGGTTAAAATGTTGATAAAAAATATGATATATATTCAAGACAAAAAACAAACATGTCTACATATTCAGTTAGCAAACATGTTTACAAATTTTGAAATGGTGCACATTTCGACAAAAACAATAGATGAAAACTGAATTATTTCTATAAATACCCGAAAAATAGGTTAAAATGCTGAGAAAAAAATATGCTATCCATTTAATGCGAAAAAAACAAACATGTCTGCATATTCAGTTTATATAATTTTAAAATATAATTCTAGATAACGTAAACCAACAATTTTAAATATGTCTACTAAAAAATATGACAAATATGTCAAAGTGGTGACATACAAATAAATATACACGATCAGAATTCAAATTTCAAATTTCCATGTGCCTTCCAAATTTAAGTATTTCGATAAACTATTGAAACACTGCACGACTTCAGAATTTTAACGATTTTTAAAATGCGGACAATCTTAAAACGAAAGCCTCATTTGCATTTCATTAATTCCCGAATCTGCGCAATTTTTAAATGCGGACGCTTCCATGATTAAATTTAATGGATAGACAAAATATGACAAATATGTCAACATGGACACAAAAAAAAACAGCTACCTACAACATATGCTCAAATTCCACGTTTGAATAATTCAAAATTTCAGACGGTTTCCAAATTTAATAAACAAGAGAAAATCAAATACAATAAACATGCCAACATTACCACACACAAAAAAAGTTCTACCTTTGCAAGAGAAAACAAGCACATTTGAGAAATTCAAATTTGCTAACATTTAAAAAAAAAAAGGAAAACCATACCGGAACTTTCCAATCCAAATTTCAAATTTAATCCCTCCAAAAAAAACTATAATTCTTTCGAGTCCACGGGCGCAGCGGAGGCCGCGCTTACAAATATTACAGATAGATCATGACCACAAAATCTAAGCATTTAATAAACGTGAAAACAATTCAAGTATAAATAGCTCCCCAGTTTGACCATTTCAAAAATTCGAAAAACTTCTCAACCTAGACAATTTTTGAATTTCAACAATTTTATGATTAAATAATTCAAAATTTCAGCCCACGGGCGCGGCGGAGTCCGCGCTTAGTCCCCTAGTACACTTAAACGCGTGCAAAACATTAGTGTGGGGATAACTTCATGCGTGTTGTGTTGCTCCTACAAATGAGAAAGATTATCCAGATCCCCACACATTACCACGACAAGATAATAAAAGACATAAAGAAGATGATCGTCTTTCACTATAGAAAGATTCTTTTTTGGACAGAATTGAACGTGCGCCTCGATGGCACCATTACCCAAGCCCAAGCGGAGGAACAAGACTGGTGAGCCTGTGATGTGAGAGAAAGAGAGGAATCAGGCCATTGACGACGACGACGACGAAGAAGAAAGATGACACATCCTTGATCTATCTAATCCCCCACACTAAACCCACGAATCTTCCAACGGGCGTCGCCGTCGCCATGTCCTCCGACGACGAGCTCCTTCTTGTCCAGGAGCTCCCCATGGACATGCACTCGGCCGGGGAGCGCCGCCTGGCCCACGTGCTCCCCCCTCTCGCCGGCGGCGTCCCTGGCCCGCCGCCGTCCGCCCGCCTCCCCCTCCCTCCGCCGCCGCCGCCGCCGAGTCCCGCGTCTCCTTCAGGGGCTGGCTCGGCGCCCCGCGCCACTGGGACCTCTGGCTCGCCAAGCTGCGCCCGATCCACGAGCGCCTCTGGCGGGACCTCGGGATCCTCGGCGCCGTGCTCGCCTCCACCTACAGGTTCAAGCGCGACGCCTCCGCCCTCCTCCACCTCGCCTCCTTCTGGTCCCCCGCCACCAGCACCTTCGCCTTCCCCTGGGGCGAGGCCACCCTCACGCTCCAGGACGTCGCCGCGCTCGGGGGCTTCCCCGCCCACGGCTCCCCCGTGCCAGCGCCGCTGCCGCCCCAGTGGCGCGCCGACGAGGCGGCGCTCAACGCCGTGCGCAACGACTTCAACCGAGCGCCTGCAAGAAGGCGCACCACGCCGCCTGGCTCAAGCACTTCCTCACGGTGGACACGGACACGGACCCCGTCGTGGAGCACGCCGCCTTCCTCGCGCTCTGGCTCACGCGCTTCGTGCTCCCGGGCCACCCAGAGTCCACCATGCGCCACTCCCTCTTTCCGCTCGCTGTCCGCATGGCGCGCGGCGACCGCGTCGCCCTTGGACCAGCAGTGCTCGCGGCACTCTACCAGGACCTGCGTGAGATCAAGACTTACCTGGTGGCTGCTGGTGGATTCGGTGCCAATGCAGAGCTGCTGTCTCCCCTCTCAGTTTATGCGCCCTTCTACATCCTTCAGCTATGGATGTGGGAGCGGTTCCCCATACTCTGTGATGGAAAGGCCAACCTCGTCAAGGATGGCGAGCCAAGGGCCGCTCGTTGGCATGATGTGAGCAACAAGAAGATAAACCCAACGGTGATTCGCGAGGTCCTCAATTCGGGCAAGAACTTTGTGTGGAAGCCCTATCCCAGCATTCAGCAACATCCCAGCGGGTGGGTTCGTGGCAGCGATATCACCTCCGAGAACAAGGAATTTATTATATCACTAGCGCATTGCGTGCGTGCTTGCGAGCTCGTGGGGGCGGATTGCATCGAACAGTACCTTCCACACCGTGTTGCGATGCAGTTTGGACTTGACCAAGATGTGCCCGGGGATGTTCACCGAGCCAATGAGGATTGGGAGGTCGCATGGGAGACATATGATTTGGAGGGGAAGAACGTAGCTATCTTTATCCCTCACTCCGAACCAGGAGTCACGGCTCGGTACGCACAATGGTGGAAGCAGCCATTGCCATCTTCTGATCTTGATGTTAAGGCAGGAAGCATTTCTGTGGAAGGAAAGCTTTCCAAGCGTAAGGTGAAGAAGACACTTGCAGCCCTGGAAGCTGAGGAAGAGAAGGAGCGGAGGATGAAGAAGGCTCGAATCTCTTCTAATAATGATAATAAAAAGCGAAAACTTGGAGAGGTGTATGATGCAAAGCTGTCGGATTGGCTTGCAACCGCAAGGAACGGGAGCAGTGGGACTAGTGGTGGCAGCTGCAAAAGGGGATCCTCGCCAAATTATGATGAGCAGTCCCTGTTGCCTAGTGTTGGAACTGGCGACGATGATATTGCACTTCTATTGCCAACGAAGCAGGTTTCAAGTCCGGATGTAAAAATGAAGAAGGATAGGGATATGAATCTGGATAGAGGGTATAAGTTGCCAAGGGTGCCGGTGTCAACTGAAATCTCTACATTTAACGAAGATGCCAAGGGTGAACGGAGCAATGAGATTCTGAAAACTACCAGTGAGCTGGTCAGAGGGGAAACTCCTGATGTTCTTAGTAGGCCTGAAGAATTTAAACCTCCAGAGTGTATGGAGAATGAAGAATGCAGGGATCATTTGTCTGACGTGGACTGCAGTGAGGAGGATGACAGAGAGGAAGCTGTCATAGTTGACAAGCCCACGATTTTCTCCAGTGCACCTGAAGGAGGTAATGCTGTGATGCCGGAGGAAAAAGTGGTCAATCTTCCGGAAGACAAGTGTCTTCATGCTACAGATACACCAGAAGAAGGCACCACTGTAACTCAGGAGTTGGAGAAGAAAGCTAACCTTGCAGTTGATGAGTCTTGTGGGATCTCAAATAGACCTGAAGAAGTTACTGGTCTAGTCATGGAAGAGAGAGAAGAAAAGCGTAATGTAGCAGTAGATATTGAAGATGCCGTAGTTTCGGAAGGAGTTGGACGAGCTGCGGAGGGCACAAGTCGTTCTATTGAAGTCGTACACGGGAGCGAAGAAGGAGTCTATGCAGGTATTGTGAACATTCCTCAGGAGACAGTGGCTTTAGCTGAGGAAATACTTCCAGTTCAGCAGGCAAATGATGTCGGTGCATGTGTTGCAATGTCATGCATAATGGAGGATGCCAGTGTCGCTGCTGGAGTTCAGGGAACAAATGATGGAGAAACTAGTTTAGATTTTGTTGACGAGGACAAGAGGGAGATTTCTTGTGTAGAAGAGATTGGAGGAGGAGAAAGCAATCAGATGTCTGAGAAAGATATCAAGCAGGAGCCTGGGGAAGCTCCTCAAGTTGATATTGTAGAATGTGGAGAAGACATTACTCTCGTGGTAAAAGACAACGAGGGTGAGAACGAAAATGTTACTCAGACAGTGGAGAAAGTGGTTACCGACGATAATATGGCTGCAGTTCTGTTGGGTTTTCCTGAAGAAAAGAGAGCGGACGAGGATAAAGCTCAGGATCTAGCCAAGAAAGACGCTGAAGATATGTATAAGGAAGTTGTAGAAGTAGAGGATGCAAAACAGGTGCATATTAATACTTTGGCAAATGGAGGTACAAACAACGGGCACAAAGAAGTTGCTGGAGTAGAGCATATAGACATGACAGAGACAAAGATGCATACACAGTTTGATACTGAGAAACCTGAGAAAGCTGCAGAAGTAGCGCATGCAGATATGGATGACTGTAAGAGATCAACTGGGAGAGATACTGATGGGGATCATGGAGACGTTCCTGAAGTTGCTCACACAGAAGTACAAAAGGCTGAGAGTGGATAGAGAATAACAATGACGATAAGCTGGCAGAGTGTCCTGATATAGCGCATGCAGAAATGGAAGAGGTGGATAATAATTTGATGAAGGAAGATGCAGATGAGAAACCTGAGGAAGCTGCAGAAGTAGGGCATGCAGATATGGATGACTGTAAGAGATCAACTAGGAGAGATAATGATGGGGAGCCTGGACATGTTCGTGAAGTTGCTGTAGAAAAGGCTAGAGAGCGGATAGAGAATAACAATGAAGATAAGTTGGCAGAGTTTCCTGATATAGGGCTTGCAGAAATGGAAGAGGTGGAAAATTTCATGAAGGAAGATGCAGATGGTAAGTTTGAGGAAGTTTTTAGTTTAGAAAATACAAGAATGGATGGAACTCATGGGCCAATGGAGGAAGATACTGATGGTAAGCTCAATAAAGTTTCTGATGTAGCACATGCAGAAACCAAAGATATGAAGGAAGATGCAGACAATAAGTTTCAAGAAATTTTGGAATTGGAAAGTATAGGAATGGATGTAACTCATGTGCCAATGGAGGAAGATGCTGATGGTAAGCTCAAGAAAGTTCTTGAAGTGAATGCGGAAGCCGAACACAATGGGACTGAGAGGGACAATGATAGGCCCAACAGCATCCTGCAAGTAGACCTGCCAGCAAGGAGTGAAGCCAGGTGCTTTGTTGAGGAAGATATCAAAGAAGATAATGCAAAAGTTCCACAAGTAAAGCATGGAAACATGAAAGACGAGGCACCCGTTGAGAAAGACTCAAAGGAAAATCCCAATGTAGATCGCAAGGATTTACCAGACAAAGAAGTAGATGAGTCCAAAGAGGTTTACCAAGCGAAACAACCAGAAGGGGAGGAACACAAGGTGTTAAGGGAAAAAGACACCGATGAGAATACAAATGATGCTCTTGGGGTTAAACAGGCAGAAGGGGATGAACACAAGGTGTTAAGGGAAAAAGACCCCGAGGAGAATACAAATGATGCTCTTGGGGTTAAACAGGCAGAAGAACAACAAAACGAGGCACTGGCAGAAAAATATATGCATGACTACACTGAGGAAATTACTATAGCGGAAGAGGTGGATGGACAAAGTGAGACGCTCGCGAAGATAGGTGCTGGAGAAAATCCTGAAGAAATTACTCGAGCACAGGGAAAAGAATTTGACAATGATACAATGGAATCTTTGAAGAATTCGGTCAATAGTGAGATAGTATTTATCTCAGCTAGCATACAGTCAAAAGAAGACCAGAAGAAAGTTTATGTTGGAGACAGGACAGAGAAGCAATGCCTTCGGGATGCTGAGTTGATAAATGTGAGGGAGTCATTGTCGGATGGAGCTGCCATGGAGATTGAAGGAGCAGATGACCATAAAACTTTGGACATGCATGACGTGAGTATGCTTGTAATTATTTCTCTGTATTAACTGGTAGGGTAGCTAACGGGACAGTTCTCTTTTGCAGAAATTATGTGAGAACAAGAAGACACAAATATTGGAAGACAGCTATTTAGTAGAAAGTGGATTGAATGAGTTGGCTGTTATGGAGGTTGATGAAGCTTGGTCTACATTGAGAACTCACGACCAGGAAGCTTTGGACTTGGACAAGGTGAGTGCACTCGCAGAATCTCCATCTGGAAATACCTTTCTGAGTCCTGATAATTGGTCTTTTTGTAGCAACAAGCAATGGAGGAAGGGCAAGATTTAGGACCTACAATCAAGAACAACAAAATGACAATGCCGGGAGATGCCATTATGCCTAGTTGCAGTGAGTTTCAAACTAATTCGCCTGAGACAAAGATTAATGAGGTCATGTCCACCAAAGGAATACAGAACCAAGAACAATCATTCATTAAGGAAGTGAGTGTACCGATAATATAAACTTTCTTTGATTGGTAGAATTCTTTTTCTACCGCTTTGATTGGTGGAATCTGATCATTATCCTTTACAGGAACAGATATTGGAAAAAGGACTGGAGTGTAAAGCTACAGAAGGAAATGGAAGACCCTTGGTAGTGACCAATATACTTGATGGTGGTGGCGTGGATACCACTTTGGTTACTGTGGATGTTAACAAGGCTAATTGTGTTGAAGGAATACAAAATCAGGAAGCTTGCAGCACTGAGGAGGCAAGTCCATTTTCAGAATTTTTTTCGCGAAAACACAAAGGACCTTTGCGATTTAATTTCATTGAAAAGATAGAGTTTGTTACAATCCTCCTAGGAGGTCAAGTACAAGAAAGCTAGCCGTCTAACTATAGTTCAATCTGACAATGCTGTTTTGCAGTTGCAGGCAAGGCAGGACAAGCAGCACACAGGAGTTGGAGACGCGAGGATTTTGGAAGACGCATGCACCAATTATAGTGGTGATGCGGAAATAGAGAAGGATTTATGCATGGATAAGGTAAGGCAGCTTTTGAACCCCCTCCCCGCGAGTCTCTCTCTCTTTATCTACTAGTAGGATCTGATGAATCTTGTCCACAGGACCTGGCTGTGGTGGAGAAACAGGACGAGGGAACGTCAGATGAGAACACAGAGAGAACATTGGTCGAAACAGATGCACCTGAATGTGGTGAAGCGAAACATGATGGGACCATGGAATTGATTCATGAGACTGATTGTACAGTACAAGCTGCTAATATGGCAGAGGATAATATTTCATTCAAGAACAAGCAGGACCTGGCAGTGGTGGAGAAGCAGGATGAGGGAACGTCAGATGAGAACACAGAGAGAACATTGGTCGAAACAGATGCACCTGAATGTGGTGAAGCGAAACATGATGGGACCATGAAAATGATTCATGAGACTGATTCTACAGTACAAGCTGCTAATATGGCAGGGGATGAAAATTCATTCAAGAATAAGCAGGACCTGGCAGTGGCGGAGAAGCAGGGGGAGGGAACGTCAGATGAGAACACAGAGAGAGCATTGGTTGAAACAGATGCACCTGAATGTGGTGAAGTGAAGCATGACGGGGCTATGGAAACGATTCATGAGACTGATTCTACAATACGAGCTGCTAATATGGCAGAGGATAAATTTTCATTCAAGAACAAGCAGAAGGTTGTGCCCTTGGTAGACCATGATAAATCAGATGTTGAAGGCTCTGGATCAAATCAAAGTGCAAGAAAGGAGTTCAAGGGGGCTCTTCAACCAGACTTTGAACACGAGGTAGAAGTGAAACAAGAAATTTTAGAGAATAAAACAGAAATGTCTGTTCGTAGAGAGAATGATGAAGTGTTTGAACAAGAGCAGACCTCCAAAGAGGATGCTACCGTTGCTTCTTCAGTTATGGATCGGAGTGAGAATAACAATGAATCGGCTGAAGAACCGATAAAAAGCTATGGCAAATATGCTTCTGATCCATTAAACACAGGTTGTCAGACCAGTAAATTTGGCAGACCAAGTATTGAAGAGGTTAGGAGAATACATAGTGTCAGGTCGGTCTATCTGAAAGACATAACGGAATCGCTGGGAAGAATTCGTGCTGAACCATCAAACAGAACACATATAAACAATGCTGGTTATTCTCGACATGTAGTTCATGAACCAGTTAAAGTCAGCAAGGATATCAAAGTTCCAGTGCATGATAGTGTCAGTGTTTGTGGAAGAGATCGTGCAGTGGAGCTGGTGACATGTCCACCAGAAGAGTCGCCTCGCTGGAGACAAGAGCAATATGCGCTTAATATATTAGAAGATGTGCAAAATGCTCGCATTGCTGAGAAAACTAGGATGGAGATGGAGATCAGAATACTAAAGGCACAAATTGTTAGCATGCAGAGACAAGTGATGAACATGGATCATGCGGGTGAGGTTATCTCCAGATCAAAAAGGCATTGACATGTACGTTGTCTACATCTGAAATGATAGCTTTGCATAAAATTTCCATGTAGAACTGTACAGCTTCCTTTGTGAGATCAAACACCAATGCATTCTAGTTTGTTCGTCTCGAGTGTTGACTCTCATGAAATTCGTTGTGTGCGTTTTCTCTTGGGTAGTTTATTTAAATTGCTTGCACACTAGATTATGATAGAGTCTCTAAGTCCCATTTCTAGTGAGTGAATTTTAACATGCCTACATTAATCCAGTGTACATCGCGAATTGATTGGTAATTCTTGGTGCAAAATCAGTTTGTCGTAAAATTATGGATGCTTGATCACATAAGAGGCTAGGATATATGAGTTACTATCAGTAACTTACTCTGTTCTAGCATGTAACAATGATAGCAAAAGCCAATTGTCCGTCGCTAAGCATTCTTTCAGCTTTTACTTTCATAATAAATCTCATACTTTCTGGTAAGCAAGAAAAAATATTACAACCTTGCATTTTTAATACGACAACAGCCAGTTTATTTAGGGTCTTAAAAAAAGGAAAGTAACAAAAAAGCTCGTCAACCGCTTGTATCCATAGAGATACAGAGTTCATTGCTCAGAAATACCCTAGATGTAGCAGTTAACCTGCAGGAACTGAACTAGACAAGAACAGGTGCCGGAGGAGGAGCAGTAACTGCCCGGGCTGCCACGGATGATGCCACTGGCTTCCCCCGGCCCATGGTGAACCCACGTGTCCCGTCGGGCATCCTTGGGCCCTGTGGAGGCTGCCTGGGGCTGAATGGACACTTCTGAGAAGCTTGCCTGGGGCTCAGTGGGCACTTCTGGGACGCCTGACGAGGGCTTGATGGGTCAAAGTGTCCGACCATGCCGGCAGGAGCAGACTGCGGGCTGTGCGGCGCCACAACGTGCAGCTTCCCTCGCCCTCTTGCCCACCCTTTCTTGGCTCCTCCCTGGTGATCCTCTGGCTGTGGAATTGACAGTTTGCATGAGATAAGAAAGCTTGAGCAACTGTCTTTCCAACTGAAATGAAATAGGCACTTTAACTGTAGCAAGCGACGTGCTTACATGAGCTTCAGGCGAGTGGATGGCTTCTGAAGTCGGGGAGTCAGATGACACCTGTGAGTGTGGCGATTCGTCGTCGGAGCCAGCAAAGTGGTCGAAATCAGGCCGCTTCAGCCTCATCACTGACTTGGGCTGTGACAAGATCATGCAGTTAAGGAAAAAAAGGTAACTAGCTGAAGCTGCATTGACTGCAGATGAATACTGATTTGTAAGTAGGATTTGTAAGTAGAGAGGGTTCTTACTGAGCGCCTGAGTACTGTGCGTACACGGAGGCCTTTCCTCCAGTTCCGTTCATCGTTTAGCTTCTCAACCTGACAGGAAAATAAAATAAAGGTACATTGCCACACCCATCAGTCTAATTACATGCAAGAGCCTATGATATCTGAGTTCCTGAAAAATGGCCAGTGGGGGAGGCAGTTAATACTCACTGCTTTCTCCGCTTGCTGTGAGGTCTCATATTCCACAAGTGCATGCATCTTCCAGAACAGCACAAGGTAGAAGAGTTACAATGTAATTTTGCTGGGACAAGAATGTTTTCTGATTCTGATCTAAGCAAAACATTTAATTTCTAAATCTACAGTCAGCCTTTGATGCTACCATTCTGAAACTTCTATCCTGTGATTTGCAGTAAATAATTGAGTTGAGCAAGTGTAATACCTTGTTACTCACTAGTGTGTCTGACTTGGAAGCCCTCGCTGAGCTAGGCTCTTGAGGGTGGCATATCTTGATGTTCTTGACACTGATTGACATATGGGTATGTACAATAACATCGTTAATGGGCGATTATGTATCGGATCCTACATATTTTATCGGGTCACAATTTGCAAACTGCTGCAGGGAATTGCCTTGTCTGACCTTCCGACAACACTGAAGACCTTCTCGAGGCTGTTTCTTGATGAATCTTCTGGCAAATTTTCTGCGATGATCATCCGAGACTGCGCAAAGAAAAGAAGGTTCAGTTGTAGGTGGCACAGCAGAGGATTCCTGGTCTGGAGATGTGCAAGTCAGTGACCTGAAGTCTTCTTTGTGCTTCTCGGTGAAGGGCTGCCTGCGCCGGACTTTCTTCCCATCATCACTAACAATCTGCAGCCGGAGTTTAATTATCCAATGAGAAAGATGTTCAGCCTGGCTAGCTGCAACAAGCAATGGTATAATTTTGAAGGAAGGAGCTTGATTACAAGCTTTGTGGAGGTGCGAAGAGCCTTAACCAGCATCTGGTTGGTTGCTCCCAGAGACTTGATCTTCTTCCAGGATGAGATGACCGATAAGGGCACTGTAAAGCAACATAACTAGCTAGTCTGAATATTGTCATGTTTCGCCGACGAAAGAAATGAAAAATGTAGTCTCTTCGTGTGTTGGCATGAACTTTACCATAGCCTTCAGAGTCTTTGTTCATGATCTTGAGCAAGAACTCGTTGGCGACCAGGTTAATATCGCTGAACTGGTACTCGACCTGCTTGACGATCTTCTGCGCGACGTCGGTGGCGCCGCCACCTGCGCCCTTGGCCCCGGCGCTGTTGCTTGCGGCCGCAGCAGCGGCGAACTTGGCGTGTGCAAAGTCAGGCATGAAGAAGACGGGCTCGTGGTCGTGGAGGAAGCTCCAGTCGGGCGCCGCCTGCATCTGCAGGAACGGCGAGTAGTACGCCCCCGCCGGCGCGGACATTGGGGAGGTCGCGGCGGTGGGCGACATGGGCACGAACTCGGGCGCATGGACGTTGAACTTGAACGACGCCGGCGCCGACATGGGCGTGGGTGGCACCGCCTTGGCGTCGCTGCCCTCCTGCGCGGCCATGGCTGGGCGGTGGTGGTGACCAAGGGAATGGATGGATCGTGGCCGGTGGTGCTATATAAAGGCAGGTGGGGAAGGAGGAATGGTTGGTCTGTGGGTTTCATGGCCGCTTCTCCCGCGCATACGCATGCACTGCACGCCCGCATGTCTCGTCTCTGGCCGTTGACCCCATTGAGGGATTCTGCTTACATCTAGGGCTCATTTGGTAACAGAAATCCCAGGGGGATCCCGGCCTTTTCCCGGGGTGTATTTTCCCCTAGTCCGGAGGTCGGGAACAGAATCCCGGAGTTTTACACTTGGTTCTTCAGATTCCCGACCGGGATTATTTTCCCTGGGTGTTTCTCCCCCTGCAACCAAATGAGCCCCTAGGGGCCTAAATCTCCCTGATACTACTAATATGCATCTGCAGTATCACAAGCAAGCTAATCTCACATTATTAGTACAGCACAGACAGCATATCTGCAATGTTGGACCAGCACACATGGACCAGCACACAAAACAAAAAACGGGACAGCGTCTTCTTGCTCATAACATGCGCATATTGCACTGATAAAATGGAAATATCAGCAAGTGTTAACAGTATTTCCATCACGACGAAGCAACAGTGCCTTCTTGTCCACGAGCCAGACATTTAGGTAACAAAAACAATTTGCGAGGAAGGAATAAATGGCAACACGCATTCGAGGACTCTAACAGAGTTCAAGTAAGGTTTAATTAGTGACATCGGGCAGGAATAAAAGATCTCCTCAAGCCATGATCTTGGCCGACCTCATGTAAAGGCTCTCCACAACCTTTCCAACATTCGTAATTGTCTCGAGCGTAGCAGGGAAGATCGCCTCGGTCTTGGAGTCCTCGAAGATGATGAGGCAACCAGCGCCTTGGTCCAGGGTCCCTGAGAATTTCTTGTCGAGGATCATCTGTGACAGCTTCTTCTCAACATGGTCGATTGGCAACTCGATCATCTCTGCCACGTGCGCGATCTCCACCCTTGAGTAGGGCTCAATCAGCCTGCACAGGTTTTGCTCCAGGAGGGTATCATACAGAGATGAGAGGTGCCTGTGGACGATTGGATCCTCCTCCAGCTGGGCCTTGTAGTCACGAAGAGCGGTTTCAAAGTACTTTAGAGATCTTTTTGAGTACGCATCAGCGACGGCTTTCATAGCATCGACATCAGGACCAACATACTTCAGGCCTGCCTTAGAAGAGATTATTCCTGCAACATCATCAGCGTGGTTAACCATTATCTTGCACAGAAGCATGTACTTCAAGCAGAAGATGGCCTTAGGATCCTCCAGTGCATTGAATCCTTCAAATGCCTCAAAGAAGTAACTGTAGGCAGTCTTGTAATCCTTCTCTTCGGCATGAAGGATTCCGCTCTGCAGATCAATAGTTCCCTGCTGCGCTGGTGGAACATAAATGGCGTTCGCCGCAGTTCTTGCAGCAGTCAGAGAAGCTTTGGCCTTTGGAAGGTTCCTCAGAGAGAAATGGAGTTTGCTCTCCAGAAGGTCAATGTCAACAAGAAGCAATTTGTCATCCAGCCTTCTCACTTCCTTGATAAGACCAGAAAGAAGGGTAAGAGCTTCAGTGTACTCCTGGCTTTCCAACAGAAGGGCCGCTAGCCTTGCTTCCACACGCTGCCTGAGGAAGGTACGCTTCTCTGAACGTGTCCATTCCACCATCTCCTTGCAGAGTGAGATCTGAAGATCAGATGTTCCAGGTATCTTGGAAACAGCATCAATGATGCCACGTACAATCTTTGCGGTCTTTGCCTTGGGAATCAGTGTGAAAAATGGCCTGAGCTGGGTCAATAGATTCCTCAGCTCCTCAGCTCTGTTCTCTTTGGTGAGGAAGTTTGTCAGATTCGTAATGGCAAGTTCTTTCATTCTCACTGCATCTGAAGAAGAGGATGGGTCTTCAAGCACACGGTAGAGGATTGAAATGGACTCAGAGGCATCCTTAGCCTCCTGAGCCATTGCAATTGACTCAGTGGTAGCAGGAAGATACGATGATTGCATTGCCGACATGGTCAGTACGCCCTGTTGCAGTAGAATATGAATTAATAAAAAATATATCAGGGTCTCAGAAGGCAGGGTAAGCAACAATCAACAGGGTAAACAACACGGAATACTAGAGCATCTAGAAGGCATAAACATGAAGAAAATCTCAGCCATCACAAACCAAATAAATAGTTTTAATGGTTCAAATTAATAAGTAACTAGTTGCAGCATCTTGTTATTTATTGAGGCCTAAAGTCAAGACATGAAAAGAAGATTTACTCATATATCAGCCACTAAATTCACCAATTTTGGCAACCAACAAAACACCTTGTAAAGACATGAAACATTATACAGAATTATCTGGGGAGAAACATATGTAGAGAATCTTAGCAAGTATAAATGACTCAACTAGTCACTAGTTTCAAGATATAGTTATTCAACTAGGTCTAACATCAAGACATGAGCAGCAGTTATACTCTTATTACAGATCCTAAGATCAGCCAGTGAAAACACAACAACGAACAGAACAGGTTAAGGTTTCATAAGGTAAGTCAGGCCCTGTGCATTCAGCTACATCAACACAGATTCAATTATCAGAACATATGCGCACTGAGCATCTTGGTCGCAAGCACGGCGCAAACCTTACCATCATGTTGGCTGACAGGCATACTCATTAAGCTTATTAGGTTCACGAGACACACCAAATTAAGGGAAAAAATTGGGCGAAATTGCTATACCCCAGGTCGTCGGCCTATATCTCAGCATCATTATATAACAACCAGACAATCAGTACTAGGAAAATCACTATACCTCAAAACAGGCGAGACAAAGATGATGGTAATATAACGTTTGACAAATTTCTTGACAGAAAGCAATGGGGCGTTAAATCAAACTGCACGATTCCACTTTCTTAATTTGGTGAGGTCCCGAGAACAAAGTTGGCTCGTTAGCTGACGAACAGATCAAGATGAAGACGGTAAAACCTAAAACTGAGGAACAGTACCCTTTACGAAAACTAAACAGCCCCACAAATCGCCCCCTTGGAGTCCTCGGAGGCCAGATCTCATCATCTAACGAAATCAAGCAGCGCAGGCTAACAGAAGCACCGGAGCACGAGTATAGTCGAAGTAACTGGAGCCTACTGGCCTCGCAAAATAGCGACGCGAACTCGTCATGGCGGGATTATCGAATTCCCCATCCACAGAACCACCGAACCCTACCTGCTATGGTGGGATCTAGAACACGGGGGGAGGGAGGGACAGAGAGAAGAGGGGATGAAGGAGGGATAGCGGTACCGTGCAACCGGCGGAGGATTTCCGGCGGAGACGAGGCGGCGCGGAGGAAGCAAACCTCTGCAGTGGCGGCGGGCCAAGGGGAGGAGGAGTTGGACTTGGAGAAGAAGCTAGTTTGGTATCGGGGTCGAGGGAGTGCTGCTGCGCCTCTCTCTGTTATGTGGCCCCCGGTTGCCGGACTAAAGATTGTTTTCTGTTGATACAAACACAAGTGTTTTTTTTTTTAAAACTTTCGATCTATTCATCAACCGGCAAGGCAGTGAAAAACACCAGAAATAACAAAAATTACATCCAGGTATGTCGACGACTACAAACACTACAACGAGCCGATTGCCCCTCCATTATTGAAGCCGGGTAAATCTTATTGTAGTATATAGTCGGAAAATCGTCGTGTTAAACCTCCACAGGAGAAACGCACCAGAAAAGAAACCGCCGCTGATAAAGAGTAACTTAGATCAGAAGGATCCAACCTGAAAACACATGGACGAAGTGGAACGAAGACCGGATCCACCAAAGACAAACATTGATCGAATCCCACGAGATCAATTGGAGACATAACTTCACATGTCCTCCAGCAATGCTATACGTCTTGCTGGAAAAGGGCTAGGCGAGGAGAACCCTATTCCATTTTCAATTAGCCACCACGGCCTCATCTATCTAAGTAGGACACAAATCCTAACAAAAAAAGAGAACAGAGCCCTCCCACCGGCAAGGATCGAAATCCACCGCGCCACCATGGCTTAAGGCCACATAGGCGAGGTAGATCGACGACGGCGCCGACATGAGGCATGCCTACCAAGATTCATCAAACAAGCTTTCGTCTGCTTTATAAATGATACGTCCATGTTGCATCAGTATTTTGTATCATAATCTACTCTTACTTACTGATATATTTCACATTTTATTACAATACTTATGATATTTTATCTTATTTTGCATGTTTTAGAATTACACGGAATTTATCTGTCGGAGTCAGGATTCTGCTGAAAAGAGCACCGTCAGGAGGGGATACCCCAGAAGCCCCAAAAATCACCAGAAAAATATAGGAATTATTTCCTCATCAAATCAGGCAGGAGGCCAGAAGACCTCGAGGAGGGGTGCCACGAGGCCACCCGGCGGCCTAGGGACGCGGCCCACCCCCTGGCCGCGCCGTGGGCCTGCCTGGCCCCTCTGGCCCACCTCCGGTGCTCCCCTTCGGTGATATACTCCCTCTTGACCTAAAAATCACGGGGACGGACTTCGCATAATTTTTCCGCCGCCTCTACGGGGCGGAAAACAGAGAGAAAGAAAAGCTCTCCGGCAGGGAGAAAACTGCCGGGGAAACTTCCCTCCGGGAGGGGGAAATCATCGCCATCGCCACCATCATCGCTCCAAGCTTCATCGGGATCATCATCTTCATCATCTCCACCGCCAGCACCATCATCCCTACCGCTCCACTTCGTTCCGCTGTAACATCTAGGGTTGTACTTGTTTAGTTTATTGGAGATACTCTCCCGGTATTGATTACCCTTCGTGGATTGATGCTATTGAGTTGTTTCGGTGAATTAACTTTATGACCAGATTGTTATTACTCATCATATCACCTTTGATCATGATCCATATGATGTCTTGTGAGTAGTTCGTTTAGTTCTTGAGGACATGGGAGAAGTCTTGTGGTTAGTAGTGGAATTATGTTGATGAGTATTTAATATTTGATATTTAAGTTGTGGTGTTATTCTTCTAGTGGTGTCATGTGAACGTCGACTACATGATACTTCACCTTTATGGGCCTAGGGGAATGCATTGTGTATTTAGTTTACCTATTGTGGGGTTGCCGGAGCGACAGAAACCTAAACCCCTGTTAGCAGATTAATGCATGAGGGAGCGTAGGATCACAGAGCTTAAAGTTGTGGTTAGAGTTATCTTAATCACTTCCTTGCAGTGCGGAAGCCTGTAAGGGGTGTAATCACGAGTGTGTATTTATCCAAGTACGGGTAGTGCACTAGCATAGGTTCACCCACACAACACTTATCAAAACATTAAATATGAGTTAACGGTATGAAGCGAAAGCACTTGACATCTCTCCCGTGTGTCCTCAGGAACGTTTGGTAATCATAAGTGAAACAACCGGCTTGTCCTTTGTGCTAAAAAGGATTGGCTGCTCTCTTTTATTTACTTGTACTTTATTTACTCGCATTTACTTTCTCGTACTTTATATCAAAAACCCTAAAAACTTGTCTGCTAGCATTTACAGTGAAACCTTGCTTGAAACCGCTTGTCAGCACCTTCTGCTCCTCGTTGGGATCGACACTCCTATTTATCGAAGATACTACGATAGATCCCCTATACTTGTGGGTCATCAAGACTATTTTCTGGCGCCGTTGCCGGGGAGTGAAGCGCTATTGGTAAGTGGAATTGGTAAGGAGAACTTTTATTGTAAGTGTGTTTTTATTACTATCTGTTGCTCTATATAATTATGGAGCCCTCTGATTTCGAAACGCTGTTTGGGACTAGTTTCATCACTTCTCTTGTTACAACAAAGGATCCCCCACCAGCTAAAAGAATTCCGTTTAAGATACCTATGAGAATTGTTGAACGTGTTATAAATAACCGCTATTCAGAGATGGAACTGTCCATCCTGCTGATCACTTGCTTTTTATACATGAATTATGCGGGTTATTTAAGATTGCAGGTATCACCACGGAACAATGTAAGAGGAAATTATTCACTATATCGCTGAAAGACGGAGCATTGGATTGGTACAGGTTATTGAAAAATGCGGATTCATTCGACTGGGAAGGAATTGTACCTCTCTTTCACTCTAAGTTTTATCCTCTACATGAAATTCATAGAGATAGAAATTATATCTATAACTTCTGGCCTCATGATGGAGAAAGTATCGCCCAAGCTTGGGGGAGGCTGAAATCACTAATACTCAAATGCCCCATTCATGAGTTCCCCAGAGATATCATTATCAATAATTTCTATGCAAGGCTTACACTCCATGACAAGGATTTACTTGATGCTTCTTCTAATGGGTCTTTCACAAGCAATAAGGAAGAAGTTAAATTGGATCTCCTTGAAAGGATCCAACGCAATACTGAAGATTGGGAAAATGATGAAGGTAGAGAATCAGGTATAAATTACGATTACGATTGCATTAAGCTCTTTGTTGAAACTGAAAGTTTTCGTAAGTTTAGTGCTAAATATGGTCTTGATTCTCAAATTGTTGTTAATTGCTGTAAGATTTTTGCTTCGTACATCAACATTCCTAAGCAGGAATGGGTGAAGTATCATGAACCATTTAAAGAGCCTGTTAAAATAACTACACCTGCTAAAGAAGTTCAAGTTCATACTGTTGATCATGTTTTACCTGAGCCTTATATTGAGAAAATGCCTTTCCCTAAGGTAAAACAACGTTCTATTGTTGCTAGTGTGGTTAATAAAAGTGAAAAGAAAATCTTTGAACCTGAAGAACAGTTAAAGATAGAACCTGCTGTAGCAATAGTTAAGGATCTTATAACTGAAAATGTAGAAGAAAGCCATATAATTATTTGTGAAGATGCTTCTAACATTGTTAAGCCATCTAAGAAGAATGTCAAGAAAATTGGAACTCCTGTCATTTCGGTTAAGATTGGTGATCATTGCTACTATGGTTTATGTGACATTGGTGCTAGTTCAAGTGCTATCCCTATGAACTTTATCAAGAAATCAAGCATGAAATTGGTCCCTGTGAACTGGAAGAAATTGATGTGGTTATTCGACTTGCTAATAGAGAAACTATCTCTCCGGTTGGTATAGTCAGAGACGTGGAAGTTCTATGTGGTAAGACTAAATACCCTGCTGATTTCTTAGTGCTTGGTTCTGCTGCAAGTAAGACTTGTCCTATTATTTTTGGTAGACCTTTCTTAAATACTTGTGGTGCTGTAATAGATTGCAAAAAGGAAAAGATCTATACTAAATTTGCTGGAGAACCTTATGAGTTCAATTTTTCCAAATTTGCTAAAAACCATCACGAAAAAGATTTACCTAATGAGGATTTTCGAGTTGAACAACTTGCTTCTGTTGCTATTGCTCCTAACAATGCTTTGCAGCAATTCATGGAAGATCATGAGAGTGAAGTTTTTATGCAGGAAAGAAAAGAAATAGATGACGTTTTTTTTCGACAACCTGCTATTCTTAAACATAATATACCTGTGGAAGAGTTGGGACCTCCTTCGCCTCCCAAAGGAGATCCTGTTTTTGAATTAAAAACTCTACCTGACACGCTTAAATATGCTTATCTTGATGAAAAGAAAATATATCATGTTATTTTTAGTTCTAAACTTTCAGGTCAAGAAGAGGAGAGATTATTGGGAATACTTAGGAAACATCGAGGTGCCATGGGTTATACTTTGGATGATCTTAAAGGGATTTCTCCTTCTATTTGTCAGCATATAATTAATCTGGAGCCCGATGCAAAGCCAGTTGTTGAGCATCAACGAAGGCTAATCCCTAAGATGAAAGAAGTGGTAAGAAGTGAGATTCTAAAACTTCTCGAAGCAGGTATAATCTATCCTATCGCTGATAGTAGATGGGTGAGTCCTGTTCATTGTGTCCCTAAAAAGGGAGGTATTACTGTTGTTGCAAATGATAACGATGAGCTTATTCCGCAAAGAACAATAGTTGGGTATATAATGTGTATTGATTTTCGAAAACTTAATAAAGCAACTAAGAAAGATCATTACCCTTTACCTTTTATTGATCAAATGTTGGAAAGGTTAGCTAAAAACTCACATTTCTGCTTTTTAGATGGATATTCTGGTTTTTGGCAAATTGCTGTTAGACATCAAGATCAGGAGAAAACCACTTTTACTTGTCCTTATGGAACTTATTGAAGGAGATATGCCCTAGAGGCACTTAATAAAGATAGTTTATTTGTCATATCTCAAATGTTCATAATATGTCTTATACCATGCTATAATTGTATTAAGCGGAAACATTAATACACGTGTGGTACGTAGACAACCAGGTCCCTAGTAGCCTATATCTAACTAGTTCATTGTGCAATCGATGATCGAGGTTTCCCGATCATGTGACGTTGGTGTCAATTGATAATGGAGTCATATCATTGGTAGAATGATGTGATGGACATACCCAATATTTGTAGGACGTAGTCATTACGCCTTTGACCGTGAGATCAACTCTTATCGCTATTCCTGGAAGATGCTTTGATTGCATCAAACGTCATTTCTTATATAGTATGACAATAACGGTGTCCCTCTCGGGTATCGGAAGGGAGTATGTTGAGATGAGGGATCAAGAGCGGGATTTGCCAATCCGCATAGCAGGATAGATACTCTGGGGCCCACTCGGTGAGATTATGTCAAATAAGCTTGCAAGCATGTGACTAGGTAACGGGGACATATTATCACGGACGAGTAGAAGATAGTGTTGTCGATAACGAGATCAAGCTAGGTATCATGATATCTATGAACGAGTCTCGGACACGCTAAGTATCGCCAGGCAAAAGGTTTAAGACTCGACATCTAGGTTCGAACGATAAAGTTATTCGTTATCTCACAGGGATTAATTCTAGGTATCCAAGGTCCACGAATTAATCATTAATCGGAGAGCGTGTCTCGATTATGTCTGGCGAGATCTCGAACCGCTAGGGTAACACACTTAAGAGAGGATGACATTTATAATAGATTGGAA
This sequence comes from Poa pratensis, assembly GCA_947311845.1. NCBI lineage: Eukaryota > Viridiplantae > Streptophyta > Magnoliopsida > Poales > Poaceae > Poa > Poa pratensis. The sequence goes on along the minus strand of CAMZMU010000047.1, from coordinate 53,274,521 downwards.
ATAGAAGAGAAAATAAAAGAGAGCACCGGAAATGTTCCAGGAGAGTTCCGATGGAGATCGGAGAGCGACGAAATAGTTTTCGGAGCTGGAATTAATTAGATAAAATGTATTTGATATTAATTAGTTGAATTAATGATTAAATATATTTTTTATTTAATTAAATTCGAATTTTAAAGGCTGTTTTTCATAAATGGGCCTTAGAGGCCCATTAGGGGAAAAACCCCAAAAAGAAAAAAGAAAAAAGATGGGGGAGGGCCAGCCGGCCTAGGTGGGCCAAATGGATCCCACCTAGGGCCGGCTGCCTCCTTGGCCGGCTAGGCCATGTGGGGTTTAGTCCCACATGGCTTAGCCAAGGGAGATGGTCTCCCTCCTCCACCTATATATATATGGGTGCCCCTTACCTTTGAAAGACGCACCAATTTCTCTCTCTCTCCCGTTTAGTCGTGACTCCGCAATTGGGGTCGTGCACGGGTTGAGTGTTTCTCCACCATACGCACACCGCCGTGCTGCTGGTTTTCCGGTCCAAGTCTTCCGCTGCTCGTCCCTGGATCGGAGCCCGGAGGTCGTCATCTTCACCGTATGTGTGCGACTCCCTGCGAGGCACCACATTTGGTGTGCTAGGAGGTGTTCATCTCCACCACCATGAGGTCGGTGTCACCATCGTCATCGCCGTCTTCGTCGCGCCAAGATCTTCGCGACCTCGAGGTCGGCTACGTCGTCTACTTCGACAACGCTTGTTGCGGGAGCGTAATCCCCGCTATCGGTCTACGAGGGTACGTATATCGATCTTCTGTGTATTACTATATCTGCATAGTATAGATCCTGGCTAGTTTAAGGTTATCGTTGTTAGGAAATTTTTTGTTTTCTGCCTACGATCCCCTTCAGTGGTATCAGAGCCGATCTATGCGTAGATATAGCTGTACGCTTTTAGAACCCGTGTTTATCACGGGGGCATCGTTCTTTTATTTGCTACCCTCAAGCGTGCACTTGCATTTCCGGCAGCATTGAGTTAATGAAGCGGCCCGGACCGACTTTACGCGTACGCTTACGCGAGACTTGTTCCACAACTGACATACGGCTTGTACCGTATATGTGGTTGGCGGGTGTCTGTCTCTCTCTCTTTAGTTGGCTTTGAATTTTCAATGGAGGGCCCGAAAGGGATACATAAATAGCGACTATTTGATCGTTGTTGTGGTCATAGGTTCGTAGGTATGAATCGGTTCTATTTACGAAAGCCCCAAGCCACGTAAAATATGCAAAAGATAAAATAGAAAGCGTCTAACTTTATTTTGCAGGGGCAACGTGATATGGTCAAGGTAGGTTTGATAAAAAAATTATAAACTGTGGGCGCGAAGGAGACCATCGGCGCAAGGACCATATCACGTAGCATTACATATTGATGTTATGTTATTGTATGCATCTTATATTGTGTGTATATATATAGTTATATATTAGTTACACGGCGGTAGTAATATAAGATGATCCCTCCAAAATACCATTAGTGTTCTTCCTTTGGCGTGCACCACCAAGAAAGTTCTACGTTATGAGGCAGGCCGTGACGATCGGGTGTCAGACATATCGTCGTTCGCATACGGTGGGTGTAAGACATGTTTGCACAAGCGTATACGCTGAAGGTCATTATGGCGAGCCTAGCATGTACATACATGGCCTCGGAACACGGTGACCGAAAGGTTAAGCATGAGTCACAGAGTTGTTGTGATTGACATGTCGATGTCCACCATTGAAGTTATGTTGCCGGCTCTGACGATGAGGGGTTGCATAATGGATGAGGATCGTGTAATCACTAAAACGATTCGAGGGATATTCGTTTTGAGTGGGAGTTCTGGTAGTTTTATTTTATTAAAACTTGAACCCATATTTTATTATGAACAAAGTCTTTATGTTTTGCAAAAACCTTTGTAGATATTAACCAATGTAATAGCCTTCTTTAAAAATTAGGCGCATTCCTGCGATTGAGAAACTTAAAAGATTGGGTCCAAACTTCATAGTTTTATATGGTAGCTTGAGGATACTCCTTGTTTAAACCGTTAGCTCTTTGTGATACAATACCCGCTAGGAGATAAACCCGGAGATTCCGCTAGCAAAAGGATAATTTGGATTATCAAGTTTTGTGCGGATAATATCATCATAGTCCAGTGTATGCTATGATCTCTACCATAGAAAATTAACTGTGGGTGTGAGTTGACAGATTGCGAACATATGAGATGGTCGCTAAACTCTAAGTGCACCGCAAGTTGGGTTGATAAAGTTTATCAGTACTTTAACTATTTTCTTCTCAACCAAGATGGAAGAGAACACTCGCATTAAAGGAGCACGTGGCAGTCATACTTGATGACATTAGTCATACTCGATGACATTGGTCATATTGATGACATTGAGACGCCTTGCTCAACTCGATCACTGGATGACAAACAATGTTGCCAGGTGCAAATAGTTTGTCATAGACTATATCATACAAGGGGAATCGTTCACCTTAATGAGTTCTTGATTGCATTGAAGAATCAAGTAGATGAAACAGATCGCCGGGAAGTCATCAATGATGATGGTGTGTATATGATATACACATTATGAATGTTTTTGCCTAAGCAAGTACTCGCAGTAGTGACTAAGTTTGATACTAGTCATGTTTTATGAAAACTAGATTTTCTGCCTGAGTAACTTGGAAGGATGAGGAGACAATGTGTGTTGATGATGGCATGCAATATGATTGTGATGGCCATAGACACTCTCCCTCTACATCTACCATTTGAATAAATTCTTTTGTGATCGCCTGTTAGTATGATCGTTATAAGTGTGTCTCCTCTAGCGAGACGATTGTTCATACATGTTAGTGACAAAATCGTTGTCCTATATTTATGAAGTAATGATCATACACCGAGTTGAATTTAGATGGTATAAGCTCCCACATTCATAACATTAATGCCGAAGGATACAAACTTAATAAAGACACCACATTTATGTGGCACTCACGTTTTGAATCATGTCAAAGTTATAAGCATAAGGAAGCTCCATTTCGATGGATATACGAGTCTTTTGATTACGATCTTCTGACATTGCAAGATAACTAAGACACCGTTTTCAGGAAACGGGCATATAACTTATTGAAAGATCATACATAATTGATGTGTGTGGATCAATGAAGTATTTCAATGTGTAGTGGAAATCATTATTTAGTAAACTTTACCAAGGATTGATTTAAGTAGATGTATGGGCATCCGCTTAATGAAATGCTGGTCTTAATAGTTTGATAAATTCAAATGAAGTTCAGAAGTAAAGTAGGAAAATAAACTTAACAAGATAATCAATTTCCTACGATACAGATCGAGGAAACAAGGATTTGAGTTATGAGTTGGCATGTCATTGAAAGACTTGTGAAAAGAGTTTCACAAATTACGCCGTATGGAACACCACAATGTTATGGTGTGTTAGGATGTCGTAATCACACGCTATTGGATTGTGTGTGATCAATAAAATCTCTTATCGATTTTTGTGATCATTGGAGTCATATGGTAGAAACATAACATTCACGCTAGATAATAGGGAAACCATCTAATCCGTGGAGGCAATACCATATGAGTGATGGCATGGCTTTTAGCCTAGATTGTCATTTCAGTAACTTAGTGTTTCGATATGATCAAACCTAAAATGGATAAATCTTTGTAGTGTACCGTACCTAAAGAATTAGTTGGGTACATGTCTCACGACATAGGCAAAATCGTTGCCAGAATATACCTTGCAAAGAAATAGTTTCTTGTCCAAGGGTATAAGTGGGAAAGAAAGTAGAGCAAGACGAAGTTAATGAACTTTCTCTCCAGACATCAGAGTGGCGCAACGGAAAGTGTTTCCGGTGTCGTCCTCCTTAATTGGAAGGAAAATGATGATAAAGATCATGATGCTCTGAGCTCATACTAAGACCGTAGGCGTACGAGGTTGTGTTCCGCAATGTGTGGTACGACAATCTTGTTATGAAGGTCATGTTAATGGAACATGACAAACCTACGAACTACGAAGAAGAGATGGTAGACCGAAGTCCGAGAAATGGCTATGAGCCATATATGATCCGAGATAAAATCCATATACGATTACCAAGTAAAGACTTGGGGAGATCTTCTTGATGGCATCTAGGCCGTTTATAGAATATGGAATTTTATGAGAGAATAGACATTGATAAGGATCGATTTGTCGCAAAACAGTTTCGACAGATTCAAAAGTTGACCACAACGAGATTTTGTCTCAAGTGGCGAAGCCTAAATCTATTCGGGGTCGTTTAGCAATTACTATAATTTCAAATTGAGAAATTGATAGATGGATAAGGAAACCATGTTTATTAATGGTATCATTAAGAAAGAGTTGTAATTAGTACAATGAAATGGTTTGGTGATCCTAAGGATGCTAAACATGTATGCAAACTTCAGCTGTCCATTCATGGGCTGAAGCAAGCATATCGGAGCTGGAATCTTCACTTTGATAATGTGATCAAAGGATTTTGGAGTCGTCCAAAATAGTTGAAGAAACCTGCATTTACAAAGAAGTGAGTGGGAGCTAAGTAGCTTTCTTGATCTTATATGTGAATGGCATATTTGAGTGGGAGCTAAAAGAAATTCCCTGGTTTTATACGGATGGCGTATTTAAGTGGGAGCTAAGTGTCATTCCTGATTTTATATGTAATGACATATTGAGAATGATACAGATCCTCTAGTGAAGTATAAAGGATTATTTAAGTAATTAAATTTTCTATGAATGAAGTTAGGAGTACTAGGCATCATGTCTATAATTGTATAGATAAAAGGGGCTTAATAACATTAGGTCGGAATATTTTCCTAGGTTAAGATTATGAATTGTATCAGAATAGAACAAGCGAAGAAAAGATTCTTGCTTGTATAACTAGGTAAAATATTAAGCTTATCTTGATGTTTCAGCGATAGCTAATGAAAGAAAAGGATGTTCGACATCCCCTATGCCTCAGCCATAGGTTCTATCAGACTGAAAGCTCGACTTGGTGTGACCCAAGTTCTTGGTTGAAGAACAGGTTCTAGGGCGATCCTTGGATGGATCAATGAACAAATGTTAAGTATATTCTTCAGTGTCTGTGAGAACTGAAGATATGTTTTCTGGTATAGGGTAAGAGTGAAAAGACAACTTGCCGTAAAACGGTTATGATGATGCAAGTTATGACACTGACCCATACGACTAGAAATCTCATATAGGAGATGTCCTTTGTTTTGAAGAAAGACATGGTTAGCTTGCGAAGTCGCATATGAATGCACTGTCGCATAATCTACACAGGTATAGGAATATATGGCAACTTCAGAAGTAGTAAGTGTGATTGGACTGAGCGGTTTTCCAAGCATGTGTGGTTCCCCTTAATAGATCTCTTAGACTTTGAAGGCCCATGCTACGCGAAGGTTCGAGTCTTACTCCATCGACTAAGATATATTTCACCGTTATCATATGATACGGGATGATGTTAAATGAGTTGACATAGAAGTGTTCCAAAGCACATACAGATCTCAATGTGAGAGATCCGTTGACTAAACTTCCTCTTCCACGAGACAAGCATGCACCAAGATGCTATCGGTGCTAAGCTTTTACCAATGTTGTAAACTAGATTAAGTGTTACTCTAGTGCAAGTGGGAGACTGAAGGAGATATGCCCTAGAGGCACTTAATAAAGATAGTTTATTTGTCATATCTCAAATGTTCATAATATGTCTTATACCATGCTATAACTGTATTAAGCGGAAACATTAATACACGTGTGGTACGTAGACAACCAGGTCCATAGTAGCCTCTATCTAACTAGTTCATTGTGCAATCGATGATCGAGGTTTCCCGATCATGTGACGTTGGTGTCAATTGACAATGGAGTCATATCATTGGTAGAATGATGTGATGGACATACCCAATATTTGTAGGACGTAGTCATTACGCCTTTGACCGTGAGATCAACTCTTATCGCTATTCCTGGAAGATGCTTTGATTGCATCAAACGTCATTTCTTATATAGTATGACAATAACGGTGTCCCTCTCGGGTATCGGAAGGGAGTATGTTGAGATGAGGGATCAAGAGCGGGATTTGCCAATCCGCATAGCAGGATAGATACTCTGGGGCCTACTCGGTGAGATTATGTCAAATAAGCTTGCAAGCATCTGACTAAGTCACGGGGACATATTATCACGGACGAGTACAAGATAGTGTTGTCGATAACGAGATCAAGCTAGGTATCATGATATCTATGAACGAGTCTCGGACACGCTAAGTATCGCCAGGCAAAAGGTTTAAGACTCGACGTCTAGGTTCGAACGATAAAGTTATTCGTTATCTCACAGGGATTAATTCTGGGTATCCAAGGTCCACGAATTAATCATTAATCGGAGAGCGTGCCTCGATTATGTCTGGCGAGATCTCGAACCGCTAGGGTAACACACTTAAGGGAGGATGACATTTATAATAGATTGGAAATAGAAGAGAAAATAAAAGAGAGCACCGGAAATGTTCCGGGAGAGTTCCGATAGAGATCGGAGAGCGACGAAATAGTTTTCGGAGCTGGAATTAATTAGATAAAATGTATTTGATATTAATTAGTTGAGTTAATGATTAAATATATTTTTATTTAATTAAATTCAAATTTTAAAGGCTGTTTTTCATAAATGGGCCTTAGAGGCCCATTAGGGGAAAAACCCCAAAAAGAAAAAAAGAAAAAAAAGAAGGGGGAGGGCCAGCCGGCCTAGGTGGGCCAAATGGAGCCCACCTAGGGGCCTGCTGCCTCCTTGGCCGGCTAGGCCATGTGGGGTTTAGTCCCACATGGCTTAGCCAAGGGAGATGGTCTCCCTCCTCCACCTATATATATGTGTGCCCCTTGCCTTTGAAAGACGCACCAATTTCTCTCTCTCTCCCGTTTAGTCGTGACTCCGCAAGTGGGGTCGTGCAAGGGTTGAGTGTTTCTCCACCATACGTACACCGCCGTGCTGCTGGTTTTCCGGTCCAAGTCTTCCGCTGCTCGTAAGGCTGCGCACGGTTAACCGAAAACCGAGAAACCGAACTGAAAAACCGAAACCGAACCGAAATTGTGGTTATTTGGTTTCCGGTTAAGGTTACGGTTAGTAAAATAGCTAACCATATGCCTTGCGGTTAATACGGTTAATAACCAAAAACCGAATGGTTAACCAAAAAACCGAAATGCCTATTAACTTTTATTAATTTGCTACTTTTATTGACTTTTATTAACTTTACGGGTTACTTGTAGCATGTGATTTGCTACTTGTATAAACTTTTATTAACTTTATGGGTTATTTGGTTACTTTGGATCATATGCCTATTAATTTTATAGTCTATTCCGTTATTTTGTAATATATGGCCACAAAAAGAAATTGTCATTTTAAAATTCGCGTCAACTTAGGTTAATTTGGTTATTACCGAAACCGAACCGAAATTAAATGGTTATTACCGAAACCGAACCGTATTCTCGTACAAAACCGTATTTACCGAAGTATTGAAACCGTATAAATAAAAAAACCGTATAAACCGAACCGAATTAACCATATTAACCGAACGCGCAGCCGGAGCTGCTCGTCCCTGGATCGGAGCCCGGAGGTCGTCATCTTCACCGTATGTGTGCGACTCCCTGCGAGGCACCACATTTGGGGTGCTAGGAGGTGTTCATCTCCACCACCATGAGGTCGGTGTCACCATCGTCATCGCCGTCTTTGTCGCGCCAAGATCTTCGCGACCTCGAGGTCGGCTACGTCGTCTACTTCGACAACGCTTGTTGCGGGAGCGTAATCCCCGCTATCGGTCTACGAGGGTACGTATATCGATCTTCTGCGTATTACTATATCTGCATAGTATAGATCCTGGCTAGTTTAAGGTTATCGTTGTTAGGAAAAAATTTGTTTTCTGCCTACGATCCCCTTCACTTATGCTTATAGACGCATGCCTTTTGGTTTATGTAATGCTCCTACCACTTTTCAGAGATGCATGTCTGCTATATTCCATGACTTTTGTGAGCAAATTGTGGAAGTCTTCATGGACGATTTCTCCGTCTATGGAACTTCTTTTGACAACTGTTTGCACAACCTTGATAAAGTTTTGAAGAGATGTGAAGAAACAAACCTTGTTCTTAATTGGGAGAAATGCCATTTTATGGTAAATGAAGGAATCGTTCTTGGACATAAAGTTTCCGAGAGAGGTATTGAAGTCGATAGAGCAAAGGTTGAGGCAATTGAGAAATTACCTTGCCCAAGGATGTGAAAGGTATTCGTAGTATTCTTGGTCATGCGGGTTTCTAGAGGAGATTTATTAAAGATTTTTCTAAAATTTCGAAACCACTTACTAATCTTCTTCAAAAAGATGTTCCATTTATTTTTGATGATGATTGTAAAGAAACTTTCAAAATTCTGAAAAAGGCTTTAACCACTGCTCCTGTTGTTCAACCACCTGATTGGAATCTACCTTTTGAAATTATGTGTGATGCTAGTGATTATGCTGTAGGAGCTGTTCTTGGACAGCGTGTTGATAATAAACTGAATATTATTCATTATGCTCGTAAAACTATTGATAATGCTCAAAAGAATTATGCTACTGAAAAAGAATTTTAGCTGTGGTGTTTTCTTGTGATAAGTTTAGACCTTACATTGTTGATTCAAGGGTGACTATACATACTGATCATGCTGCTATTAAACACCTTATGAATAAGAAAGATGCAAAGCCTAGACTTATTAGATGGGTTCTGTCGCAGCAGTGGAACACGGGGTTCCCCTAGTGCTGCCAAAGTGGGTCCACCCCATGTGGGCCCAAGATGAAGATGGACAAGACCAAGACTCAAGTCAAGCTGGCGGGTTCACCGTCAGGACAAGCAAGGCCTACGTCGACAAAGGGCTCCGGTCCTGGGGGCCTGCCGGGTCCCCGAACCAAGCAAGAAGGCAAGGAAGGACCCGAGAGCCCGAGTTCCCGGCAGGAGGCCAGGCTCCCTCTCGGGTACTTCCCCACGTCCTGTGGATAAGCTCTCCACCTCACGCTAGACCTCAGAAGACTTGGGAAGCAAGGCGAAGGCAGCGCGGGCGGAAGCACAGCCCGTGGTGGTGTCAGCCCTGTCCACCCCAAGGCGGACGCTCCCACCTAACCCAAAGGAGACGCTAGGCTGAGGAGAGGCCACGTCTCCCCCTAAACTAGATGAGGAGGGTCCTTCACCCGAAGGTCCCTCGTGCCCCTCACGTGACCCTGTGGCAACCCCTTAGCCTATAAAAGGAGGACCAAGGCACGGAGGAGGAAAGGGGAACAAGGCACAAGTCCAACCAGAGCAAGACTAGACTAGGGCTGCGAAGGTAGAGGGAAGGTGATCTCCTCCGGGTCAGGATCTGTCCTTCTTCTACCTCCAGCCAAAACCCTTCCGGGTACCCCATCCGGGAGGTTCCATTGTAAGCCACACTATGAAGAACCCATCAATCCAGACATGCAGGAGTAGGGCTTTTAGCCTCCGGGCGGCCTGAACCTGGGTAGCTCCTTGTGTCCCTTTGGTTGCATGCTTTGATCGTGGAGAGGAGAGCTTGATCTAGACTCCGCCCGAGAAGACGATTCTCAGCCTCCTTCGCGCCCCGTGCCGAACCTAAAAGGGGGTATCCTATACTCCCGGTGTCCGTGCATCGAGACACGACATCTGGCGCGCCAGGTAGGGGGCGCAAGCGCTGGTTTCATCTTCATCAAGTTCATCGGCAAGTTCTTCGTCAAGCATGCCGCCGAAGAAGAAGGGAGACCTGCGGCGTCCAAGCCGGTTCTCCCTCACGCACTCAAGCTTCAGCTGAACGTCGTGCTGCTGGCGCGGCGGAGCGTCTCTCCGTCCCCGCCTCCCATGGAGAGGGTGGCGCCGGACGAAGTGGACGGTCGCGACAAGGACAACGGCCCTGGCGGAGCGGCGGCTCCAAAGGGCACCACCATGCCTCCTCCTCGCTCGGGGAGAAGAGCGTCTGCAACGGCGGCAAGGAGCCCACCGCTGGAGGAGGGAACCACGGCGTTCGCCCCAGCGGGGATCCACGAGCATCCAAGAGCAAGACCTCCGCGCACTCGCCTTCGGACGCAAGCTCGCCATGATGCTCTAGTCGCTGCCAAGGCCCTGATGCAGTTCCCTCCAAGCAGCGGCGATCCCAAGGTCTACCAAGAATGGAGGACTCGCGTCGAGAGGCTCCTCGACTTCGCCGATGGTGGTCCGTGGGTCGAACCCACTCAAGCTCCCACCGTCGACGATCCCGGAGCAGCACAAGACAAGACACGTGATCCGCGAGGCCAGCCTCGTGGTGAACGTCAAGCCAAGACGGCGCCTCCTCGCACCGCGCCACCGATGGCTGATCGGCTAAACCGCGATCACGGCGAGGCCATCTCCATCGGGTCGTCTACCTCGCGCAACCCAGATCTTCGTGACGAGCTCAACAGCCGTCAGAACGAGGATATGCGCACCCGCATCGAGCGTCGCCGAGAACGTCACCGCCGGGAAGATCGGGGCATCGACCTCGCCGAAGGCTGCCTCGCCCTCGCCCCCGAGTTCCGCCACTTCAACTGGCCCAAGAAATTCAAGATCGACGTTCTCCGCTACGACGGCACCACGAACCCCCGGGACTTTCTGCAGATCTACTCTCTTGCTGCGATGGTTGCCGGGGCCGACGAGGTCATGATGGCCAACTGGTTCCCGTTGGCCCTGAAGGGAGATGCCCAGACTTGGCTTCTCAACCTTCCCAAGTGCTCCATCCGTTCCTGGCGGGCACTGAAGGAGCAGTTTCTGGGGGCTTTCCAAGGCGGGTACGAGCGCCCGGGGGCTCCCAGTGATCTCCACGACTTCAAGCAGCTGCCGGGTGAAACTCTCCGCAAGTTCATCCAGCGCTTCACCCAGAAGATGAACACCATCCCGTGCATCAAGGAGGAGTTGGTGATCCAGTCCTTCCACGCCAACGTCCGCAACCCCAAGATGCGCGAGAAGCTGAGCATCCATCGCGTCGAGTCTGCTCGTAAGCTCTGGGAGCTTGCAGATCGGTGCGCTCGAGCTGAAGAAGGAGCCAAGTTCCCCGGGGAGGATGAACCCGAGGACAAGGCCGCTCCAGCCAAGAACAAGAAGCGGGACCCTGGACCCGACAAGCGGATCTTCGTCACCGAGCCTCTTCCGAAGAAGACCAAGCCCGCGCCGACTTCCGAGGAAGAAGGTGATCCCTGGTGCCACATCCATCCAGAAGGCAACCACTTGCTCAAGGACTGCCGCATGCTCAAGAACCTCGCCATCCGGGAGCAACGCCGAGCTGATGGGGTCAGTCAAGACGGTTGCTACAACTGCGGCACTGCCGGGCACATCGCTCGTGACTGTCCCACGGGTCGCCAAGGCGGAGGCGGCCGTGGATGGAACCGAGGCGGTGGCCGCGGGGGCCGTGGAGGAGGACGCGGCGGTCAAGGTGGTCGCGGGTACAACACTCCGGAGGCCGCCCACGGCGGCAACGGGGAAGCTCCGGCTCCCCAAGGAGGCAACGGCGGCAAGTATCAAGAAGTCACTGGAGTTGTCGGGTGCATCCACGGAGGGTCTTCTCTGCCTCCCTCCAACGGCGCCTGCAAGAGACTTGTCCGGGAGCTGAACGCGGTTGCTTCTGCTCCGTCCAAGCCCCTGGACTGGTCCAGTCAAGTCATCACCTTCGACCCAGAAGACCACCCTGCAACACTGCCGGGGTCGGGACCCTGCCGCTGATCGTGTCGCCCGTCATCCACAACTACAAGGTCACCAAGATGCTGGTCGACGGAGGCTCCAGCCTCAACTTGCTGACGGCGAAGGTCCTGGCTATCCTTCAAATTCCCCTGTCTCGCCTGCAAGACACCGGGTGTTCCAAGGCGTGAACGGAAGTGTTACTCGACCCCTCGGGAAGATCACCCTTCCGGTCACCTTCGGCGACTCCAAGAACTTCCGCACCGAGGAAATCGTCTTCGACATCGCCGACACTCCGCTACCGTACAACGGCATACTTGGCAGACCTGCTCTGGCCAAGTTCATGGCCGTCTCCCACTTCGCCTACAACATGCTGAAGATTCCGGCGCCGTGGGGCGTGATCAAGGTCAAGGCCGACATCGACGATGCTATCTACTGCGTTCACCAGCTGAACCAGACGGTGGCAATCATGGCGGATGTCCCTCAAGGTGTACAGGAGGATGATGATGGGGCTCTCCCCGGGGGCGAAGGGCACCCTGGGGGCTCCACATCTACTCCCCCCAAGAAGGCGCCATTCCATGGCGATCCGCAGCTGACCAAGAAGGTGGCGCTAACCAGCGACGGAGTTCGCTCCATCACCATCGGCGCCCGCCTCACCGACAAATAGGAAAGCGCGCTCGTCGCCTTCCTTCGGGAAAACTCTGACGTCTTCGCGTGGGAGGCGTCAGGTTTACCCGGCGTTCCAAGGGAGGTGATCGAGCACAAACTGGCGGTCAATCCGGGGGCTCGCCCCGTGAAGCAGGTTCTCCGGAACCAAAGCAAGGAAAAGCTGGAATTCATCATCGCCGAGGTGGACAAGTTGATAGAAGCTGGTGTCATCCGGTCGGTTCCCCACCCAAGCTGGGTGGCCAACCCCGTGGTGGTACCGAAGCCCATGACCTTCAAGTGGAGACTCTGCATCGACTTCACAGACCTGAATAAGGCCTGTCCCAAGGACCCTTTCCCCCTGCCGCGGATCGACATGATCGTGGACTCCACGGCCGGGTGCGAGCTGCTGTGTTTCTTGGACGCCTTCTCCGGGTACCACCAGATCATGATGTCGCTCGAGGACCAAGAGAAGACGGCCTTCATCACTCCCAAGGGCTGCTACTGCTACACCCGGATGCCTTTTGGCCTCCGGAACGCCGGCGCTACCTTCCAGCGCGCAATGCAAGCATGCCTTGGGCCGCAGCTGGGCCGCAACGTTGAAGCGTACATCGACGACATCGTGGTCAAGACCCGGTACAAGGACTCCCTCATCCAAGACCTGCACGAGACCTTCGAGAACCTCCGCCGGGTCAACTTCAAGCTCAACCCCGACAAGTGCGTGTTCGGGGTCCCCTCCGGCAAGCTGCTGGGTTTCCTGGTCTCTCACCGAGGGATCGAGGCGAATCCGGACAAAATCAAGGCAATCGAGCGCATGGAGGCGCCCCGGCGGGTCAAGGACGTACAGCGCCTCAACGGGTGCATCACTGCACTCGGGCGCTTCATCTCAAGGCTTGGGGAGCGGGCCTTACCGTTCTTCAGGCTGCTCAAGAAGTCAGGCCCCGTGGAGTGGACCTCCGAGGCCGAGGAAGCCCTGCAGTCCCTTAAGCGCTACCTCGCCTCGCCACCAATCCTCGTGGCACCAGAAGAAAGGAGCCCCTACTACTGTACATTGCTGCCACCAACCAGGTGATCAGCGCTGTGCTTGTGGTAGAGCGTGACGCTCCTCCGAAGAAGTCAAGCAAGATCAAGGGCAAGCGACCCGGGAACTCTCTCCCGGGACAACCATGCAAGAAAAGGCTGCCGGGTGACCAGGGGTCTCGATCCTGACGTCACTGCAACCTTACCAGACGGTGCGGAGCCCGTCGGGAATGGAGAATCTCCCTCCGACGAGACTTCGCCGGGGGCTACCTCGTCCCCACCCCAAGACGTCGACGTGGAGGAAGCCGAGCCCTCTCAGGACTCGGCGACCCGCAAGGTGCAGCACCCGGTCTACTTCGTCAGCGCAGTGCTGCGCGACGCCCGGGAGCGGTACCCCATGATGCAGAAGCTGCTGCTGGCAATCCTCATTGCCTCCCGCAAGATGAGGCCGTACTTCCAAAGCCATCCCATCACGGTGGTATCCAAGTACAACCTAAGAAGCCCCCTGGAGAACCCACTTGCCACTGGTCGCATATCATGGTGGGCCATGGAGCTTCAAGGTTTCGGTCTCAAGTTCGAGCACACGGACAACATCAAGAGTCAGGCGCTGGCGGACTTCACGGCCGAGTGGACCGAGACGGCGTTCGACGACCCGGAAGAGGAAACCTGCCTCCCCGGGAAGGAAGATCCTAGCGCCTGGACCATGCACTTCGACGGCTCCTACACCAAGGGGAAAGGAGGTGCTGGGGTTGTCCTAACCTCACCAACCGGGGACCGGCTGAAGTACGTCGTCCAGATGCACTACCAAGGGAACATCTCCAACAACACGGCGGAGTACGAGGGCCTGCTCGCAGGACTTCGTGCTGCCATCGGCCTCGGCATCAACAAGATCGTCGTCAAGGGTGACTCTCAGTTAGTCATCAAACAAGTGAACAAGGAGTACGCGTGCCCTCAGATGGCACCATACGTTGAGAGGTCTGGAAGCTGCAGCGGCGCTTCGACAACTTCCGGGCTGTGTACGTCCCACGGGGAGAAAACACGGCCGCGGATGAGCTATCGCAGGTGGCGTCCAAGCAAGAACCAGTGCCTCCCGGGATCTACATCGAGGTCCTCAGGCGACCTTCGATCCACCCGAGAGGCTCGCGGCAAGATCTGCGCCGGGGGCTGGCGACCCTTCTACCTCGACAACACGGGTAGCCAGCCCAGAAGCTCAAGACCCGGCAGCCCCTCTGCGGAGGAAGCTATGCTTTCTTTCCGTCGGATGGTGCTACCGGTGGAAGGAACCCACCCACCCTGGGCCCGGGACATCGTCAAGTACATCATGGAGCACGCCCTCCCGGAGGATGATCACGACGCCGAGCGGGTGGCTCGTCAAGCCAAGCTCTACGTCATGATCGACGGCGAGCTCTACCGGCGACGGGACAACGGAGTCAAGCTCCGCTGCATCCTCAAGAACAAGGCCAAGTACTGCTAGGGACATCCACGAGGGCACATGTTCAAGTCATGTGGCATCAAGATCACTGGCGGGTAAAGTTTTCGTCACGGGTTCTACTGGCCAACAGTCCTCAGTGATGCGAGCAGCTAGTCAAGACCTGTGAAGCCTGCCAGTACTATGCGAAGAACATACATCAGCCGGCGCAAGCTCTGCAGCCAATTCCAATCTCCTGGCCGTTCGCGGTCTGGGGGCTGGACATCGTGGGAAAGATACCGAAGTCTGTCGGGGGCCATGAATACCTTTTCGTGGCCATCGACAAGTTCACAAAGTGGGTGGAAGTGATGCCAGTACCAAGACAGACAGCTCAAGCAGCCATCAAGTTCATTGAAGGGATCGTGTACCGCTTCGGAGTACCCAACAGAATCATAACGGACAATGGCTCTCAGTTCACAAGCCGATCCTTCCTCAACTTCTGTGAAGAGCTGGGAATCAAGGTGTGTTTTGCCTCGGTGTCCTACCCAAGGTGCAATGGGCAAGTGGAGCGAGCCAATGCGGAGGTCCTAAAGGGTTTGAAGACCAAGGCCTTTGACAAGTTAGAAGACAAGGGCAAGAACTGGATTGAGCATCTACCAAGTGTCTTGTGGTCCCTCAGAACCACACCAAGCAGAGCCACTCAAGAAACACCATTCTTCCTTGTCTATGGAGCGAAGCCGTCTTGCCAACAGAGCTCAGGCATGGATCCCCCCGGGTACTTGCCTATGATGAAGACGCACAAGCTGAGAGGAGGATTGATGACATCAACTTCCTGGAAGAGGTGCGGTGTCGAGCTTCTTACGATCTGCTCGATACCAGCAAGGGCTCCGCCGCTATCATGATCGCCATATCCGTTCACGGGTACTGGAACCCGGAGACCTGGTTCTCCGCAAGAAGCAGAAGCTTGATAACATGAACAAGTGTCGTCCAAGTGGGAAGGACCTTATCGGGTGACGCATACCCTGAGACCCGGAGCTGTTTATCTGGAGGACGAGAAAGGCAGGCCGGAGGGCAACGCCTGGAACATCGAGAATCTCCGGAAATTCTACCCCTGAATACGAACATGAATCGCAGATAGTTCGAGTCAACTAAGCACGCCCAAGGGGCTAGTGTTCTGTATAAGGGTGTAAGAATCGTCGCCAAGGAATAAAAGATAAGTTTTTCAATTCCGTGAGCCTCTCTTGTTGTCGTGAAGTGTGTTATCCGTAACAACCCCCAAGCAGGGGGCTGACATGGTGCCGGTGGCTGACAGGTCGAGCGCGAGTAGCCTATCAGTAGGCGCTGCCACCTGATCGTGCCGTACTGCCGCGGTAAGAAGTGGAACGGGCAGTGCTGTGTTTTAAAGAACCTAAACACAGAAATGCACATTCAACTTTGCTTGCGGGTTGCTCCGGATGAAACACTTTCACGACATGTAAGGGAGGGTCCATTCTTTTCCTACTGAAAGTGTGTTATGTGTAGCGCCTCTCCCGGGACAGGAATGGATGCTGAAGAGCGGCTCAGGAGCTGGATACCCGGGAAGGACAGAGCAGATCAAGAGCACGGCAAAAACCAGCTAAGTCTTTGCATGTGCATCTTGCATTCTAGGCATAATATCTCGCTCGGAGTCAATATACCACCAACCTGCGCATGCTTGACAGTTGATGAGAACCTTTGCGGGGGTAATGCGTCCTCCCCGGCGAACGGTCAGATTTCCCTTCTGGCCTAGTACCCGTGGCTGTGGAGTGGACTCCCGGAAGGCATAGTGCTCTTAGGGGTGCTGCTACCGGTACAGGCGGTTAGAGTACTTGTCACCTAAGAGATCTCCTCAGAAAACTTGACGGCGCGTTAGTGCAAGGGAGGTTTGGGAAATGACCCCGGGAGTTGAGCCCTAGGATTGCATTCATCTGAACTTACATTCTGAATTTACAATTCTGATTACATTCAGTCGAAGCTTTCCTGGATACATATCTAGCCTATGCTACTAAGGCCAGCTCAGAGCTCCTGGCTGCGCAGATCTGTCTTCTGTTTTATTGCCTGCCGGGTGAACTCCGGACTCCCGGGGACGCCTGGGATGAAGGAGGGCATTCGCGCAGGATCTTCAGGGGTCCCACGGGCCGGGGAACTTCCGGGCAAACCCCGGCACATGCTGGCTGCAGAGGAGGTGCACGTGGTCCACGAACTTATCCATGATGTCTTCCTCATCCTGTACGAAGGAAAGATCGAGTCAAGGCGCAGGATCTTCCCAAGGGTCGTATTGCCAGAACCAAGGCAACCTTACCTTGAAGACATCGTCAAGGTCGCAGAGGAGACGGTCAATCTCTGATTGCCTGCGGCCTCCTTCCACAGCTCCATCTTGATGGTGTCCTTCCGGGTCGCCAGCGCCACCGACGCTTCCATGGCAGCAGAACCGGCGATGTTCCCCACCGCGGGGAAAACCAAGGAGACCCGAGGGCGGGAACGACCTCGTCCTTTCCGGTGATTCGGGCTCCGCCCTCGCTGGGTGCCTCCGCCGTCGGTCGACAGACAAGGCCATCTCTGCTTCGCCAGACATTGTTCTGCGGGGCGTGGAGAGGCAAAGGAAGAAGAGGAGCGGAGCAAGGCGAGAAGATGTGTCAAGGGAGTTGGAGTCTGGAGGGTCTTTTATAGGCCTCCCACGCTCCACCTACCCCTTGGCGCTACGGCTGCTGCAGTAATGGGAGCGCGTTTTGCAAAAAACTCGTTCTCATTCACACGGAGCGCGACACGAGACAAGGAGGAAACAAGATCTTCTTCATTTACAAGGACTACAAGGGGACGATCTTTTTTACAACAAAAAGGTTGGCTCCCATCGAGCAAGGAGCACCGCCGTACAATGGAAGACGCTACTTCCAGAAATACGTCGTCAAGGCCGCCGGGAGGAGGTCAACGAGATCTCCATGGCGCCCGTCCGAAGCTCCTCGCCTTCAGGAAGACGAGCTCCCCTCGACCTTGATGTCAGATGAGTTTTCCTCATCTTCATCCTCGTCGTAGGAGCTCGAACTGCCGCTGCTGCTCTCCATGCAGCACTCCACGCGTCCGCCATCGACACCGAAGATCTTCACGGAGAGCGTCGCATCTCCGTCGTACCGGAACGCCAAGCATTGCCCCCGGACAGGCGGCGGGCACGGGAGAACGACTTCCACCCGGACCCAGAAGCATGGCGCCTTCAGTGGTGCGCTCCGCCATGGCCCAGGAGGGGCCATTGGGGCAGCCTTCCACTTGCAGCCAGAAGCCGGAGGGTCCGATGTCCTCCGTCGCCATCGCGAAGGAATCCGGCAGGAGAAGCCGGCTGCGAGCCTGTGGTTCAGATCCACGATGAACTCGAACGCGCGAAGCTGGTATGAACCATGCTCCTAGGAGGGGGAGCAGCGGTGCCGCGGCCTCCACGGCCGCCGCGACCGCGAATCCCACGACCTCGCGGAACAGCTCGACCACGAGTGGAGGGGCCACTCTCCGCAGCAGCTGAAGAAGAACGAGGGCGCCCAACTCCTCTCCTCGCTCTCGCCATTGGCGCTGGCAGCTTGTGGGGAGGCCTGGAGTTGGACTGAGGAAGAAGATGAAAAAAGCAGGGGCGCGCCTCGCTTTTATAGCCGCGGCGGCGCCTCTGTCAGGCGTCTCCTCGGTTCTTCCGTTACTGGGAATCGAGGGGGCCATCGCAGTTACTCCCCCAAGCGGAGTAACTCCAAGACCTTCAAGGCCATCAATGAAGCAGAGCAAGGAAGACCAGGTGCCCGGGGACCCACTTTGACCTATCTTTAGGCCATGGCCCCGGCAGCTGGAGCAAGAGCCGCCGGGACCATGCCCGGGGGCTACTGTCGCAGCAGTGGAACATGGGGTTCCCCTAGTGCTGCCAAAGTGGGTCCACCCCATGTGGGCCCAAGATGAAGATGGACAAGACCAAGACTCAAGTCAAGCTGGCGGGTTCACCGTCAGGACAGCAAGGCCTACGTCGACAAAGGGCTCCGGTCCTGGGGCCTGCCGGGTCCCCGAACCAAGCAAGAAGGCCAGGAAGGACCCGAGAGCCCGAGTTCCCGGCAGGAGGCCAGGCTCCCTCTCGGGTACTTCCCCACATCCTGTGGATAAGCTCTCCACCTCACGCTAGATGACCTCAGAAGACTTGGGAAGCAAGGCGAAGGCAGCGCGGGCGGGAAGCACAGCCCGTGGTGGTGTCAGCTCCTGTCCACCCCAAGGCGGACGCTCCCACCTAACCCAAAGGAGACGCTAGGCTGAGGAGAGGCCACGTCTCCCCTAAACTAGATGAGGAGGGTCCTTCACCCGAAGGTCCCTCGTGCCCCTCACGTGACCCTGTGGCAACCCCTTAGCCTATAAAAGGAGGACCAAGGCACGGAGGAGGAAGAGGGGGAACAAAGGCACAAGTCCAACCAGAGCAAGACTAGACTAGGGCTGCGAAGGTAGAGGGGAAGGTGATCTCCTCCGGGTCAGGATCTGTCCTTCTTCTACCTCGCCAAAACCCTTCCGGGTACCCCATCCGGGAGGCTCCATTGTAAGCCACACTATGAAGAACCCATCAATCCAGACATGCAGGAGTAGGGCTTTTAGCCTCCGGGCGGCCTGAACCTGGGTAGCTCCTTGTGTCCCTTTGGTTGCATGCTTTGATCGTGGAGAGGAGAGCTTGATCTAGACTCCGCCCGATAAGACGATTCTCAGCCTCCTTCGCGCCCCGTGCCGAACCTAAAAGGGGGTATCCTATACTCCCGGTGTCCGTGCATCGAGACACGACAGGTTCTATTGCTACAAGAGTTTGACTTGCATATTGTCGATAGGAAAGTGCTAATAATCCCATTGCTGATACTTTATCTAGAATAGAAAACGTCTCTTATGATCCTATTCCTGTTAATGACAGTTTTCTAGATGAACAATTAGCTTCAATAGAGGTAATTACGCGTGATAGCTCGTGGTATGCTGATTATGCTAATTTTATTGTCTCCAAGTATTTGCCTCCAACTTTCACCTATCAGCAGAGGAAGAAATTCTTCTATGACTTAAGGCATTATTTTTGGGATGACCCACATTAATACAAAGAAGGAGTGGATGGTGTTATGCGACGTTGTGTCCCTGAGTATGAGCAAAAGGAGATATTGCGCAAATGTAGTGTACCTGCACTTAGAAAATGGCAAGGTACCTGTGTATAGTGCAAACCCCTGGATCGTTTCATTTGCACACACAGTTTAAGATGTAGTATCACAACAAAGTATCATTATTACATCGAATGATCCAGACTTGGTAAAATATTCATTACAACTTGCATAGCGTATAGCTAGCTTGAAAGAGTAAAGCAGCGGAATATAATCTTCATGGAGTCCTCATCCTTAGCATGAGCCACAGGCGAAATCATGTTGGTTGCAGACTCGAAACCTTAACGAAACTCACTCGTCGTCAGAACAATCTGCAACAAAATAAAATTTTGCAACAGAGTGGGTCAGATACCATTAAAAATGGATCTGGCAAGTGACACTATGTGGACACTTAATGGAATAACTCTATAGCCTATAGGCATATTTGGCTGGTGGAGTTCAAGGCTATTTGCATAAAGCCAATTTTTCCTAACACTTTGTAAAACATTTTCTTCAAATGTTTGAGACAATATGGCATGAAATCCATAGTCTCATCTACCCTTGTTCACCCATCAAAATTTTACTTAGATAAATAAGATGTTGGGAGCCTCCGTTGCCATCCTTGATCAGCTGCTTCAATTGCCCGTAACCGGGGACACGGCTAAGTACTTAGTTTTAACTCTGCAGAGGTTGTGCACTTTCACCATTAGACCCAACAAACCCAAACTATCCTCAAGCACTCAATTTGTGCTAAGGAAAAGGAGAGAGTTGAGACGAGACTTTTCAGAAGCATTTTCCCATCCCATACCGACTTGACGCGCTCCCATTCTAACCATTCTACCACCACCTGTCAAGTCGGGACGAGTCCACGCAACTTAATCCATCTAGCCAGAGCCCATATGACTAATGGCTGCACGGTAAGCAACTTCACTTAGAGAAACATTGGTCCCTTTAATCCTGGGTGGCAATCCACAAGTGAATAAACACTCAACTCTGGCAGCCATGCAATCCCAAATCCACCCAGGTGATAAATTAACTTAGTAGAATTTAAGCTTTGGATAAAACAAATTTGCATAGCATCAATAATTCTACCAAGTTATCAATAGGATTCTAGACACAACTAGTGTAAAGGAGATAGTAGTTTCAGCATAGCAATACTATCCTACACATGCATATAAAGAAATACACTAAGTCATGCATAGAAAAATACTTAGGAAATTTATGGGGGTGTGCCACTTGCCTTGGCAAACAGGAGTGTAGTAGTAGCAGTTGCAACCACTTTCGTCTCTCTCCGGAATTTCTAACAAGTCAAACAAACCACAAATAAACATACAATCATAATTGCAACACTTAGAAAAAATTATGATGTGCATGCGATGCAGGATGATACAAATAGTTATGGTATGCAAGACAAGCAAATAATTAAGGAAGGAGACATAAACTAACTTAATCCAAATGGCTAAGGCAAGGTCAAGGTTGAGCAAAATAAATTTGATAAAACCACAACTTGAAAAGTTGTAAGACTACTCTAAGTCTTCATGAGTTTGGTATTCAAATAATCTTCAACTCCTTTGTAGCTTCATGTATCTTCAATGGTCTTCATTGGTCTATGTCCAGGGTGAGAGATAGAAAGTAGAAAGAAGAAAGATAGAAAGAATGGAGTAGTTAGTCTTCCAAAGAATCATCTTCAGGCTTCCTTGTCGCTTGCTCCTTGGTGTGTTGACTTCATTGAAATTTGTAGTCTTGATGGTTCTGCAGACTTGATGGTGTTGGCAACATCCAGGTTGGTCTTGAATATAACTTAGTCACCATGAAGTCTAAGAGAAGAAGGAAGAAAGGACAGAAAGGAAAGAAAGACTTAAAAAAATGTAGGTGGTTGGTCTTCATGAACTTCTTCTTGATTTTCTTCTAAGTACTCTTACTTCTTGGAGATGCTTCTGGAGCCTTGTTTTCTTGGCTAAGTCCTTCATTGGTTTCCACTAACTCTAACTTAGTGGTTTTCGACTAGGAGGGTCAAAAGGGCTAACAAGCATCCTCAATTTTCTAAGGAGGAAAGTCATGTAAGAAATGCAAAAATATTTCTAAGGACTAGATATGCATGCAATGCCATGAAAATTACTCTAAGTTAATGCAAGGACAAGTAAGATGGTCCAAAAATAACTAAGGACCAAAGATCAAAATACTTTGGAGTCGAATTTTAACTAAGGACTAGAGACTAACACATCAAGTCAAAATAATTTCTAAGTAATAGTTCATAGAATAAGGTGCTGGTATTTTTCTAAGGAAAAATACTTTAAAACAATAGTTGATAAATTTTCTAAGGACAAACACTTGTCAACACAACTATGTTTTTAGGATGTTAAATTTTTCTAAGGAAAAGATTTAGCACTTTTAAGGTGTTGAAATTTTCTAAGAAAATTTCTAAGGAAAAGTGTTGTTAAATAATTATCGAATATTTTCTAAGGAAAAGTGTTGTTAAATAATTATCGAATATTTTCTAAGGAAAAGAATTACTTTGTTTGGAGAGGCACAATATTTCTAAGTACTTTTTGTAACTAAAGTGATCAAAATATGACTAAGTCATTTTATTAGTCGAATAGATTAAGAAAAATAATTTTAATCAATTTTAATTATTAAAATAACACCTAAAAAGCAATTAATCAATATTAATTACAAAAATCATAGAAAATACTTTTACAAAAATAGTTGAATATTCCTACGGCCAAGCATTAATTAAACAAAGTTAAAGCAATTAGATTTGCCCAAAAATCAATTTTTAAATTTAAGTTAAGTCAAATTTACTTAAACAACCATTTTTAAATTGAACCAAAATAAGTTTGACAAAACATAAAACTAATTATGCCAAAAGTTTCTACGTGTCATAAGCTTTCCAGAAATATAAAGTTTGCAAAATCGGCCGAGCCAATAAAAAGTAGTGATAGATCTAAGTTATAGGGTTTTTCTGCAAAACTGCCGGTCTTCGGTTGACTGTTGACTCTGACCGCTGACGTGGAGGTTGACTCGCTGACTGGGCGCTGACTTTACGGTTGACTACGAATTTTCACCAAAAATAAAGTTGCTCGGATGGAAAAACATGCTTAATGAAAGTTGTAGAGAATTGCGTGCTCTTTCTAACTATCACAAATATATCATAAGTGGATGAATAGATTGGGCACAAATCGCAAATTACCTTTCTGATCCGAAACTTTAAACTCGAAAATCTCCTAGCTCGCTTGACCAAAAGAGGTGAGGCTTGGGGCAAAAGAAAGGTCTTGATCAGGGGAACAACTTCCGTAACTACGGCCCGAAGATTGAGATTGTTTTCTTCTCCGAAAATCGTCAAACGCAAACTGTAGTGTACAGAAAAATCCGTACGTCAAAACGAAAAGAGTGCAATAGCAAAGTTGTAGGTAAGGGTTAGATTTAACTTCTCACCAAAGGAATTTCGATTTGAAGAACCGAGTGCGAAGATATCTAAGAAATACGACTTCAGATCTGAAGGATGACGATTCGAAATTCTTCCTCCACGGTTGATGAAAAGAGTTGAGGCCTCTCGGGATGGAAAGATATTGAACAGATCGACAATATTGCTTCAGGCTCCGGTGCGATTCGAGATCGTTTTGGTGGGTAAATAAACGAAATACGATTTCGCTGGTTAGGGTTTCGGTGGAACGAAAAGGGGGAAAGAGATGCCGGCGGCTACAGGGCTTTATATATTCCAAGGGTCGGTGGAATAGCTTGGGCTCGAAGTTATGAACGTGTAGGATCAAACGGATCCGGATTTGGAGTTATATTTATCAAGAAAAAGGAGTTTAAGTGGAGAGGATTTGGAATTCTGGAAAAAATCCTGAAATTATCGGGTTCGAACCGAACTGGTTCGTTCGGTCTTGTTGGGCCGGCCTGCTCGGGCTGCGCGGCGAAGCGGGCGAGCTGGGCTGAGATTAGGCCCAGTTCGGCCGAACTTCATTTTTTTTTTTACGTTTTTCTTTTCTATTTTTTTTTCTTTTCTGGTTTTCTTTATAACTTTTGATTTCGGAATCGGAATCGAGTCAAACCAATTTCTATAGTTTTGTAAAATCAAAACCTTTCCATTAAAACTTTCAAAAATAATTTTCCAAACTTTTCAAAATTTGAAATTCAAATATTGCGTAAAGGTTTAACTAGATCTTTATGTTAATTTTTATAAATAGGATTTATAAAAATTCTTTTGAACTTAGATTTAAAATCCATAACCAAATATGGGTAATAAGATCCCATATCACTCAATAAGATAATTTTGCACCAAATCATTTTGTCTATAAAGAGTTTGATAAATCAAAATGGATTCAAAACTCTTTTAGAATCTAAATAAATATTTTCTTTCAAAAACAAAACTATAAAACTTGAAAATAAAGAATAGGTAAGTAATAGAATATTTCCCAAAACATACAAACAATTCACAACCAAAATTTAACACAAAGGAGTATACCACAATACTCCAAAATAATATATTGGACATAGATAGTCCTTTTAATATATTTTCTTAAATATGTTTTCAAGTGGAATTATTATTCCCACTTTTGAAATATCAAAATGCAAACAAAGCTGTATGATGATGAATGCATGCATGAATTTTCTTTTCAAAGCAAAATACATAATAGTTTTCAAAAGTTTTAAATTTTTCTGATTTTTCAACTTTTGAAAAACTCGGGATGTTACAGCAAATGCCACATCAGTGCTTATGGTGGACATCATGCTGGGGACAGGACCGCACATAAGGTGCTTCAGTCAGGTTTTTATTGGTCTACCCTTTTTAAAGATGCTAAGAAATTTATTATGTCTTGTGATGAATGTCAAAGAGTAGGAAATATCAGTAGACGTAATGAAATGCCTATGAATTACTCTCTTGTTATTGAGCCATTTGATTGTTGGGGATTTGACTTCATGGGTCTTTTCCCTTCTTCGCATGGTAATACTCATATTCTTGTTGCTGTTGACTATGTTACTAAATGGGTAGAAGCTATTCCAACTCCTAGTGCTGATCATAAAACTTCTTTAAGAATGCTTAAAGATGTCATTTTTCCTAGGTTTGGCGTGCCTAGATATCTTATGACTGATGGAGGGTCTCATTTTATTCATGGTGCTTTTAGAAAAACACTTGCTAAATATGACGTGAATCATAGAATCTCTTCACCCTATCATCCTCAAACAAGTGGTCAAGTAGAATTGACTAACAGGAAATTAAGTTAATCTTGCCAAAGACTGTTAATAAGTCTAGAAAGAATTGGGCTAAGAAACTTAATGATGCTTTATGGGCTTATAGAACTGCTTATAAGAATCCTATGGGCATGTCTCCTTATAAAATGGTTTATGAAAAAGCTTGTCACTTACCTTTAGAATTAGAACACAAGGCTTATTGGGCAGTTAAGGAATTAAATAGAGATTTTACACTTGCGGGTGAGAAAAGGCTGCTTGCCATGAGTTCTTTAGATGAATGGAGAAGTGAAGCTTATGAAAATGCCAAATTGTTTATAGAAAAAGTTAAGATATGGCATGATGGAAGAATAATAAATAGAGAATTTAATATTGGTGATAAAGTATTATATTGTATAGGTCTCGTCTCAGATTTTTTGCAGGCAAATTACTCTCCAAATGGGAAGGACCGTATATTGTTGAAGAAGTATATCGCTCGGAAGTCATTAAGATAAACTCATTTGATGGTGATAACAAGCATTATATTTCTGGTGATCCCATTGGGAAAAATGTTGATATCATACAAGTAGTGACTCCGGAAGATTTCATAAAATTCGAATACCGGAAGACTCCAGAATCAGTTTTGGAATAGGTATCAACTTTGGTAAGCAAATTTCGCGTTAAATTATATAAATAATTTATTCATTATTTTTAGGTAAAATGAAAAATTACGGAACGAAAAAGAGACGGAGACGACTCCAGGTCGAGGAGGCGGCCTAGGGGCGTGGCCCACCCCATGGCCGTGTCGTGGGCCCGCCTGCCTCTCCTGGAGCCCGTCTCTGACTCCGCTTTGGTCCGTCGCCTTCCTTTTTGTCGGAAATTTTTTTCTATATATTCACCCGGATCTCTTGAGGTCCGTATCTCGTGTTTTCGACGCGTTTTTGTTTCGAGCTGTTTCTGCCAGGACCCTCAGGAATCTCATGGACAAGACCGTATATTGTTGAGCATCATGGTCTCCTCTAACAACGAAAGAGCAAAGAAGCCCTGAAGGACGATCTCATGGATCCGAAGCACGAAGAGGACGAGGTCAAGAGTGAAGCTGATGATGAAGTAGAAGAAGACCCACGTTCGTATCCTCGTGCTACTGTTGCAAGTATCGGAGTGGTCACCAAACCATTCGATCTCAAGAGGAACGCAAGGATGAGCACGGGTGGTAAGGCCCCCCGTCACAGTTTAGCTCAAAGAACACCTCCACCAAACACCAATAATCCTTTCCACGCTCTAATCCATAAGCATCGATTTGAAGGAGTTCCAGAGGCAGAATTGCCTACCCGTTGGAATATAGATCGTTCTAACAATGCAGGAAAAGAAGTTCTAAGTCTGATGAGAAGTGGGGCAACAATTCCAAGAGCTGGGACTCACCTTTTGACAGAATAACAAGCCGCATCGAACACAACACAGAGATGATTCGTGAACTTACGTACAAGATAGATGAGTTAAAGGAGATTGTTGAGAAGCTTGTCAAAGAGCCTCCTTCACCACCCAAGGATCAAGCTTGAACGTCAAGGGGTAATGGCACTCCCTTGGCTTCTTCCAAGCTTGGGGGAGTGCCCCAGTATCATTATCTTTTATCTTTATCTTTATAATTTCATGGTTATATCATTGGTAGAGAGGTTATCATATAAGTTAGTCTGCAATGTGTGGTATCATTTTCCTTTAGTGAGTTATCTTTGTATCCTTTGGTGTGAGTTTGTCTTTGATGGAATATTAATGAGAAGCTTCATCTTTACTTTCTTGCACCTTTATTTTTAGCATTGCAACCTCTACTATTTGGTGAACTTGTTGGAGTTTTGACCTCACATTGTGTATAACCAGTAGATCTTCTTAGTCATGGCAAACTTAGCATTGGTCATTAGCAACAGTTCTTAAGACACTTAAGTAAAGAAGAGAGAATTACATGCAAATATATTATCATTGTTAACTTTGATACTTGTTAACTAGCAAAAGTTTTATTCTTTGGTTTAAAGAGTATGTGTTGACAAGAAAAGATGGATGATCTCTCATATTGCTTTTATATTTGCATGTATCTTTCAACACTAATGTTTGCTGCAAAGCCTTGCTAAGCCTAAAGCCTTGTACTGAGAGAAAATAATTCTCGTGCATCCAAAATCTTGAGCCAAAACCCTCCAAAGTGTCCACCATAAACTTCCTATATGTGGTATTTCTCAGCCACTCCAAGTAAATCAGTCATGTGCCACCTTTAAACTATTAAAATTGTTACTACTTCTTTTTGTGTCTCTGTTTACCAGCTCATGTGAAGTAGTAGATGGTCTTTATTTCACTTGTCAATCAGATTTATCTTCAGAC